>VWZK01014220.1:0-169272 GCA_013396935.1 Baryphthengus martii | reverse complement strand
GTTCACAAAGTTTAGAGTTATGGAAAAGAAAAAAAAAAAAAAAAAAAACAAACAAAAACAAACAAACAAAAAAAAAAAGGCAGAATGTGCTGAAGAACAGCATGTGTTTTTCATAGAGTCTGCAGGCATAGAGGAAAATTCATCCCTGGCATAAACACACAGCCCACTGAAGGCAATGCAGTAGCATCTGCTTATATCAGCTATGAACCTGGACAAGCTTTTTCCTACAACCACCATCTGTAGAGATAAAGCTGGATACAGCACTGAAGGGAGTTTAAGAGTCTGCAGCCTCTCAGAGTTTAGAGAACTAGATTTCTTATGCCTATGAAATTGTGAGGTTTTGGGCGCCCACAAATCGCCAAGCCTACTGACAGGTTGCCAGAACATACCTGTTTAACAGCTCAGATAAAGAAAAGATGCTCCATTTTATCTGCTGCTCTGTGGAAATTTGCTTAGATCACACACACGCTGTCACATAAGAAAACACTCTCTTTGTTTTCCTTTGGTTCCACTCAAAAAAGGCAGTTAACAAAATTTTAATTTTATCCTTAATAATAAAAGAGAACACCCCTAAAGAAAGGCAAATTATCTCAGCTAGATAAGATAGCTGCTGCTCTAAACAAGAGGTGCTACAGAACACTTACCACGTCAGCCTACAGGATGCTCAGACTCTTCTAAAATGCAACACACTCCCCACTGCCCTGCCTTTCTCTCTTTTCCACCGCGGAGCAGCATTCACCTGTACCAAATCACTGAGCAAATGGTATTTGCGCTCACCCAGCCACCAAGACTCTTATTTCCATTGCCCATGAAGAGATCACATTAGGGAAAAAATGCTTTATGCACTCTTCTCAGCAAGAAGTGGACAAAATTTGCTCCACAATATGTCAATATGCTTTTTAAATTACATTTTAAAAGTTCTCTTTAGAAACACAGCCATCACCTCTGATTTATAGGTGACCAATCACTTCTCTATATTTATACTCTATACTATCTGCTCTCACGGGAGCTAATTCAAGGGGAGATGCTGGTCTGAAGAGAGCTTTTCTATTCTCTCAGTAGTACGGAAACATGAACAAGCAAGTGTGCTGGCACCTCGTGCTGAGAAAACTCAGAAGTACAACAGCTGGGATCACACAAGAAAGTTTGGTAGTGCAGCAAGTAGAAGACATGTTTGGTAACACTCTTCTCCCAGTCAGGCATCGCAAGGAAAGACAGTTGTATTCGGTAACTATTTCTTGTATGCTTAGTCCTAGCCCAGGGAGCATCATTAACATAATTTTTCTATTTCTATAATTTGCCTTCCTTTCAATCCATAAAAACCACAGGAAGGAAGACAGTGCTTTTATAAACAGAGTTTAAGCTACACCTATGAAGTGCAGAGTTCAAGCTATTGTCACACTACGACTAGGTGCATGAGCCACAAATAATTCACGAAGGTTTATATGTACAAATTTGATTGGCCCTTAACTGAATTCCAGTCTGAGTTCTTGGAACAGCAATATTTCCAGAGTCATGTTTTAAGCCCAGAATGTCAAATAATTTTGGAAAATAAATGCCAGAAGAAAAATAAAATTATAACCAAACTCAATTCATCTTTATTTTCCAAAATGCAGACAAAACCAAAGAAGTAAAATTTGTCAATACCTTGCAAATCTTGAATGAACATGAGAAAATAATCATATTTGCAAACTTTAATATGATAAAAAAAGTAAAACATATGGACTGAAATATGCTCTATGAATGACTTGGTTCATTTTCCATGTCATCCTGTTGTTCCTAACTCCAGATTTCATCTACACGTCCTTCATGAATGGTAACATTCATTAAGAGATCAATTACAAGATGCTCCACTAAGCCATTTCTGTGATGTTCATTACTGCTCCCTCAGCTTTGGGCTAGATAAAAGCAATACTGTCCTCAAAATCAGAAATTTCTCAATAGGAAGGCTGTATGACTGTCTGCATTGGGTAATGAATCCAAACTTGCTTTCAGATCTGACAATGATGAAGAGAAATGAGTACTAAACTTACCCGCTAGATGAGCCATTTCTCTAATTTCCCAGAAGCTACCTGCAGTAGCAAAGGCCACTTGTGTAGCGTGACAAAAAGGGCCTACTTCTTCTTTTTGCAAATGAAAGGTTGACACTGAGATTCAAACCATACAAAATAAAATACAAAGTGACCCTGGATCACGGAAAGAATCTCCTGACAAACATGCATGTTCAATGTGACATACATTCTCAAGAAACTGAATTCCACACAACGGATAGCAAAATAATTTTCTCCATAGCACTACATTATGTCAGCAACGTTTGTCTCTGTGGAGAGGATACAAGATTGGCTCACAAACGCTTTGAAACATGAAAACAAATCTTTGCATAGTCCTAGAAAACAAAATCCTAGTGTGCTGAATTTCGAACCTTAAGATCTCTAGGACATCTGGGTCCTATTTCAGCAGGCTTCTCTCTTTGAAACCTGAACGTCAAATACAATGTAGCTACCAGCTATAAGGTTAGATCAGGTGTGACTGAATCTTAGGCAGGTTGTGCCATAGCTCAAGAAGCAGACTGTCTTCCTGCTTGCCCCAAGTCTGCCTCAGGCCCAGCCATACAAACTGCTTGCAAGCATCCTCTCATTAGGTGCAACACAGAATAACACTTACTTGTATGGGATGTGTTTGCTCCCGTTGACAAGGGCGAGGATGACGTTGCCCAGTGCCGACAATGATAGACAGAGGCCAGAGCTTCCCTCTCGGTTTTTGCTGAGCACTTTCACGCAACTACCCAGGTCAATCAGGTGCAAGCGGCTGCGACCTCCAGACACTGCCATAAACAAAGAAAGCAAACAGTTACCGTGTGTCTTCAAAAGCAACTTCCCAGGAAAGCAAAACATTTGCCGTGACTTGAGAAGAGGAAACAATCCAGAAGCCTTTCCTAAGTCACGTTAGCAGGAACGAACTGTAGGGGTCCTGTTAGCTCACTGTCAGCCTTTGTTGTTGTACATTGCTGTCCACTCCAGACTTACTTAAAAATTTCTGAGGCTTTCAGTACTCACCTGCTCCTGCAGGTTTAGCTCTGTGGGAATCACCACTGAGCTTCTTTTCTTTTTTTTTCTTTTTTTCAGCCGATAACTGATTTGGCTCTGTTTCTGCCTCTGTAGTTATGGATCCACTGTCCAGAAAACTATAGGCAGGAATTGCTGCTTGGTGACCTGTGGTTGTGGTAGCTTCTCTTACCTTCCCAACCTTGAATGCTTCTTCTTTAGAAGAACCTGTGGCATCTGTGGGATGTTCAATTTGCTTTAAGTCTATTACCATTGGGGCTAAGAAAATGGTTGCCATGCCATGGGTAATAGATTGTGGGCAAGCTGCTCTGTTCTGAAAATGCTTTATGTAAAACTGGAAGTGGACCTTTATGGGGTTTTTTTGTTGTTTACTCTGTATTAACACACTGCATTTAAAGTGGAAAAAAACGCTACCATTGAACACCTTCTCTGAACTGCTCATGGAGAACTTTTGCCTCCCCTGTAAAAGTCCTGAAAACTCCTACGCTTAATACTCTCTGAGTCCTCTAAGTCTGCTACCCACAGAAGGCTGAAATTACTTTTTTTTTTAGTATCTCCCAATTATTTCCTTTGAAAAAGAAACAAATGTGTTTATTTGCTACTGAAAATGACTGCAGGTGACTTTACTTAATTATACATAACAAATATTTCTGTTACTAAGATCACCAGATATCAGGGAAACAAAACAAAATGAAAGAAATCACTCTCTTCTAAATCTCAGTTATATTGCTTCCACACATACTCTTATTACACAGACTGAGGAAATACAGAATAAGAGAAATTAATGGATCTTTCCATCTTAGTGAATGTGCAAATCAAAGAAAAACATTTTTCAGGACGGCAGACCCACTTACTTGATTTGAAAATTAAGTTGTTAGATAAGTTCTCCACTAATGTGCCTGGCAACTATAGAGAAAAGAAGTGGAACATCCAAGCACTTGTTTTTGTCTATGGTCACAGAGACTTTACAGAGCTGACAGCTAAAAAATGACTGTGCCAGTTCTGCCACAATGCCATTTATTTCAATGGTGCTAAGCCTGCTTCATGACATTCCTGGTAATGAATCTAACAAGGAGCTAAGTACAGCACCAATACGTTAGTCTAACAGTCATTTTTTACCAAAAACATATGTTAGCCAGCCCTGTAATCTCTTATCCTTTAGAAGCTGGGTTTCTTTTTTTTTTTTTTCCTTTTTTTCTTCCTTTCCATTTTTAATCCTGTTACTGGAATCTATATATCTCTACTATCTTCAGGTTTTTTTCTGAAAAGTCCTTCATTACAGCAGGAGACAGTGATAATCACTAGGCGCCCTTTCTGAGCAGCTGGAATTCCCCCCTCATTCAGTTATCAGCGAGATCTGACCCTGCCTGGCTTGTGAGGCCACTCAGATAGGGGAACTTGAAGACAGGAGGTGGTATAGCAATGAGACAATGACATAACTAAAAGTAATAGGCAAAACATGCCATCTCATAATCCAACAGGACCATATCTTTTTTTTTTTTTAAATTAGTCATTATAGCCACAGAAAAGTAATTTTTTCCCTTTTATTATTTGCAATTGAAAATAGTGCAAAAGGACTGCGTACACATCTACTTGCATGCAGTAAAAAGCATAGAGCATTAAAGAATTATACTACTACTTCCCTCCAAATCAGCCATCTTTATTCCTATGAACCAGTCTGCCTGAGCATTGACAGTCTTCCTTTCCACTGTAGGGTGGTTAATTAATAAACCTTTAGTTAATTGAGATTTCTCCTGCCAATTCCACAGGGACTGTTACTTAAACACATGCAAACTGCATTTCCATTTAGACCAACTCTGATTTTCTCTCTTATAAGTACACTCAATGTAAATTTTCTGCATTCAAACATCCGAAATTAATACTGCAGTGGTGTTCACCCAGTACACATCAGAGCTTACAATCTATTCCTTATTACAAATAACCTACGCAGAGCCAGGAGCTGAAACATGCGCTATTTCTGTAGAATTGCTTAAGACCACAAGTTTAAAGAAGCAAAGGGCTCCGGTGTCTTTCAAACAAACATTTTTCCCTGTAAAAAATTATTAATTTAGAAAATAATTTCAATGTGAAAATTTTCTTTTTCGGCAGGGGTGCTTCTTACATTATACAAATCTTTTATCACTGGAACTTACTAAAAAACCCTCCTCTGTTTATCTCCACCTATAAACCATTTGGGAGACTTGAAACAGAAGATAAATAGAATTAAAAAATATAAATGGTGTGAGTCGAATGAAACCTTTGGAAACTATAGAAACATATAAGTAGACATGGAAGTACTTTTTCCTCATTTACACGTGGGAGACAGAAATAAAAACACAAACCAGTGAAAGCATCAATGGCAAGGAGAGGGAGCAAGACAGTCTGAAAAGCTCAAAGCTTTTACAAAGAACCATAGAAGTGCTTTGTGCATGTGTAGTTGAGCCAGCAACTAAACTATCATGTATCTCCAAGAAAAGGTACAGTTTATGGATCGTCAACATCAGCTTCCATACACATGACAGCTAATGTAAAGGTGGGAAGGAATTCCTGTTACCATAATATTTTAATTCATGACCTCAGCACTATCAGTAAAGACAATATTAAAACCCAATTTCAAAAGCACTTTTCTTTTTAGAGGCAGAGGGTCACACAGTGCTGAGGACCGTTAGTATCTCCACAACCACAACTAAATTGACAAGTGATGGTAATAATCCCCAGTGGCTTTTAACAGCCTTTAGTGTGTCTTTACCCAGCAGGCAGACAATCTACTGGCCTGAATGGACCCACCCCATGCTAAATGGAGAACTCTGCTAATTTTCACCACTGAAGAATATCGTTTAAAGGCCCATTTAAAGTCAGTTTCCAGGCAGGCTTGGAGGAGACAAGGAAGTGAGGGGACAGCTTACTTCCACCTTTGCCGCTCTTCTCCATGCGGTACTGGTAGATGTGCAGAGTGAAGAGCATGTGGGAGTTGCGGTGATCCTCCTCATCACAGTTCCGCTGGCTGCTGCGCCGTGAGGCGATGGCAGCATCGAGGAAGAAGGCAGCCTTCTCCGCCGTAGGAGCACGCAGCTCGCTCTGATTCTGAAGCTGCAGATAACACAAGGAAGAAATGACCCAGAAACTCACACACAAGTCAACACTACGAGACAACTTCTCGCAGTCAATGCACATTGTGCATATGCTGGCTTCTTATGGGACCAAAAAGAAGGAGGTGCCCAACGGAATGAGACACTCCTGATACTGGCAGTGGCAATATCATGCCCTCCATGAGTCCCACGGTTAAATCCAGACTTTTGAGGGTTCTCACTTGGGATACCTCTGGTGGCAGCTGTTACACATAAACCCTAGCAATTGGAAGCCATCCTATGGGCTGGATGGATGCATAAATTTGTTCCTTCACCTTCCCAGAATTTTAAGCTATTTATGCTTATTAATTATTCACTATTTTCATTATTTTTATTGCTTTTCTTCACAGCATTGCTGGCTTTGACAATCACAGTGCCCTTCTAATGGTTAGAAATATGACACAAAAAAAAAAAAAAAAAAGGCGTGGAAGGCACATAGATCCCAAACTCAACTGTTGGTGGACACTGGCGCTGGCAAGACCACATGTTACCCTTCAGAAAGTGTTAGAGGGTGAGCAGTCCACAGATAAATCTGGGCAATAAGAGGACTGAAGTTTGTATTCAGCCCCTAACCGCATGGGGACCAGCACAGAAGAGAAACCTTTTTCTTGCCCCTTCATACTACAAGCTTATGCACCCGCTCATGAGCTAGGGCAATCCATCAAATGGAACAAGGCAGGTAATGTACATACATTCACATTTGCCAGACCTCAATCCCAGTCACCAGCCTGCTTTTATCTCTTCAAAGTGATAGACAGCCTAGGAGGGCAGATATTATTAACACCCCATAACATTAGGAATGAATGCATGTTTTATGTCACCTAAGATTAGTTCGTCTGTGGAAGGGACATGTGACTGTGCAATCTGATGGCATTAGTTTGGGCAGCATGCAGA
The DNA here is from genome assembly GCA_013396935.1 of Baryphthengus martii. Classification (NCBI taxonomy): domain Eukaryota; kingdom Metazoa; phylum Chordata; class Aves; order Coraciiformes; family Momotidae; genus Baryphthengus; species Baryphthengus martii. The sequence continues at coordinate 162,185 of VWZK01014220.1, read as the reverse complement.
GCTGGTCTACAGCCCATAGGAGACCCCCATTCTCAGATTGTTTCCCTGCTATGTAATACAGCTAGAAGTTCTCCTAAGGAAGACAGTGCTCCTGTCTTCTCTTCATGACCACTGATCAGCCTGCGGAGGGATAAAGCCAAGGCTGTGTATGGGATGGGGTGACAAGAGGGAGGGAGCAAGAAGGAGCTAAGAAGTCAAGCAGAAGGCAGGCCAGTCTGTGGGCTGATCTCACTAATGTACGCACCGAGAAAATGTGCATACTTGGAAAGGCCCAATGACAGACAGTATGGCATATGGTGATTTATTCATGTTATACACTCTGCTGATTTTGCATATCTGTATGGCTATAATATAATATCCTTCCTTCATCTGAGGATTTTGAGAATTCAGGTGTAGGACACCTGACTTCAGAATGTCACTACGTTCTTGTAAACACAACTAAAAAAGGCTTTTTTTCCTTGCAATTTAATTCAGTATTTTATACTGCAGAGATACACAGACACCTCATGAAGCTCCCTTTTCTCCACTGATCTAAAATAATTCATTTTGTATATAGCTGTTCTATCTGTATCTATATGAAAATAAGCAACGATGATGGGATAGTTATTATTGCTATTGTGCTTAAATATCTTGGTAAAGAATTATGCTCCAAGGAGAAGCTAGTTGTTACGCAGTCGTGTAATGTATTTAACTGATGTATGTTAATTCAGACCTTAACTGGGCCATCTATCACCCCAATGGGAACTGTGAAGACTCATGTCTCCCATCTTATATTCACTAGACTGCTTCCATTATTGGATACCAGAGGGTGAGATCTCTTGTGATACTGAAAGTGTTTCATAAAGCACTAAAGCTAGGAGTCAAATGAGAATGAGAACCCTAATTGTTATTTAAAATCAGGATGCGACTTTGTAGTCCTTGAGTAGAATGGAAAAGAATGGAAAATATGACCTAAGTATGTCTAAAAGGCTTAAACCACAAAGAGATAAACCACAAAATTTATTACTTGCTGTTTAAAATCTAGTAATTCATGACTTCTGTAGATATGAAACATGATTGCTAGAAGCTTGGAGCTGGAAATAGGGTATGTGACCCTGTAGGTCTGTTCCCTCCTGCCTCCATTCCCCATCCCTGGATAGACAGTGCTCTGCAGGTGCTCGATGGAAGCAGTCTTTGCCTTTAAGGTTGAAAGAATGTATTCATGCTGCTTTGTTCCCTCTTCATCTACTCATACAAAAATCTGATTTTTGACCCTCACAGACAGCAAAATGAAAGAATAGGCCTTTTTTTTCCCCTCAAACCAAGAGGGGAAAGAAAAATAGGGCTTCTGAGACTTTCTAGTGATTACCCAGGAAATACATGAGCCAGTTACTCATTCCTGCTAAACCTCCAAACCCGAGAAGAGTTTAAGTTATTCTTGGCTTGCCTAGCTCAGGCATTTATTTCTTGGCAGCAATTAATAAGTAGCGATTAATGCTTCTTACAACATTGCTAATGCAATTGCTATAAATAATGTAGTTTATAAAGAGATAAACAGCCATATTAATGACCTCCAGCTATTTGTGCAGTACTGTAAATATTTTAGCTTGTTATTTTACAAAAGAGAGATCACACTTTCTTTCCTTTTTTTCTTCAGAATGAGGTGAATTTTTGTTTGCACTGAATATTTTCACATTTTATTGCAAATATAAGCCTCTGCTCAACATCAGTTATACCAGAGGTACAAATATTTAGGCCAGGAGAGCAGATGGCCCTGCAGCTGCAGGTCATAAAGTTCTTGCATGTTTTGAAGCAAACACTTTCAAGTCTATAAACTTTAAGCTCTGGGTAGTTCTTGAATTTGAAACATCTCAATGGATTTAAAAAGAAAACAAACCAACAAGTCACATTGCTTGTTTCAGTGTAAAATGAACCTTAGATTCACCTGCATGCCACAAATGGGGTCTTCACAAAGGTAGACACCTGGGGACTGGCCATCTTGCAGGCTGCCTGTAGCTACTTCTGACAAAAGGTCTCTCAGATTTTCTTCTTTCCCCCACACTTCCACTGCAGAAATTCGGACCGAGAAGCGGGCTCCTGTCTTCTCTTTGCGTTCATTAATCAACTTGAAGAGCCAGGAGATGGCACAAGGGATTATGCCAAGGTTTTGCATGGAATCATCCTTTCCGATCATGGTGTATGACTTCCCTGTCAGGAATGGGGTGATGGAAAAAAGATAACAATATCACTCCCAGGACCTTCTCAGACTGCTGCCAAGAGAGATTATACTGCACAGCCTCATGAAAACAACTTCTTCACTACAATAAGGACGGTCAGCAAGTGAAAAAAATAGGCAAGCAGACAAGTAGAACATGGAAAATGGAGAGCATTTAAAACTGTGAGATGAAATCTTGAGTTGCTTTCAAAAATCGTTACCTCATGCATTCCCCTGACATCCTCCATTCTCCAGGCAGAGTGCTGCAGGGCCCTACCACACAACACTGCAGCCTCTGATGTGGGTGAATAGTGGGGGAAAATGAGCAGAGTAGGAGTGCCATGGTCTCTAAAAATCCCTGCTTGAGATATTGAGTGTGGTATTCTTTGAATACCGTTTTACTTCAAATCACTGTATTACGTTTCACACACTGGGATTGACATAAACCTGGTCCCAGGATCATACATGTGTGACTTCACCCAGATGAAAAAAAAAAAACACCACAAAACAGCTACATATGATCAGAACAGTTACATGTGCAGAAGTGGGTCTACAACAAGAAATATTTTACCTGGGTCAAAACCTTCCCCTGGTTTGCTATTATTTGATTCTGCAATTATAGCTTTGGTTTGTTTCTGCTGTGAAAATTTGCTAAGAACAGACACAGAGCACGCTTTTATACTTCTTTAGGTGTCTAAGAGCATTATATGTAGTTACAAGTTTTCTAAAGCTCCTAAATTAATAAGACAAATGATAAAGGGACACATTCTTTTAGGCAAGTATTTGTGGCTTCTTTATAATTTCTTATGCTGAATCTATGTGGAAAAAGATCAGTGAAGAAAATATTTTTACGTACGTGTCTGTGTGTGTCGACAGCTGGTGGAATGGTGGTGGTGCAGTTAAAGCAACTGTAGACTCAACTCATTCTTCAGCAAAGCCCTAGCTAAGCCACCTCTCTAAAAGACATTATCTGGTGGCTTGCCTTTCCATCTCATTTGCCATCTTATGTTTAACAGCAGGGGATTCAATATTCCAGTGTTCAATCCTAGTGTTACTCCTGCCTGGCTCAAAGGGGTCTTCTGGTTAGCTGGGCCAGTGGCTGAGCTCCTTTCATTCTGTCAGAACTGGTGGCAATGCAACATTCAGCTCTCTCCAGTTTTTGTTACCTATAATTCGGGATCACTTGAAAAACTAAATTTCCTTTTAAGTAAGTGGTACTTGTACATCTGTGTTTATTTGAGACAGTAAAGAATGGAGATCATTGCACACATACACTAACAGCCCCTTTCATTAAAGAGACAGTATTTTCAAAATACTGTTAGATAAGCATGAACAAAATATATGATTACTCTCAAAATCCGGTTATTTTGATATAGTGTTAATGACGATTCTTCTTCGTTTTACTGTCTTTCCATGAATACCTGAAACACTGTTGATGCATTTGCAAAGAGTGAGTTTTGATCCAATGGTAACATTCAGTTACCTATTAGAATAGGGTGTGTTGGGGACAGAATAAAGAGGTTGGTAACAAGTGAATTGTCTAATCACGGAATAGACTATAAATCCAACTATTTGAGTGCCCAGTCACAGCACTTGAATAGTGCCATCACAAACATCAAGTACTTGAGTGGATACTCACAGCCTTTACACAAATTTTGGCAAACTGTTGATCACAGTAGGATCCTTCATTAACAACTGAAGACATTGCTAAGACTTGCTACAGCATTCAAGGGATGGAATGAAGCAACAACTCAAGGATATCAAGGACATCTTCTGTTTCAAAGAGCATGATGCCCCATATTTAGATAATATGTAAAGTGAATAAATGTGTAAGCAAGAGGTGAAGATGTAGTACAAGGTCATGCACAGCGTACCACTTTCAAATACATTTACTAAGCACAGACAAACGAAAGTTTGTGTGCCATAATTTAATGTACTAGCAATATTGGGTTAAAAATAATCACTTTGATGCTGGAGTAGGAAAATGTAACAATACCAACCAAGCTTGGCATGGCCAAAGCAGAACACGCAGCCATCTGCCCCATTGACCACAGACTGGATCACCTCAGCCACAGTTCCAGCACATACTTCAGCCTGTCATCGACATTAAAAAAAATAAAAAATAAAAAAAAAAATCTGTTAACAAATAATAAGGAAAATCGACATAGTATTTTCACTGGAAAATGGTTATATCAGTGTTCCAGTTAGCATGTTGAAGTACCAAAAAGTCTAATCCTGCATGTCTCATTCATAAGACCTATGCTGTTGATGGGAATGACATTACTTGCGGAAGCACACGAAGCAGGACTTTTGTTCTGTGTCAAGTAAGTTTCATTAGCTGAAGCATCAGCATCCTTTGTGGTGTTAAAATACACATAATGTAAGGGGATGTGGTTGGTTTGTTAGAACTGCCTATTTAGGGCACTTTAGAGACACATTTTGGGTTAAAAACTGATCAAATATGAGTTTTTACAGGCTCTATTATTTGCACTCTTATGGAATGAGATAAATTCCACTAGCAGGTGCGTAGGGTATGTAAGGGGAAAAAACAGCCTCTTTGGTACTATTTCTTAATCTTTCTCTACATTATTACGAATATTCTTAGCTTTTTGCAGTAGGCTCCATCCTGAAGACTGTAATAGTCATGTAAGAAGTACAATGCACTAATTTAGTCTGAACGTTCTTAGATTTAAGGTTCAACAGGCTGAATGGTCTACAATGATTCCACAGCAAATGCCTATCAATAGTGGGTTAAGTTAAACTAGAATTTGCAGTTTAGGCTTTTACATGAATCACTTTGCATTTGATAATCGTGTTCATTCACTTAGTTCATGGGTATTTCTAGACTACCTCAATATTAGTAAATAAAATGGGCCAAGAAAGGAACTGTCCACAGACCAGTCAATGAACTTCATCCAGGCAGTTAGTCTGGGATATGCCAGCTGCCTGGACCAGAACTAAGTCAGAGACTGACCTAATGATACAATCATAAAACCATGCTTTAGCTGGCCCTGTGTCCTAGCTCTGTTTAGTTTACAAGTACAGAAACAGCCTTACAGTGCTGTTTTCTAATTATACTTCACAATGCTACTTTACTCTTCTACTATCCTCCTCATGACATTTGGGTAACAGTTCATCAAACCAAAGAATTCTAACAAAACCAAGAAACATATAGACATGAATAAAGATTTGTGGACTAAAATCTCTATGCTTCTGTTATAAATGGTACAATAGAACACTGGGTAAATAATCCTTGACTTCTTTCTTAATGAATAGAGGACTGCTTTAGAGAACTGCCGTTCTGATCAGATCACTGTATACACCAAATAAGATCTCATAATATACAATAAATTGTACCTACTAGGCATCATTTAGCACATTTATTGCATATATAATTTTAGGAGCAATTATTTACACTAAAAAATAAAGCACACAATTACTGAGATACAATTTAATACATTTATTTCATTATTGATGAAACCGGCCAAATTCAGCGATGATCTGATTCCACTGAAAGTACTCCTGTTGCAGCAGAAATTAATTTGACTCCGGTGGGTGCTATTGTTTAGATATCTATTCGGATCATATGTTGCTTACCTGTGACGCATCTTGGGGGAAAACCGCATCAAAAGCAAACATCTTTGGTGGAACCTGGTTGCCTCTTTTCTGGAAAGCATTCTGACCTCCACAGGCCAATGGGTCATACAGCGTGATTTGTTTCTTACGTGGGTCAACTTTTAAGAAAGAGCTGGACTCAGATGTGTCTCTGGCAAGCGTGGAAGAAATGCGCACCATGACTTTAACCTGTCAGCAAACACACCAAAAAAAATGGTCACATTTGATTAGTCTGTTGGGTGCTCTAGACTGATATGATGAATGAACTTTCCAATTATACTCAACCAAATCATACTTGTTTGCTGTAGCTAGTGTCTCAGTGGAAGTCAGTGAAGACACAGGAATTATTATAGGCAGAATTTGGCCTAAAATACACCGTGAATAAAGCCAGAACTCATCTCCATCTTCTTCAACATCCAACTTGCATATTTAGAACTACTAGGCACATCATGGTGTTTTAGTGTCGATGTTACTCAAGTACAACGATGAGGTATTACATCACCTTGTCTTACTCTCAATATAGAATGAAAATTAACTGTACTCCAGTGGCCCAATTAAGAAAGCTGAAAGGTAATCTAGACTGCTAAACTACAAGAACTGTTGCAGTTTCTACAAAGCAGTCTGATCAATAAAAGCACATAAAAACCAGAAGTGTAATTTACGCCTTTCCAATTCCAATCCAAATGGAAAAAGATGAAGCGTTCAGTTCTAAGAGTCATCAACAAATAGTTGTGAAGAGAGCCCTGTTTTAGTGGTTTCAGATTTTGAAATTATCATCAAGGGAATGGAATGTAATAAGCAATAAAGTATTTGTTAAAACACGTTAGTTCACAACTCGTTAAACAGCTACACATTAAGATGTTATTCCTAAGAAAAAAATAAATCTTCATGGATTTAATGAGGTTACACTGCATCCTTACCCCAGCTGGTACACAATTTAGATGTTAAGTAAAACTGATGACAATCAGTCTGGCTTTGGTTGTTCCCATAAATTCACCACCTGCAGACACATAAATTCCTGAACTTTACAGGGCAAATATCACCTCTCTGTCAGCTCTGGCCACACCCGCATGCACTTTGTCCTAGAGCAGACTGATTTTCACACCAACCAGACATAACTTTTATCTTAATGATCCTTAATTGTATGTCACTTGTATCAAACCCAGCTACATTTGGCACACAAGCAACCACCAAGTCAGTGACCACTTCAGCACAGGGTGGGAGCATATCTGCTGTTGCAATGGCAGATGCACCATGGGAGGAGGTTGTAGCCCTAAGAGTCACACAAGCTGCAGTTCCTGTCGGCCTCACTGAGGCTGGTGGTCTTTGTATGTAGATCTCATTTCACGCTGGCCTAAGTTCATATCACATGGAAATAAATCAGCTGCTTTGAGAGGTAAAATCTGTAAAAATTCATTTCTGACTTAACTCCTTTGAATACAAGAGAATGAGACGAGGGATTAACTGACATTATTCAGTATTTTTGTGATGTCTTCTCTATATGTCTGAGTCAAATTGGTAATTTGACTTCATGTATTTTAACCTGGGAAAACAAGCTGTCGTTAGATGGTGAAAGAGTCACAAATCTGTCTACATGACTTCAATTTTACACAATTAGCCAAGGGAAAGAAGAAAAATACTGCTTGGGTGTGAATGAGTTCTCTTCTCAACTGTGCAGCTGAGCTGCTTGTGAAAATAACTTCTAGCTGAAAAAGGCCACTTCCAATATTTTGCCAAAGGCATTCTTCTAAACCCAACCCTAAGCAGAGCTGATTTCTGCTGAGGACAAAGGCAGCCAACACCCTTGTCCGCATGGACTGGGCAAGGTTTGAGTGTTTATTCCAGTCCTAGGTCTCCTGGCAGCTGAGAAGGGAGACACCAATCAAGTTAGCAGGGAAGGGTGGAGGGGAGGGGATGTACAACACTGTGAATCCTAGAGGAGCAAGAACACAAAGAGCAGCATCAGTCTTGATCTGTTTTCCTATTTCAACTTTGGATGCCTTTGGCTTTTTCTACTGTGTCCCACATTTTTAAACAAATGCTAATATCAAGACCATTAGACTGATCTGCTTGAAACCAAAATACATGTTACTCTTCAACTGCTTTAAATAATATGCTTGGCCTGCTTTAATAAAAACTGTTTCCCTATAAGTTTGTAAGCATTTTTGGTTGCTATAAATCCATGTCCTCCAGATCCTTGATCCTTGTGTGTAAAGGAGAGTTAACTTGACACCCTGGGGCTAAGTTTCTTTAGATTTTGGAGACTGAATAGAATGTGAAATTTAAAAACCCTTCATATACAGGCAGTTTAAGAGTTCTTTCTGGCCCCAAACTATATGGGCATTCAGTTTTGACTTCAGCTACACCAGCTCCATTGCAGTATATATATATATATCCATATTAGCACATGGAAGAAAAGAAATTTATCAAGAGTAGCCAGCATGGATTTACTAAAGTAAAGTCAAGTTTGACTAATCTGATAACCTTCTACAGTGGTGTGACTGAATGGGTAGATGCAGGAAGAGCAGTGGAGGTTGTCTACCTTGACTTTAGCAAGGCTTTTGACGCTGTCTCCCATAACATCCTCATGGGTATGCTCAGGAAGTGTCAGTTAGAAGAAGGGATAGCGAGATCGGTTGAGAACTGGCTAAACCTAGGACGGGAATAAACATTCAAACCTTGCCCAGTCCATGATGAGTGATGCAGAGTCCAGTCAGAGACCTGTAGTTAGTGGTGTTCCCCAGGAGTCAGTGCTGGGTCCAGTCTTATTCAACATTTTTACTAATGACCTGGACGAAGGGACAGAGTACACTCAGCAAGTTTGCTGATGATCCAAAACTGGGAGGACTGGCTGATACACCAAAAGGCTGTGCTGACATTCAGCAAGGTCTGGACAGACTAGAGAACTGGGCAAAGGCAAACCTAATGAAGATCAACAAGGACAAGTGTAGAGTTCTACACATGGGGAGGAATAACTCCTTGCAACAGTACAGGTTAGGGACTGGCCTGTTGGAAAGTAGCTCTGTGGAGTAGGACCTGGGAGTCCTGGTGGACAGTAAGTTATCCATGGGACAGCAACATGCCCTTGGGGCCGAGAAGGTCAATGGTATCCTGGGGTGCATTAAGAAGAGTGTGTCCAGCAGGTTCTCCTCTCCCTCTACTCTGCCCCAGTGAGATCACATCTGGAGTATTGTGTCCAGTTCCAGGCTCCCCAGTTCAAGGGGCACAGGGAAACACTAGAGAGAGTCCAATGGAGGGCTACACAGATGATTAAAGGCCTTGAATATCTCTCTCTTGAGGAAAGGCTGAGAGACCTGGGGCTGTTTAGTCTGGAGAAGAGAAGACTGAGAGGGGATCTTATTAATGTTTACAAATATCTGAAGGGTGGGTGTCAAGTAGAAGGGGCCAGTATCTTTTCAGTGGTGCCCTGTGATAGGATGAGGCAGTGGTCACAGACTGGAACACAGGGAGTTCCACCTCAACATGAGGAAAAACTTCTTTATTGTGAGGGTGCCAGAGTACTGGAACAGGCTGCCCAGAGAGGTTGTGGAGTCTCCTCTAGAGACTTTCAAAACCCACTTGGATATGTTCCCGTGTGGCCTGCCCTAGGTGATCCTGCTCTGGCAGGTGGGTTGGACTCCATCTCCAGAGGTCCCTCCCTACTCCTACTATTCTATGATTCTATAATATCACCAGCTTGGGTTCTGATTCAAACCTGATAACACAAAATCAGGTTAATACCTGTCACTTCTTCCTGAATTAATACTGCAAATCCTCCTAACTTCCAACTGTTGTAGTGACAGAAGCCGAGGCATCAGGTTTCTCTTTCCCTGAAGAAAAAGACTAATTCAACTGAAATTCTAAAATTTTACAAGTATCAGATAAACTGAATGAACCACCATAAAAAACCCAAGCTCAATTCAGAACTCCCAGGAGCTGTCTAACAGCATGCGTTTTCTGACCATTTGGCTCCTCAACACCGGCAAATATAGACTTTTCTCAAGAAAACTACTGCTATTGCCATGAACCTTTGTAATTCCTGTGTATTGTTTTGAGACTTAATGGGTCGTAGAATCACTTAGGCGGGAAAAGACCCATAAGATTGTCAGATCCAACTGTCAACCTATCAAGACCATTACTAAACCATGTCCTAAGTGCTACACCTACATAGAACCACAAAATCATTTAAGTTAGAAAAGACTATGTTCACATGCGTTAGGGCAGAGGAATATCATATTCATTACATACGGCTATCCGGATAACTAGACCACTTCTTACACCGAAGCTAGTTTGTTTGCAGCTGGCATGAAGATGTCTGTGGTCCTTGGCACAGCTTATCATGGGCATTTCCTCTCACCTCCATTTAGATCACCCTGCAGGACCTGTCTCCATCCAAGCCGGTTGTCTGAGCTCTTTGTAGTCAATAGAGAGAAACAGGCACTTCAAGCACTTAGTTCATGTGGTCTTCCAGATAAGGAGAGTTGCACTCCACAAATGCTTCTTGCTTTCTCTATACCACCGCAGGCATCTTAAATGATTACCTGAGATGTCAATGCCTACACTGCAGACTGTCTGAAGTTATTATTTTTGCTGTAAGCATAACAAAATGCTTTTACTGGTCAAAATTCAATAGCACATAAAAATATGTGCGACAGTCCTCAGCAAAAGCCATGCGCTAGCAAAAATAAAGACGAGTGCATGACTGTGATAGACACCGAACACAAATAGTAACAATAGATTATCTGAAGTCACCTGGTGATTTGTAGACCATAGAGTATTCTTCTAGGCCAGTTTCATACCACTGTCACTCTTTCAAATTACTCCTGATTTACGTGACATTAATTGAGAAGACAATTAGATCTTGACAATGCAAAATACACATCAACTATATATGCCATGGTAGCTGCAACCATAGTAAAAATTCAACAAGCAAGCAAGATACAGGCAAACTTCAGTCCTGAGCAACAGATACTGAAATTCAGAACTGGATACATAACTGTGGCACAATAAGCTAGGCAGAACAACACAGATTTTAAAACATCTTCTGAGGAGGCAGGAAGGCTTGTGGTCTGGGAATCATGGTGAGACTGGGCACCTAGGACACCTCCTAACGGCCATGCCTCAGATGCAGTACAAGTGTGAACTAGTGACGCAATTTCTGTTTCACATTCCCCACCTGTACAACAGGCCGAGTTGCAGCTTTCTTCACTGCAAGGCACTCTACAGCCGTTTCCAGGCCTCAAAGGACTGGCAGTTGCCATTAGGTAGACACTCCATTATTAAACATTATTATGCCTGTAACCTAAACCCAAGGATTCATGCAAAGCATTTCCCAATAGCAGTTATGACAAGAGTAAATCAACTAAGCTACAGCTGTAGAAATGATGGGAGACCACAGCCTCCCGCTCTGCCATTTCACAGGTCTTCATGCAATTTATTGTTTGGGGTAGCAGGGAGGAGGGCTCAGAGTCCGTGCTGGCCCGTGCAATCCACACGATGGATGGAGGAGGCAGCACGAGGATGGGTAAATGTAACTCAGCCATCTATGGGGATAACACAGAAACTTAATGGACTTAGAGGACTTCAGTTAGATTTAAGGAACAGACAGGCTGAAGATCACAGTGCTGCTCTGGGGAAGATAGAAATACTGTACAGTTAATTTGAAACCAACTGAAGAGTGAAGTTTAAGAATTCCAATACTTTATGCTGGCAATTTAGGTTTAAATAAACTGTAAATTGAACTTCTCCTTAAAAAGGAGAAAGCAGGTTTTCTGCTTCAATTCCTATGTGTCATTACTCCTTTAGTCCAATGCTACAGTTTCCCACTAATCTCTTGTAATTGAAGGGTTTAAGAGATACCACTTGCAATTAATGGGACCACTCAGTCTGCCAGAAATTCTTATTTGAATCCCAGTGATCAGGTCTTGGCAGCACCCAGCCTTAGATGCACCTCTGTTTCTACGGGGAAACATGAAAGCAGTCTCTTCAGAAATGTGCTGCTGGTAAAACAACCAATCTGGTCTTAATTTTGATCTAATTTTATACCCATGCAAATCTAGCTGAACTCAGCAAGAATCACCCTAGCTTAAGAGTGGAGAGGGGGAATAAAAGAAAAGGTCACTCGCTCTGCATCATTACCATGCCTTTTCTAGGATATAACTTCACCTCTTAATTCTGCTCATGCTGGAAACATTTTGTAATGTGTTTTCTCCTGCGAGTTCACAGGATTTCATTTGACAACTACTACGATTCAACAGGACCCCCATTTACATCTCTGGATTTCAGTTTGCACCTATAAAGATTTGTTCTGGTTTTGAATGCGTTCTACGACTGTTGAATTCCACAGTACTGCTCCTGATGTACAATGTCACAAATGAAAGCAAAATCAGAGCAATACTGTTTAGGATTCCTCAGCAGGGTTTCTTTGTATTTTTGTATATGCATTTATTTTATACATATGTATGTGTGCATATTTAAATATAGGGTTTTTTGAAAAGGCATATATATTTTCTGAATGCATATAAAAATTTACTATATATACATTTTTCATAAATTTCTCTCTAAATGGTAATTTTTGGCACTGCAGAGATCCTTCATGGGTACCATCAGTAGCACCAAGAGAAAATATAGGGAAACTGCTGTAATATCACTATGCTTCTGTACTGTAAAAATAAACACAGACCTTTTAATTAGCTCTATTACTATTCCAGCTGCCTGAACCACGTTCCTTTGCCTCCTTTTTTATCTAGTGCATCCTTATAGAACATATCAACTATTTCTTGCAGAGAGAATTTGCTAATTGCAGGATTTTCCCCAGTTGAACTCAATTTGTGACCTACTGTGGACCTTTTGTTATGTTCTTACTCTGTGGAGAAGCACAAAGGTTCAGCATACTCTGCAAAGTAGAACTGGTGCCATAGGATAAAAAAGAAAACAGAGTCCAGCCACAGCCACTGATGCTCCCATGTCTCCTGTGCCCACAGGGGTCTGTCTGGAGGACCAGTAGTGAAATGAGCACAGAAGGTGGGAGAGGTAAGCTGTGTCAAATTGGTATCAAACACAAATAACTACAAACAGAGGCAGGAACGAGGCAACACAAGCAATCAGAGATTGACACTAGGAATATTATCACTTCCTTCTACTCTTGCCTGTAAGATTTCATTTGGGGTTCATTTATCTAATTAGTGCAGGGACAGGGCTAGACAGCTGTTGCTTTGGGCACTGTGCTTGCCTTTATGAGCTGCTTTTCTAATCAATCATTTGGGCGGCTTCTGCTGGACATGTGCTGGGTAGTGGTGGGAGGCAGGAGCCGCAATACAGTCACAGGCAAGACAGGCCAGCTGGGGCTACTGAGCTGTATTAGCACTCCATCAATGTAATGGCAATCACTGGCTGCAGAAACAGCCTTATTGGAGGTTAATGAAGAGTGGGGTTTGTAATTTCTCACTGTTACAGCTGTAAATAATGGTGGCAGGCATGCATTTTTTGCTGTAGCCAGCCACAAAATACAACAGCACAAGAAAATCTATGACATCCTAAATGCTTACGCACATATATGCTTCTGTTTGATGGATGGTTGGACTCAACGATCTTAAAGGTCTTTACCAACTGAAATGATTCTGTGATGTAAAGTTAGAAGCCTTTCTATAGTGCCCAGAGTAAATGGAAACAGTCTGTTAAGGATTTTAAAGGATCTTTCTTACAGATCATGAGACAATTAACTGATCATGCTAACATGAAATCTAGTAAAGATAAATGGACTGATACAGAATAAGGCAAATATGGAATTGCATGAGTGGATAGTATATCAATGGAAGTCTCCTGGTCACATACAGAAAAAAAAAAAAAACAACAAATGAGGGTACATTATGCCAGTATAAGCTGTTCAGGAAGAATATGTAAAAAGGCCTCCTTGTCCTCTCTTTCCATTTTCACAAAGGTAACTTTTGTAGGCTTCACTACTGCACTTTAGCACAAATTAGAAAACATTCAGGCCTGATCACTCTCATTCTTTGTGGAAATGGCTCTTACTGCTGTTGCTGCTTCTTTGAAAAGCAGTGAAAACAACTGAGAAAGCAATACTATTAGAGCTTGCAGGTCTCCTCTTTTTTTTTTTTTTTTTTACAACCATCCTTCTATTTTTTTCTTGTGTAATTGCTAAAACTTTACTGGCTCATCAACCCCACCCTGTACAGCAGTTAAACTAATTTGCACTTGGAGCAATAATGGGAAGTAATATAAGTGTACTGTACCCAAACACCAATCATATTATTAAAAAAAAATTGCCCTTATCAGGATAGTACCCTTTTTTAATTGGATGATGCAAATTTAGTAATACAGTAAAATCTGGTGTGAAATATGCTCAGGTCACAGCTCAGCGACCTCACGTCTTGTCTGTGTCAGCAGTAGCTTTGAGTTTTGTCACTGTAATTTGATATAGTCAAAAGACAGTGCTGAGTATGGACACTGTCTGAAACCAGCATGTACATCAGCTCAGTCACTCAGCTGTCGCATTCCTACTTCAGCATTTTCCGGATTAACAGAGAGCACTGCGACTTTCTTCCGCTCTTTAAAAACAAACAACGCAACAGAACAAAGACGTGAGGATCATCCTGTCATGAAATAATCTTTCCCTCATCTTCCCCACATGCAACAAACAGACTGTGCGTTTCTGGTTTTCCTTTTGCTTCCTTCTGATCTTTTTCAGAGAAGTCTGCGTTTCAGACCTGCTTAGCTGGGACCATCCACATGTTGCCTCAAGTAGGAGGAGGCTTTTTCCCAGCTTCCAACACTCTCCACATACCTGCATATGGATCCACAGGTGCATACCTGCATCTATGATGGTGCCAACAATAGTATAACTCAGCTCATATGTCGGGATGAAATTTCAGCTTTTTTTTTTTTTTGAGAATATCTTTAAACATCACTGTTAGCGGCATTTTTGTAAGAACTGAACAAACCAATACAGCCTTCAACAATCCCAGCACGAACAACATGGGATCAGCTGGTAAATCTTGTCTTCCCTGCGGTGGATCTGCAGATATGTAAGCATGTACCTACTGGTACAGTCAGCAGATGCCTTAGTTAAGCCTCTAACACGCTACCGTAAAAATTTGCTCTGCTACTCTCACTCTGATAAGAATTTATCTGAGTAGTAATTACAGTTGGCTGCCACAAATTTCAAGATCTTATTTCCCTGGTATCAGATCTCTTTACCTTTCAAAATCAGGTATTTAGCTTCATTTCAGTGACCTTTCAGAGTAGAGGGTTTTCTCCCTTCCTTTTTTCTACTTAACACAACTTTTTTGAAAGGGTCTTTAGAAAGCAAGTATCTATCTAGTAAATTAAAGAAGGCAAAAACCTTTCCCTGGCACAAAATGGCCAGCATCCTTCCCTGTAATTCTCATCCTCTGCTATGGTGTGGCCATATCCAATGGTCTACCAAGGTGCTCCCTTGTACATGTTAATGTAAAAACCATGCCTTGAATTGTTTGGGAGAGCAGTGCAGTGGCCCAACACCATGCCAGGAACCTTGTTACAATGCAGAAGTATGGATGATTGAACGCCAGTGCTCAGGAACATTTCCTGCTCCTGTTTAATTTACTTTATAGACTGCACTGGTTTTAGCTAGGATAGTTATTTTCTTCATAGCAGCTTCTATGGGGCTATGTTTTGGATTTGTACTGGAGGTGCACAAGAAGTTGGATGGGGACACTGCTGGGACAGTTGAGTCCAACTGACCAAAGGGATAACCCATACCATATGGCATTGTGCTCAACAATAAAAGCCGGGGAAAGGAGGAGATGTTCAGAGCTATGGTGCTTGTCTTCCAAAGTAACCATTACGTGTGATGCAGCCCTGCTTTCCTGGAGATGGCCAAACACCTGCCTGCTGAGAGGAAGGAGTGAATCAATTCCTTGTTCTGCTTTGCTTGTGCACACACCTTTTGCTCTTTCTAGTAAACTGCCTTTATTTCAACCAATGACTTTTCACTTTTACCCTTCCAATTCTCTTGCACATCCCACTGGGAGGAAGTGAGCAAGTGGGCAGCTCTGTAGGACTGAGCTGTTTACCAGGGTTAAACCATGACACAGTGCCAGCCACAGAGCATTGCACAGCTTAGCCATGTTTGTCATGCTTTAAGTTAAATACAAGAAACTCAGGTGGTGCAGTAGTGGCTTCCCAAGCATGTGATGTGTCGTATGTTGCTCTGGTTTATTCCAGTCTGGCTTGATATCTATAGATCTTACAGACAGACTGGTCAAACCCATCAAACACATTTGTGGCACCAGCAAGACAAGCCTCCCTAAAGGAACTTCTCTGCTCTTATGATTGATGACAAGGCTGCTGTTCTTCTTACTGCCTACACAAGGTTGCTATCAGCCCACAGCAGAGGAGGGAGCTGGCAGTGACAAGTCACTTGGCTCTTTGTCATAGGCCATGCTCATATCCTGCTGCAGTGCAGAAAGACAGAAGAGAACTTTGCTTCACTCATTAAAGTTTCCTCTTAGAAATCTGCCCTTCCAGTAAAACATGACTGCACTGCCTCAGCTGCCGCAAGGACTGCCGTTGACAGAAAGCAGTACCAATAACAACAGTAGCAATACCTCAGGCATGTGCATCCATAATTATGTCTGCTATGTTACCTCTAAGAGCCCTGGTTTCCTTTTTTGTGAAGCTGTGAAAAGGGTGTGTAGGATGTGGCTTGGTAAGTTTAAGCAGGCAGGTCATCTCATCCCTAATTAGAGAAAAAGTGGCACCGAGGGCTTTGCATTACATGTTCTCAGAAGAACAGAAATTCCCAGATGAACAAGGCTCTTTGTTGGTGTTTTTTTGGTCTAAGGAAACAAGAATTTCTATACAAAGAATGCAGATAAAAGACAAAGTTTCCCTTACTCATGTCTTTGAGATGTCTTTTCAATGCTAGAGAAACAAAGGATATACAGGTATTGCACGGAAGATGTATAATCACAATTGTAAGCTTTTCCATTATTTATAAAGATGATCTCCATGACTGCATACAAAAGAAGATTCCCCAGTCTGCACATAACAGCTTATGGCACAGCACCATAAATAATGAGTAGCAATGCAATCAGATAAGAAGGATTTACATTATTTAAGCCAAGCCAGAAGAAGTGATAAATCGCAGTTCAATGCAGATAAGTGTGGAAAAAGATGTGGCAGCCGATAATGATAGCGGGTAAATAAAAAGGATGGTTCACGCTACTCCCTAGGAAAAAAAGATTTGGGAATTCATGGAGGGGGAAAGAATCCACAAGAAGCAAGGGGTACATTGATAAAAAGAGTCCAAATAAATGGAAGGAGGTATGATTATCATATTACAGATCTCACCTCTTGCTTAATAAGTGCTTGGGTATTCAGAGGAGAAATCCAGTTTCCAAAAGAGAAGTATAACCAGCCTCCAGTGCCACATGTTGCATGGAACAATCAGCAACAACTTTAAGAATTAGAGCTACATGCTTTAGTGAGAAATTTAATACATTATAATGTCATCGAATTCAGCAATAATTCCTTATATACCTGCAAGTATTTGAGATTAGAAATTGATCTTATTTAGGAACAACCAGCAACAAAATGAAACTTGAAAGAGGAAGTAATTGTAAAATCTGGATCCAAGCAATAATATTTATATTGTCAGTGAACCTTTAACCTGAAGACCCTACAGGGCTTTGCAAAGGCTTCTGACAGGATTAAGACATATATTTACAATTATGCTCATTTTTCAACTGCACAAATAAAGTATAAATCTAAGATCCCAGAAAAGGTTTGCTTTACCTAAATAGACTATTTGAACTCTAGTTCCTCCCTTTCTTATCCCGTAACTGTAGGCTATAATGTTTACAAGAGCAAAACATGATATTAAATTTACTTCTTCTTTCATGTTGTATCCTATTTAATATTACTTGCGTATTTCTATCTTTAGCAGTGGTACAACAAGGCACAATAAATACATAGCCGAAGCAGATAGTCACTTAGAATTAATGACATCCATTTGTATTGCTATAAATTATCTCTAACTGAAAATGCATTTGTTGAGCTTTAACAGATACCCGTAGAACAGATTTTTATGGTAGGTTTCATTCTGCATTCCTTTGAAACAAACAGGATTATTTACTATGCTTGGGACATAAAAATAGAAGGCAAGATCATACAAGATGTATCTGAAGGTTCACATAACTCCATAATACCCCATCTCTAACAGTGACCCAGCAGTCTGTCCTGTGAGCTTCCCACTAGGGTAAGCTGCACTGGTGTCCCACCGGTTCCCTCCAAGCTGTGCTTTGCCAATACCCACACAGCTCATGTGCCACTTGTATGCTACCAAGACAAAAACTAGGGGGAACTTGCATTGTCAGGAGAGAGCCACAGGCTCTGATGAGCCAACTCAGACTTTTTTTTTTTTTTTTTAAATGCCTTCCTCAGTCCTAATATTCAAATGCTTTCTGACCAGTAGTGAATATCATGTTGAGATTTTCAGTAGCCTCTAGAAGGCACTTCAACCTGACTCTTACCCCTGAAGGAAAATAAATCCAAGGAACTCATATGTCTGAGCAAATTTGCTCCTAAAAGCTAGGGATCAGCCAACACAGGCTCTGGTGGTACAACGATGTTCTTTCTTACTTGGAAAAATCCAAAGATGTATTAGCTAAGTCTACAGGGCTAGTGCAAATGATCTCTCTGGTGTACTCTGCAGTACTTGATCCTGGGGGTGCATCTGGCTCCAGATACAGTGCAGCTCATCTCCAGAGCATCCTGTGCTCTCATGGGAAGACATTCAGGTACGCTGGCAAGGAAGATGGTACAGTATGCTTAGCGTTGATCCTGGTCTGTCTGATCACTGAACCAAGATATCAGGATATCCTGTAAGGCTTTCCTGTGGTTTTTGTACTGAACATAACTAGGTAAATAAAAGAAACAAAATTACACCAAATCAGAGAGGCAGAAAAACAAAAAAAAAAAAGAAAGAAAAGTGAACAGGAGCCCCTAGATGAGAACTAAATGGAAAGAGTACCTTGACAAATGAAATTTGCCTTGTGTCACAGGGAGTCACTAACTTTTCCCCTCAGTTGTAGTATACAGCGTAACATTGCTACTGGCCCTCTTCCTTGATGAATGAAACTCTATGGCAAGGAGAAACAACCAACAAAGTGCCCCTCTGCCTAGTGACCCCTACCACTAATGATTTCATCCACTGCTATGCTGGCATGTTAAACACTGCAACAAAGAACATCAGTGTTTGTGAAGAGTCCAGGTAACTAACCACTTGCCCTAAAATAAATATCAAGCGCTTGTTAGTAGTCTTTGTACATGCCCTCAACTGTAATTCTGCAATCCTAATTCAGGCAAAATTCCCATCATCTCCAACCTCAACTGCCATTTCCTGACTTTTGAGCACTTAACCAAGCTATCTTAACATTCCTTTTACATTGCTGTTAATGGAATAATTCATTATGCTTTGTGTATCTCAAGGACCGTATATTTCTTCCAGTAAGTAGCAGCCTTTAATGAATGATGCCTGATCAATAATGTAGAATTCAACATTTGAAAATAAATAAAAAGCTTTTTTTCATGAGAGATGTCTGCAAGAATTGTCAAAACCGTTTATCAAGGGTCCCAGCTGATAGCCCGCAGCTGCTGTCCACAGAACTATAAAACCAAACTTCATTGAGTGCTGCAAATACGTTTTTTTGTACTGAGTATAATTAGCTTTTTCCATGACCAAAACACAAAAATAAGGAGTTATTGAGCATGAAAGCAATGTTCATCATCAGAACTTTTTTTAAGTAAGACTTTGCCATAATAGTACTTCATCCCTAGGCTCCTAGTTATACAGGATTATTTTATCTTGGTTTCCAGGTGCACCTTTAAAATAATCCTCACTGTAACTTTACACTGCTTAATACAAAAGCAAAAATGCATTTATATTTGGGGTTCAAAACTTCAGATTAACAAGGCAACTGGACAAACATTACAAAACAAGACAATCGTAAGCACTTTACAACTACCTGATATGTAGGTGAAGAATGTATTAAAGGAGCAAGCAGTTTTGATTGTTTTGGGAAGCTTTTACATTTCTAATAAATGATGTTACAGAGAAGCACAGGGCAACCAGACCCTCTGCTAGTAATTTGCATCTGGTGGTAAATAGAGTAGCAATAGTTAAGGGCTATAATCACCACTGACGAATAAGAAGATGATGAAAAAAGAGGTTTAAAGAAGTTTGCTTTAGTCCCACATGGCTTCAAAAAACCTTTATTGTAAGTGTCACAGTGATCCCTCCTTATCAAATCCTAAATCTACTGTGATCAGTTTTCTTGTCCTGTTATTTAAACAGCTAAGAACCACCTCATTCTGGGCTCTTCATACTGAAGCAAGGCTCCTTCCACTGCACCTATCACCAGGATGGGGACTGCATCAGCCATGTAAGCTTACTTTCAAAAGATCAAGTTCTTGATCCTGAAAGCTGCTCAAGAAGGCTTTACCTTTAGCTAGCTTGAACAACACTGACAATTTCATTTCTCTCCTTTCTGATGTAGGCAGAAAGAGTGATCTGGTGTTGGGTAAGAACCTTGACGAAGTTGGGCAGGCAACAATTCTACAATTCCACCCTCTCTTTCTCAGAGGCAAATGACAGAGCTGGCTGCTTCATCTCCTCTAAAATCTGATTTCCACTTTGGTCACAATGATGTCACCATGAGTCAACAATGACATCCGGCATTCTCAAAATTGAGATCACTCAGCAAAGGCCTTCGTGCCTTCGGTGGGTAACAATTACTGCAGAGATACTGCATTTCTGCTGACACTATCAGAGATATCCCAGCCATTACATCAATGAATCTATTTCTAAATCCATCTCTTTAAACAGTGCTTTTCTGCCTACTACAAAAATTTCTATGATAACACTGCTATTTGTCATTGGTGGCTCTGCAAGCTAGGCAATGGCTATGGAAGCAGCAGTGAGTGCACAGGTTTCACAAATGATTGAAGCAACTAGCCTTCTCTGGAGCAATAAAGGGATCTTTCATTTTGAGATAATTCATCCTCTATGCTTGTCACTACTGCAGCTTAGTATCAGGCAAAAAAATGATCTTTGGTGCCTTGTAACATTTTGTCACTCATCATGAAATAGAGAGATTAATGAAGGGGAAAAAAAAAAAGGGAGGAGGTGAGTGGTGTGGGGTTTTTTTGAAGAACATCTTCCCATAGTAGATTAGAGCATAGGCAGAACAAATAAGCAAGGTAAAATATATCAGAATGTCAAAAAGGATAAGTTACCACAACAAATAACACTTACAGAGTGATTTTTAATGTGCAGTACAGAATGAAGCTTGATGAAATTTTCAAACTTCAAATCTAAACATGAAGCTGAATCATCACTGTGCAGTAGGGAAGGAGACAGCTCTACTGCTTGTCTGTCTGGTGAAGGATGATTTTATACTATAAAACCCGAAAAAAAGTATGTCTTGAAGTAAGTGGGACTACTTGAGCACAGACTGGTCATATACATCAGCACAAAATGTAAGAAAGCATAGAAAGCAAGTGTGGCCAGGGTTGGGCCAGAATCCAAATGAGAGGCATGCCAACCACAACAGTATTCAGCTTTTCACTGGTGGAGCCAAACCCTAACTTGGATCAACCTGATTTTTCCTCACTTCTTTCAGTACATAAAACCTTTCCAAATAGTTCCTGGAATTGACAGTACCACATTTAGACAGAATGGACCACAAGTCTGTCTGCCTAGGAAGCCTCAGGTACAATCACCAGTATTATGACAACTATTATGGTGAAAAATTAAGAATGTGGAATTTTAATTGCACTTCTAAAGCTGATTTTATCACTTGTTGCCCAGTACCATAGCTGTACATTAGTCCTTTATTTTTTTAAGGACAGTCCTCACAGCAGCATTCATCCGTCAGTGCTGCAAACCATGCAGCTCTGTGCTTACTTCTTTAATATCTTTCATTCTTACACAGTATTTTTGCTACATAAAGAAAAAATTGAGACATAGATCTTAATTTGAACAGTGTGCATCTCTGCTTCAACTATATTTACATCTGGATTTTGATTCAGATCATTCAATAACATAAAACCTAGTAAGCGACGATACGTTATGGTTTACACACAACTTTGTCTATACCACTGCTCTTACTGTATTTCTTTTAAACGCTGTGCATCTTACCTGACTGCATATGAATGCATGTTAGCTAATAGTCAGTACAAATTTTAGTAAGGTGAATATTGCATATGAACTCACCAAAGTAAAGGAAATTAATTATGTTATTAGTTTCTACCAATTTGCATAGATGTTGCAAGAAATGTGGTTTCTGTCCAACGGCTTCAGGACATATTCCATTCTCTGTGTAATAATAAGATAGAACAGGGTACATTTTCACTTGACTATCTCTGGATGTCCTCAGATAGTGTGGGACTTAGTAAACCTCTTAATATTATTTTAATTAAGCTGTTACAGTCCATCATGTCAAAACATAAAAATACAGATTATATAAAACTGCATTAGCAGACCTTGCAAAGTCCTGATTAATGGCCTGATAGGTTGTAAAATGAATCCAAACTGCAAATTTATACCAAGAGCTTTTCTAAAATGTGAATTATTGACTGGGCAGATCATAATAACTCTTTCCAAACTATTCTGCTTTATAGTTCAAATCTTTTCTGTATAGCTCACTGACATGCACAGTAAGTCTAATTTACTACGTCTCTTACTGCATGAACATCCACAGACAGCAACAGCCTCTGAAATGTATTCTGAAATACTGCAAGTGACCAGGTGGACAAAGGCAAGAGGAAGAAAATGTCATTAATCTGTTATAACTTCCAGATAACTCAGAATCTCTCCTACTAGCTCATCTGGCAGAAAAATTTCTACCATTAATGAGGGACAGCAATGACTGAATAGGTTACATTGAATCTGCTTTAAGCATTGTAAGAGTCGGTCCGAAGAACAGTATTGTCTCAACATTGTCATCAGAGACTTGAACAATCAGGTACCCCGAAACTTAGGCTAACATCTTGACATGAGTCCGCAGCGGCCTACCTGAGACACAGTTACTGATCTACAGAATGGAATGCAATCTCCATGGATACCGAGGCACAAACCCCCTGGGAAGAAGAATTGCACGGTACGAGGAGTACGGTGCCATTCTTCGTTACCTGGTACAAGGAGTTTGGTATAAGCACCTGGTACAAGAAGAAATGGCCAAGCTGTGCCGCACAGCTGCTGTCAAGAAGATGGATCATGCATTGTAATACCAAAACACACCTCCTGGCCCAAAGCCACCCACATCTGAGGCAAACCACGCCTTGGACACTCCTGCTTGGGCATGCGCAGGAGCCCTGCTGGGGAAAGGCGGAGATTGGCAGAAATCCATGGGACAGAGGAGGAGCAAGGTGTGTTGCCTGGCATAAAAGATGGCTTCGTAGCAACCGAACTTTGGAACATTTTCCCCCACCAAGGATCACGACGATCGGAAGGGCTGGCGGAACACTGACTGGACCTAGGACCATAAGGACGCCTTGGACCCGTGGTGGTAGCTATAATCCTCTTTCCCTCTCTTTACTTTACCTTCTTTTTCCCCCCTCACTCTTTCTGTCTATCACGTGCCGCTTTGCGGGCAAGTACAATAAAGTGGCACTGTTTGACTGAAGCATAACCCCTTGGCGTGCTCGCCTTGATTTTTTGCGCCTCGAGATCACAACAAACGAACCATCACGCGTCCACTGAGTGGACCGTGACAAGCATCAGCTACCTTGGCTCTCCAGTGATTTCTGTTAGAAGGAGGTGCTTTATTTGCTGTTTCAGGATGCCATCATTTTCTATAGCCATAACACAGAAGAGCTATTTCTAACAACAGATTACATCTAGACTGCTATATTAACATCAGCCTCAAAAACACACTTGTACCTAAAACTTTTTATCTGGATATATTTTAATCACCTTTAATTACCTCTGAAGTCTGAAGTAAACCTCAGCCCATCAGATAGGAAATCTTAGACACTGCAGCTTTAGAACGCATGCTGGATCCTACAGAGCTCAGCCCCTACAGACTATATAGATGCAGCTGGACCAAGTCACTCAGTTCTGGTAGCTGACAGTCACTGTTCCAAATATCTACAAAAGGCATTGAAACGTAGCCCCTTGTCCCCTAAAGGGCAGAGACAAGCTCAAAGCCTGTTTTGTTGAACATCTGCAATACAGCAGTTATTTTCCTGAAGATAAAATTCCAAATTCAGATTAGACAGCATGTTCTGTAAAAATGCCTTCTTTTTTCCCTTGGTAAGAGAAGGACTCTCACACTTACCTACATTGAAAATTTGTATCTTGTTGCAACATATACAGCTAAAGCTCTTTTAGCTATAAGAAATCACAAATACATTTTAACTTGACAACTGTCAATTACATCTTTAAAGATTCAACACTCAGATTTTCAATTTTCTTAGGACAGAAACATTTCAAAACATGATTGCATTTTCAACAGGAATAAAAATCTGCAAGACTAAATTTTCTGAGAAAAGCTGAAATTACTTTGCATTTTAAAAGTTTATGTTGGTAAAACAAAGTGTTTTCCTCTCACTGAATTCAAAAATACTTTGAAAATGAATTATTTGAACAAAAAATAATTTTGCAATGAAAATACTCCATACCTCAACCCAACTTTATTTTTTTTTGGGGGGTGGGTTGGTAACCACAAATGAGCAACCAAAAATAAACAAACAAACAAAAAACTCCCAAGCCCAAAGAAACAAAAAATGACTGAAAAAATTTTCAGCTGTTTTTATCTCAATTGCCAGTTCAACTTTGAATCAGTTCCATCAGTTTTTAAATAATCTAATTAGATGAATATTGGGAACTAGCATGACTTGACAGGGAGTGGCTGTCCTCAAGTACATCTACTAGCACAAAATAATGACATTAAATAATGATGTTGTTGCTTTAGTAGAACTAGACCTACTAACTGGACATGTATCAAACACTTAAGTACTGAAAGAGTTAAGAAAATCCCAGTAGAAAAAAAAAAATTAAAACCTTTACATTAGACTCCATAAAATTGAGGAAAATAACACTGAGCAAATTGATTTCTATAAAGAGTTTTAATGACACAATTATATTATCTTTTTGAAGTAGTGTAACGTGTTTTGTAGAGCTAATCTACACTTTGTTTCTCTAGAGATGCACACTCACACTAAAGTCTACATACATTCACCACATTTCCCCATTAATAAAAACAACTCATTAACTTAATATGAAACAAGAGGAGATAAAAAAATATATATACTCCTGAAACTGAGCCGAAAAGCCAACACATTTTTGTGCAGAAAACTTTGAAGCTTCTGTAGGCATACATAGCAATTCAGACTATCCTAAATCTGCACTTTCCAGAGAGTCTGCAAAGGAAAAGCAGGAATGTTTTTCACGTATAAACCTAGACAAGCATGTAGAAATCTGTATCATAAACCTTTTGCAAGTAGCTCTTGCATGAGAATAAAATTGTGGAGAAGGACTATACAGATTTGCTCTAAAGAGAAATTATGGGTAGATATTTAAAATATTTTTTTAATATTTGTCAATATTTGTGCACAGCCACCAACGATATATAAGACGAAATCCTGGCCCACTGATTTCATCCACAAACTATCTTTCAGATTAGTTAATCATAGGACTTGGACCTTGATTTCAGTCAATTCAAGTCTTGAAGATTAATGGGATATTTTCAGGCTGGAAGGAAAAGCTTTCACTAGAAGGATTGAACAAAAATAAGAAAGGGAGATCACAGTCAGAGTAACCCCAAAACTGGATCCCTCACAACAAAGGAAACTATTAAGAGCAACAGTCAAACTCTTTCCAAAGAGGAGCAAATTTGGGGCTGGGGATCAGGGACTGGACTTAGCCTTTGAGTCTCCTCCACCTCATCCACCACCTTTTTCCTCAAAAGAGAGAGAGAAAGGCTGGCTGGAGACCACCATTGCCCCAAGAGCTAAGTATCTCCCCCAAGGCTTGAACACAGTCAATTAACTCTGCTGATGCCCTTGGTGAAGAAAAGGAAGAAAGCCTATGCATGGCCAAACACTTGAAACACTTTCTTGCAGCCATATGGCCAGCAATCATTCCCTCAAACTGGACACTATCCCTATGTTGATGTTCAACTACATTCCATATATTGGGAACTTTACTACTGAAATATTGGGGACAATAGTAAATAGGGAAAGGTTTATAAATTACAGGAAGATGAAGCTGACTTCTGTAGTTTTAACATGCCATGGTAAATACATTAAAAAAAACTCTAATTTTGAATTCTCAAGCAGGGAAAGTAACTCTAGGAATGACAATACCAAGCATCTCTCTACAATATGCGGTACTCAGTACTACACAAGGCTGTTAAGGTAAACATGGTAAGTGGATTTTTTTTTTTTTTCCAGTGTCTGGATAATGGTGTGACTAAACAGGATTTGTTTTGCAGTTGTGATCCCAAGGGGATGCTTCAAATAATCAAACCTCTTACTGCACTTGTCATCTAATTGTCCACAGGTGTTAGGAAAAAAAAAAAATCCTTCCCTCTTCCCAGCCAACGCTGCTGCCGGTTTGCGACTTAGTTTAAGAAGTCCTTTAAATCACCAGGCAATGGCCTTTTATAGAGGCAGCAGGAGACTGGACTGAATAGATCACTGACCTAATCTTTGCCAAACACACACAGGCATATTCATGAGTTTGTACAGATCTATTTGATGTCCTTGCATCTCCACCCATGCTCAATGTCTTCAAGAGCAGAATTTCTCCTTCTTCCCTCCATTCCATTATACATTCATATACAGCTCAGTTCTCTGGCCCTTACTATTGTGACTCATTAGGTACATACTATTAATTATTTTGCAAGATACTCTAGTGTCTTGAGGAAAAAAGATTGTCTCTTTGCCCTCAGCATCTGACAATCGATGAATTCAACACTTAACCAGGCTATATACTACTCTTAAAAAAAAAAAAAAAAATCATAGAATTTATCAAGTAAGGCATTGCTCAACATAACCTCAAATTCCAAAATTAGTCTTTAAACTACTGAGAGAGTAAGTGTTAAGTAGTCCTAGAACTTCAGGATCTCATCTTCCTTACAGTATCATTCAGGCACACTAGAAAGGCATAAAGGTGCAGAATTGCAACTGCTTGGAACAAATGGCACTGTGGAAGTGCCACAAGCACTAACAGTGCTGTATGAGATTGATTTCTATTCATCCACTGTAGACACAGTCTGAACAATTTTCTTAAGTTCTCCATCAACACTCTTCATTTCTCACCTGGAAAAGCTCTACTGCTATTTCAGTCCTAAGCCTCTTCTGGCCAGAGATGGAAACCTGCCAAAACATGCAGGAATACTGTGAATGAGGTATGCTAAAGAGTCCTCTGGGACTGCAAACCCATTTTTACACAAGGTCTGAGCAAGAGTGTGAACCCAGATGTCTACAGATAGACTACTGCATTAACCTACTGTGCCAGTTTTCTGTTTTCATAACAAAGTCACGCTGTGTTTCATGGACAAGGCTGCACTTCTCTTCAGCCTCACAGTGACAAAAGAAGTGCTATAATATTAATTTGGAGTAAGAAAAGTCCCAGGTGAAGCCATTTTTTGCACTGACAGAAGACACATATTTTTCCAGTGACACTGCAGGGAACAGTCACCAGATGTCAAGGGAGATTTTTCAAAAGCCTTCAGAGATCTAATTAGGCTGCCACTGAAGCCAGTGATAAAATTCCTGCTGCCTTTAGAGCAATAGGAATGATAGTTGGGCCCTTGATGTGCTCTACCAAAGCTTCTGCTCTCTCACTCATGTGTTATGTTGCAGCTCGGACTCCGTTTTCCTCCAGTCATTTGGACCTGGTCCATAACCCGGTCCTATAGGTCATCTGTTTATCCAGTCTGATTTAGGAGAGAGGATCACTGAAAGAACACTGAACAAACTGATGGCAAAGATAAAAACAATAACAATAACTGCCACTAAAGATCAAATTTTCAGTGCATGATGGAAGGGAAATCTGTTTCATTTGAGGGCTCTAAAAAATATGGAAATTGTTGGTTGCGTATCCCCAGTTTAACGCCCTTATTGTGATCTACTGATAAATTTATTTATTCAGTGGATTCATTTCCATAAAGTTAAAAAAGGATAGGGTTGGTGGTGTTTTTTCCAATTTAAGCCTAGGATAAATTCCTCTTTATTTTACTAGCTCTCTCACATTGTATTAATGGAACTTTATGAAGTGTTTGCCAGGCCAAAGGCTAATCTAATTACATAGACTTTCTGGATCAGATCCATTTGTTACAGAGTGTTTCAGTGACTTGGCATGTGTCTGTGCATGTATGCTGCTACACAAAATAATAAAACAATGTTCTCTCCTTCAAGGTATGAGTTTCAATACTGTTATACACGGTTATCTCAAAAGGTTCCAAATGTATTTTAACAACAAACAACAACAAAAAAATCACGCAAGAAATAAAGAGGTAATTTTTTAGCATAAGTTCATCTGAGATGCTCTTTCACACTGCAAAATTACCGTGTATCAAATATTTTTCTCTGCAGTAAACTCCTCAAAGATGTCTGTATTCACCAAGACAGAGATGTTAACTTCCTTTTCTCTCCTCACTCTTCCTCCTTTCTTTTATTCCCAGCTGCTCAAATCATTACTGTTCTGCAACAGAGCCAAATTTACACCTGATATGGAAGACTGGTTTATGTGATGATGGACTGTGAGTGCTTAGGTAGTCAAGAGAAAATCCACATGAGTATAATGTACCTCTTGAGGGTGTAAAATGTCTGTTGAGGGGGTCAAAACCAGATGACTAGTTAGATTCATCATTTTTCTGTTCCAGTGCATGAAACTCCATGTCCCGAGTCACAAACCAGCACTTTGTGCCCACGGGACAGCTTCACGCACCACGCGAGTGGACAAGAGCCCCGGAGCTAGTCTGTGAAACATGTACTGCTGCAGCCACACCTCTCCTCCTCCTTGACCCAACACACTAGGCATAGTTAGTTTTAGCACATCAGTCAGCAGGTGAGAAAGTGGGAAGGAGGCTTCATCACGCTTCAGAACTAGGAGATGCAGTCTTAGTCATAAGGGAGCCTGAGATGAGGTTCATCTAGAGTCAGTCTCATATGAATCACATGAGACTTGCCAACCTTGCTTAAATTCTAAAGCCCATGTAAAATTGGCAAGTCTCTGGCACTACAACCACATTAAGGTGCTGCCTGACCAGCTGTTGATTCCCCCAAAGTAGAGAAAGTCTATAGAATGGCTAAATAGGAGCAAGCCTGCTTTTCTGGAAAGAACACCAACCTTTGAAGGGTTCAGCTAATCAGGTACACTGAAAATCCTAACAACTCCAAACACAAGCTATATAAGAGTCATCTTCTGAGGTTCTTGAGAATATATTAGCTATGAGACACTATAATAGCTATGAGACATTACATTAGCTATTACTTTGTCCCATCCTCAGCATGAACTCAGAGGCATTTCTGGCATCCACATTGGTGGGAAGTTTTCTGCTTTGTTACAAGAAAATTTCAGAGAAGCTATTCAGCCACGAGCTTGTATATGGTCTAGTAACTTACCATAGCTTCTCCTATTCAGCCTCTCCTGCTGTCTCTCCTCATCTCTTTCCCTCCATCCCTTAACCATTTTGCTATAAATTTGATGATCAAAAAGGGCAGAGGAGAGCAGAGGTGACATCATTACTGGTTGAAGAACATAACGACATCTAGGGAAGGATGAAAGTGCAGAGACTACCAAAGAATCTGTCTTCCACTACTGTCACCTTTAATAACTTTCTTTTTTTTTTTCTCCTGTTAAACCATGAAAATTAAACCATTGAACTCAGATGGCTGCTGCCAGTCTGTCTGCCTGTCAGCCACAGAGAGCAATTTGGTCTCTGTATTTCTCAGCAAGGCATGATAAAGTCATTGAGCTGCTAAATCCAACATTCACGTAATACCCACAACATAAGGGACTCTCAGGGCAGAGCAGCATAACTGGGAAATCTGTAGTCCCACTGGACAGCCCCAGATGGGATCACCGTGATAAAAGGCACGCCATGAGCAAAGGAAATGCTTCAAGAGCATACACCACTCCAAAAATTCTCAGGCAAAAGCAACGGCTGCTGGCAGGGCCACTGAAAGCACATGAGAGCAGCCCTGCAGCTGTTCTCTTGCAACTGAGAACTAAAGACAGTGCAAACACACATGGGAGGTCAGGAGTTGCCTAGAGCCCCTGTTATTCCTCGCATCATTCCTGTATGAAGCGAAGCACCTGAAGGACTGAGAATGTGGCACAGTACTACCCACCTGCACACTTTGCAGTCTATGGAAGGGGAAGAAGAAATCTGTCCATCTTGTTTCTGGCAATGTTGAAACTACTTCTCATCCAAGCCTCAAGGTGTATGCATCTAGCCTTGGTGTCACAGCAAAGGCCCTGCGCAGATGTCCCCAGGCATCATTCAGGTAACAGATTTTTAAAGTTTACTTGACTTTGAACTCCATAAAATTCAAGAGTGTTTTTTTCTGAGGAGCCACGGCATACACAGAAGAGAAACCAAAGTGTTCTAATTAAAGGCCTTCTCCTGTTATCAGAGGATATTGGATTAGTGCAAACCACATCAGAGGAAACTAGTTAATCTGTGTTTTGTTGATTTGTACACTGGGGAGGCCAAAAGATTTTAGTAGTCACTATTATTTACAGCATCTATAACATCCTGTCAGTTTAAAGACAGAAAATCCAGTGTTACTTTTTTTGGCTGAATGAAGAACATTTTCTTTTTTTAACATTATACATTTCTAACTTCTAAACCAATACGATAAATATACTTTGATTTGTGATGTTAACTTCAAGAATATCCATGACACATGAATTAACTGTGCTGATAACCTCCAGAGAGTTGCAAACATGAACATGATGTAACAGCCGTGGTAAGTTATTTCAGAAGTACTTTAATTCCACATGACAACAGTTCTCTTGATAGAGGGGTGGGCAGGGAGAGGCCAGGATTTGCATGGATTATTCTCTAGGAATACTTGCTTGCATCCTGACACTATATCTACAGTTATGTTCAACAGAAAAGGATGAGAACTCTGTCATGTCCCACTGTGCGCATAAGCCAGAACAGTCTGTTCAGCTTTTGTGTTGCTTTCTGGGTGAACGTACTAATAAATAATGAGCATACCCATAAACACACTCTTTGTTAAAGTGAAAATGGGGTTCTTCGTTTATGGTTCCAAAGTTTCCACATTCCAGGTGGGTTGTTTCTGGCCCTTTCCTCCTTGGCACACTGTTTAGACAAAGAAGCATCTGTATGCTTCACTAACCCTCATGTTGTACTAACTCTAGGCTTGAACTTTCAGACTCGGTGATATTTTTCCCCTTTACTAAATGAATGCCTTGTTCAACACATTGTTGATACAGGCTGAAGAGAGGTATATTATACCATAAGGGAACAGTTTATATACAGCAACACACTTTTTTTTATTAATGTAATCCATCATTTACCTTATCCTTTCCGTGAACAAAACAAAAGGATCAAATTTATATGTAACTGCCCAACAGAGATTTTTGTAAGGCTTGTTTATGAAAAGAGAAACCAGTGTGGGAGTAAAACATAATTCATAACGTACAAATGCTTCCTAAAGGTACAATAAAGCTCATGGCATCAGTAGAAATAAAAAGCATTATGGGAGAAATAGTAGCAAATCCTCATATTAGAAGGCAGCAGAGAGAGGTGAGGAAGGGAGGGAAGGGGAAGCTGGTAGCCCTACTCTGGCCCGCACAGTGAGTAGCAGCATTAGCCAAGCAGGAAGGAAGAGAGTATGAAGCTCCCGTCTCTGCAAAGTCTGTTAAAATGTTGTTTCTAGCACACAGTACCTCAAATATCAGCTAATACAGACATTTGATATTGCAATAATGGCACCTGGACCAATTACAGTTCTTTTATATTCCTCTCTTCACATAACCAGAGTAAAACCAAGTACCTCACTCCTTCATCTATCTATAAAGAAAATAAAACATGATGAATTAGGTGCAAGTTCCTAAGATTTTAGGTACAAGATCTTTAGTAGATCTAAATAAGCATCAACCAGCAGAGCTGCTCCCACAGAGCTCTACTCTGATCTACTTGATCATTGTCTTCTGCTGTGGCTCAGCCATCTTCCTCCCTTTTTCTAAGAGAATAAAGCCAGTAGGACAGCTGTGGGAAGCTGGACGGGAGTGAAGACACAGACTGCTGTAAGAGGAAAAGACAGATTTCAAAAAAGGGAGACAACAAAGAAAGCAGGCCTGAGATGAATGCGGGAGGATGAAAAAGCAGCACTAAGGAAAACGATGTGGATGGACCATATTCTTGGAAACAAAAACATAAGGCAATGATGGACAAGCTGTAGCCAGGGGCTGTATTTTGAAGCGTAAGAGTGGCATTGCAGTCCAGAAAACTAGACATAGCTAGTAAAAGGGCAGACTGGAAGAGTTAAATATCACAGCCATTAATGAACAGAAATTAGATTATAAATCCTTTCTGATCTGTCACCCATTGTGGTAATGATGCCCTGCCTCTTCATTTCACTGCAGAGATCATTTCTGCTTACGAGGCTGTAAGCAATTAGAATGAGAGCCCTCAACACCATGAAACAGATTAGAAGATACAGAGATCAGTAGACCAGAACATCACAAACTATATAGCCAAGCTGCAGCCACTATAAAGTATGTAACAAATGCAATGGCATATAATGTTTTTGACAGCAGCTGCTGCCAGTTAACAACATAAATAGGAAAGATAAAAAGCGACAAAACTAGAAGGCAAGAGACTGCAGTTGCCACAGACAAACTTTCCATATCAGAAATGGAATGGGAAAAAGATAGTGCCCTATTTCACTTTATCAGGAAGTGATTGCCTCTCTTGTTATTGGTATAACAACAAGCAGTCCTCACAGTGAACACCTGGTTCTTCTCTGTTTTCATGTACTCTGAGCCTCCCAAACTGTTGGTCCTGTGAAAACAAGCCTTCTGAGAAAATAAGGAAAGAGTTTAGGAAAAAAGGTGACACTTTTTACAGCAGCAGAAATAGCTGTTGAATTCCAGCTTTGTAGCACTGCTGTACTGTGGGCTGGCAGCTTTCAGAAAGAAAAGTCTCTGAGTCTGGGGTTTGTAAGCAATTTGCCACACTTGTCATCCTTGCTGTATGAAAGCCTTTCCCGGAGGACGTTGTTCTAACAAAATTATCCACTGCAAAGGCCAGTAGCATGTTCATTGTGTCTCAATCAAGGCTGCATAAAGAGGAAAGTCAACCACGCGTGTCTATCATTTGGACAATTAGCCTTTCTGACTGTAGACACTATTCTAAAATGCTAGTCCTCAGAAGCACCTAATTTCTCAGTTGGAAATTATTTCTCTTTGTCTGTCAGAAGCACATAGAAATGAACATCCTCTGAGAACAATACTCAGTGGCCTAAAGCAGAACCAATGCAAATACACCAGAAGCATCCTTGCAATCTATGACCAACCAACAAAAAAAAAATAAAATAAAAATTTGGGTGTTTGTGATATAAAGCAGGTGAAAACAACAACAAAAGAAAAAGATGAGGACAGCATACTGGTCCTGGTACACCTCCATTTAAACTTTTGATAGTGCTCCTGTTAGTCTCCTTCACTTAAACTGCATTTTCTCACACCTCATCAGCTGTAGTAACTGTGATGAATTTAAAGAGAAAAAAACCACACATGGTCAAAAGAAAAAGCATAATTACTTCCATGGAATTCTTCATAATCCCAATATACTGTTTTAATCCCTGTACTGTATATATCTGCTTTATATTAAATTACACTACCTTCTATTATCAGTTCAGTTTTTTTGTATTGTCTCATCTGCTTATACTCCCTGGTAATTTAAAGGAAAGAAAACCCATGAATTGCAAGTGACATCCAAACAGATCCACAAGTAGAAGGGTCAGATGAGCATATATGATAAAATAAAGCAATTCACACAGCAATATAAAACGTATTACTTAATCTGTGATAATGATTTATATACCACCTTGTGTACCTTCTGCAAATTCTGAGCCAGGTAAGATCTAAGAATTTCCAGTTTATTCTTATTCTCCTTCCTACATTCTTATGTGACATTTTTAACATATACTCAAAAGAAATTCTTCAAAGGGACCAGATCTGAACCATGATGCAAAGGCATGTCTAGATGGAGCTAGGAGTAACACTGGGAGTATTTCAGTCTGAATTGAAAGGAAGGTTCACTTCTTTCCTTATCTGCCTTATCTCCAAGATCAGTAAAACACAGATAAATTGGCTTCTGAATAGAGGAAAAAAAAGCACAAGTAAAAACATTTTTATACTATGGGGTTGCAACAGCCTTTACTTTCAAGCCTAACTAAATAATCTGCAAATGCAAATTAACATCTCACTTAATATGAGACTCCTGCCAGTTTGTAATCCTCCTCATCCTTCCTCCTCTTCCTCTGTGCTCTTGAACTTGATGTGGTCTCTGGCAGCTGTTTGGTTTGTGTAAATTACAAGGCACCACTGCATGACAGAGGTGGTTTTGTCCGACTTCTGCATGCACAGAACTGAACTGAAGGCATGATTTCTGGGACAGACTGCCCAATGTGCATAAATCAAGATTTATTTCCGTATTTTCTTTTCCTTTTTTTTTAACGAAGTGAATTTAAAACTGTGAAAGATGCCATGTTGATAATTTTGTACTCTAAACAGACCAGGTACTGCATCAACTGTATCCAGATCAGTTTACCTATTAACATACCTCAGGTCTGTTTGTGTAGGGCCATTTCACAGGGCAAAAGGATTGTTTAGTGTCTGTGCCTGTTTAATCTTGGGCTTTCAGTCAAGACTGCTAATTCACATACTGGCTTTCCTGATCTGTTTGCCTATTCACTGAGAGACCACCAACAGCCTTCCCTCCACTGCTCTGAATGTCTAGCTGTCTGGATGTTGAAAATATTAGGTCCTAAATATCTCTTTTTAAGAAAGCATCTTGCCATTCTACTTCCATTTTGGGATATACTACAAACTATTAAAATGGAACAAGCTCCCATGTTCTTGTTGAAAAATTAATTTCTAAAGTGTAACATCTCTCTGAGAACCCCAAGAACATCATTCTTGCACATCTTCACACTGGAAAAGTCAGTTGCCAGAGGGCCCGCTGCCCAGTGTGGGGTGACTGCTGTCCTAAATAATCCTCCAACTCCAGTTACCCTACGTCTTGCTGTTATGTGTGGTGTTACAGGGTGGCTACAAGGACAGCAGATCTGCAAATGCCTCCCTAAGGCTTGCTCAGCCAGGCAAAGGTAAGGTACAACTTATCTCTCCGTTCTTAAAATCCCAGCAGCAGGAATGCAGTGTTCATGATCAAGCATTTTAATTCAGTATTTGCCTTCTGCTTCTGAGACTCATAGCTGAATTTGGTTCACACTGTTTCAGGTATCCGTCATTCTTACAGAGCCTTACATTCTTTCTCATTCCATTCAGAAGCCTGTTTTGATGTCTAGTTCTAAAGAAATTCACTTCAGATAGTAACATTTACAGGACAAATACTCAATTCAGCTTCTGATTCAGATCTTAGTTATTTGTTGTATTTCCACAATTTGCTAAAACATAGCTTGTTACAAGGTAGGAAAGGTCAGCATCCAGAAAGTATCAAAATCAATTACCAGCCTTTAACTATTCACAGCTTCTTATCAGCTGGACTTTGAACAATCACTACAAAACTGAACTTGAATCATTTACTTCAAAACAAGTAACCATGTCGTTGTGTAAGGCAGTGTGCATTTTGTCTCTGCCAGTGAGGAAGAAGCTGCTAACACTCTTCCAAGGAGATGATCAAGTGGTACGGGTGGGTGGTAGTGCTGTAGAATTAAGGTGTTGGGAACAAGGGAGGGAGAGAGTGTGTTACCACAGCTTTGCTTTATCTGTTTAGTCAGGTCATTTGATCCTGAACTAAGTAATGGACCTGTTTATTTAGTAGTTTATTTTTAAAAGATTTCCAAGGCAGGCAGAGAATTTGATGAATACTTTTCTATCTTGCAGCAGTAAAAGAACCTAAAAAATAAAGGAGAAGAAAAAAAAAAAAATTGGTCTGTGAGGGAGTAAGTTAAGCAGAAGTCAAAGGCTGTATGAGAGAGGGAAAACTAAAATTAAATCCAGAGAGAGGAAAGCTGAGTTTTGTCCAGAGTCTGGTATTTTAGATTCACTTGCTAGCATTGTCTGTGTTCTAGGACTATGCTTTAAGACTATCCTGTAGGAGAAACAGATTGATATAAATCATTGCGCAATGCAAAAAAAAACCCAAAAAAACCACCCTGAAAAATCACAAAAAACTCACTGAGATGCAAAAGGCTTGTATGAAAATTCTTAGAGCCTAGAGGGTTTTTTCAGCTCTTAAAAAAATCTTCCTTGAAAAAGTGAGGGGAAAAAAATAAATAGAAGGGAGGCACTCACCTTGTATATTTTCTGTCTAGACAGTAACTGGAAAATCTGTAAGAAAATATTAATAGCCTGACTCTGTGGAACTGTTTGCAGATCTGTTTAGTCCCCTGACCAAATCTACAGTCTAGCCCTAAGAGACAGTGGACGCCAACAATGCCTTAAAACAAGGATTGTCTCATTAATCATTATTTTGTGATTATTGCTTGAGAATTTAGTGAAAGGAGACTCAGATATATGAGAAGAGCAGTTTCAATTTTTATAATTTACCTCTAGTTTTCAGTAACTGATTGCACATCTTTCCTTTTTCCCCTTTGTCTCCCTTTAGAAGCAAAAAAATCCAACCCCTAAATCATTTACTGCTGTATATGTAAATCACACCAAAAAAAAAAAAAAAAAAAAAAAAAAAAAAGGCTTCCTGAATGAGAAGAAAGGTTGACATTTAAGATGCAGTGCTCAAACTGGTACAAGCACAGGTAGCAGGATCCCAGGTTCAGGACAGAGGCCACCTGAGTGTGCAGTGATAGTGAGAAGAGCATCCCAGCTAATTGAAATGCAACAGAAAAAACGAGATAAACAAGAGACATCAGTGGCAGTTAGGGACAATAGGAAGAAAAAAGGAAGAGAATCTAGATTGGATTGATAGTCTTAAGAGCATGACAGCAGCTATCATCATGGGTAATGTGTATCATGGATAAGAGTATCACAGATCCTCAGAATTTTTTGGCAGGTTCTATAAAAATGCCTATGAACCCTTGAAGGTTTCACCATCCACATGGATTCATGCACTCAGAGCATTTCAGTCACCCAGTTCATGAAATGAAAATATTCCACACATCTCTGATGCTCTAATCTACACCATTTACATTAGTGGAGGTCCAACTTGAATGCTTAAGAGTGACTAGCCAAGAGTGTGCCACCCTATTTCAGAAATTAACCATGAAACTGTTCTGAACACTCACGATACTAATGGCATCCACAGAAAGTTCAGGATCAGTGTGCAGATGACACAACCTTTTGTCCTTGTCCCCCCCTCACCCCCTGAAGTTCTCTCTCATCCCCCATCCTCCAAAGGGCTTTCTTCTTCTCTTCCAGTTACTGTTTAGGCAACAGCTTTCTCCACCCTTTTAATCTCACAAATCGTAGAGAATAGTCCTGTAGCGACCAACTGGGTTAAACTATTCTGTACAATAGATTGTCTTCTTCAGTAATAACAATAAATATTACATGGAGAAGTTTTTTTGGATGACTAAAACCATGTTAAAAGCAGGATGACTTATGATTTATAGTCTTTGACACCGAGCTCCCATATTGCTAGTTTCGCAAAAGACGTTGCTTTCCAGAAAAAATGGTGGTGTGCTGCAATCCTTTGCTAAGCTTTTGCTCCAGTGGTGTATCAGCTGTTCAGTCAGATGGGTCTCCCTTGATAGCCTTATCTCTCAGTGGGCCAGTGTTGCTTGGATGGAGCTGTGTGAAATGGCTGCACTTTGCACTAGCTCCAATACCTATTTCACTGAGAGCAAAATTTGAGTGTCTTGAAAATTGCTTAGCAAATAGGACTTGAAATCAAAGTGACAGCAGTCTCATGCCTTAAGCAAGGTACATTTTGGTACTCAGCAGGAGACCAAAGAATAGTTCTGAGTCATTATTTTAATTCTGTTTTGAAAGGAATATGCAGAAGCCTCACACCAGGTAAAGCCCTGCCAGGTAAAGCCACACAGACATAGGCTGTACAAGAAAGAACTGGAGGGAGCACAATCATCCAGTGCCAGAGAACCATATACTCACATTTCTCTTTGCCCAGCCTAGCTATTACACCTCAAGTCACTTGGGGACACTGGGGGTTTCTTGCCACTGCAATCTGGAAGGAGCTTACAAACCTCCTGGGAACAGTCTGCATCAATTTGTCCTGAAGTCTGAATATTTGACACTTGTAATATCTTGTCTGCCTTTGTATTGTGGGCTGGGAGTGGGAGGAGGAAATGGTAAGAGGTTTATGTAGAGAAAGGCTAATAATCAGAATACTCTTCTTACTCAGCATTATTAGTCTCTACTGAATTAGATGGATCAGCAAAATATATTACTTTGGAGATAAAAAAGAAGGGTCTAAAATCTTGTGGAAATATTGTACCTATTAGTGTCTATATAAAAACCCTAGAAATAATGCTCATAGAGATAAGATGAAGAATAAGAAAATAATAAAGGCAAAACAGCAAAGGCTAATTTTCCCCTATGTGCTACTCTGCAATTAACCGCTTGAAGTAATTCCTGATCCTCTTAATCTCAAGAACTCTGCTTATCTGCCCATCCAGTTATTTTTAATTTGTACTTCTATTATTACTATTGCATTATTAATACACCCTGATGAGACAGGAAATAGCTTGGTAGTGTTCTGTTTCAGCAATGCCTCGCACAGCGTAATAGTCTTTATGATGAATAACTCCCTTCTGTCTGAGGAGATTCATGATTCTCACTGCTCACAGAGTACGAGGCCCTGGGGGAATCCAGTTTCCTCCTCTTGAGTTCCTATTCTGTTTCCCAAAAGCAGGCTGGGCCTCCATATGTTCATCACATCTGCACAGGCTGGTATCAATCAGGGTGCCTTCTCCTTCTGTGTGGACAGGCAACATGCACCCCTGGTGCCTCTGTCAGATCTCGTGCCAGCACATACCTTTGCACTGCTCCTCATAGCTGACAAAAATGCAATTTATAAGGAACTGGGCGGGGGGGGATGGGGGTAGTGGGGAAGAGAGGGCAGTACTTTCAGCTACACTGCTTCCAGATTCTGGGCTCAGGTGCTGCAGCTGAGCTAGTCAAGAACAAGTTTCTATTGCAAATCAAAATTTGTATTTGGATACACCTCCAGCAATACCAAATGGTGGAAAGAAGGGGGCAAGTGATTAAAGCCAAGGTAATTACGTTCACACTATACAGTTTGAAATACAGATGTCATATTTTCTATGGGAAACAGGAGCAGGGAAGAAAAGATCAACAGTTTTTACATTTTCCCACATCTCTGTTCCTGTAATGGAGTATGTGGTGCTGTAAAGGTTATTGTACAGCTTTCCTCCTGGCATTTTAATACACTGCACATTTTGACACCACATTTTTTTTTCTAACTGTGTCTCCCTTTCAGTACAAACATTGTAAATTGAGCAGTTCTGTGAAAAAATCCAGCAGCAATTAACATGGACGAGCAACTGGGATCTACAGAAATGCAATAAAGACTCATAGATACCTAGAGAATTTAATGTAAAATGATGCTATTTTCAATCACCTCATACGAGAAAAAAAGATCATGCAATATATAGGAGGACTGTAATAAACAAGAAGGATATTATTCTTGATTAAAATTCATGAGAGGTAACTGGGAATGTCTTAAGGGAATGTTGAATTCTCTCTCAAAAAACCACAATCTAATAGCTTATAAATAAAAGTAACTCTATAGCTAGTCAGCCTCACAATTTTTTTCAGATAACTTGATCAGAAACTCTCTGTATAGCTTTTTCCAATATATCCCCACTGTACTGGTGGGGAGGAGAAGACAAATACATTTATATACACATATATATGTGCACCTATGTATGTTTCCACATACAAATGTACACATTGTACGTATAGTGCAAACTACACATATACCTATCCATCCTATCACAGGTGTTTCTTACTTCTGAGTGCTACCGGAGAGATTTTGAGGGTCAGAGGTCTTAAAAACGTAGTAACTGACCTCCTGAATTTTAAGAGCAAACAGTTCAATGATTTCAAACTTTCTTTTACCTTCACTATACAGAAAGATTCTTTCATAAACAAAAATGACTAGTACAGCATGGCATTCCATATCTCACCATCCAAAGAGAGATCTTTTAACTATTAATCACTTAAAAAACGACACAGAAGAAAAAGTCTACCTATATTTGGAAAACGGAAAATGAAATGGCATTTGAGTATCAGGAATCCAGGCCCACTAATGAAATGTTTCCAAATCCCGAGCCACCATTGGTAACCCCTCTGGGAAGTAGTCCTCACTGGAAGTGATTCAACAGGTCACATTATGAAGCAACGAGAACTTGGACATCTGAGGGCCAGAGGCTTCTAATCTAATGGGTGTGCACGCTGTGACCAGCTTTACAGATCCATCCTGGCAGCGTACAGCTGAACAACTCTGGTCTTTAAACCAAAAATATCAGTTCCCATTTCCTTTGGTTTGTACAAGGCCAAATGTGCAAAAGCCTGCTTTGTTCTTTTCCTTGAAGGCCTGGCTGCCTTATGCAACCTGCTCAGTTGCACGTAGGTCTGTTTGACCAGGCCTGGGGTCTACAGAGCAAGCTTCTGATACTTCTTAGCCTGGAAAGCGGAGGATGCAGGCTTCCATCTGAAGGAGAGATACAAGTAGCTAGAACTTTCTGCAAGCATTTTGTTACTCTATCTACTGGTAGCTGGGTTGCTATTAAAGTAAAAGGTTCGGAGCAGAACACAAGAAGACACTGTGTTCCTACGCAAGGAGAGATTCACTTCACCTTACTCAAGCCAGCCAAACCACAGGTAACTCATTCTAAGGCAGCTATCTAGGCTGCCTCTGTAATCAACTGAAAAAGGAAGGAACACCTGGTAGGCAAGTCAGCTCATCCTAACATAGGTAGCACTTACCTTCATTCCTCCATAGGAGGAATTCACCAGCCTAGATCAGAAGGACAGTGATCAGTTCACTTAAGCTAGCAACATGAATCACTGCCTAAGGGAGTCCAATAATGTTTGCACTAAAGATAAGGAGATAATGACTTGGAGCATGGGGATACAGGCTTCTCACAAAGGTACAAAAAAATGGATAAATGTCTCCAGAGACACATTCCCAAAAACTGGTTTGATTCCTAAAGGACAAGGCAAAAAAAACCAGGAGAGATGGTGAATGGAAGAGATACAGCTAATGGTATCCTCTGTTTTAAAATACAGTTCATGCTAGACTCTTCCTCAGCCAAGCTGGTTATCTATTTTAAGTCAATGTTGTACCAGAAAAATGTACCAGAGAAACGAGGTAAAGTCCCGACCTGTAGGATAATAGAAAGTAGAATAACCTTGCAGTTGAATCAAGAGGCTCAGCCAAATCATTAGCCCATGATGTTACAGCAGTGCTATAGCAGAGCCTCCTGCAGCGTCACCATCCCGCCTGCACCCACCAAGCACTGCTCTCGGACACATGCTGAGAGGAGTCAAACACAAAAGGAAAAGGCTGAGAGGAGAAAAGCTTTAGGAAGTTTTAAAGAAAAAAAAAAAAGTAATGAGGCCTACAGCTGAGTGCTTAAAATACTGTGCCTGCAGTTCGCATAAGATCTCAGAAAACTTATCATGATCCCAGGTTTGGCAAACAATTCAACATTTAAATTACTTCCTCAGCATTGTAATTTTCAGTTTCTTTCATCTTGACTTTCCTGATTTATATTAATCTCTTCTTCATGCACTTAAAAATGAATGAATTTAATGAGGTGAGAGGTGTGGGGGAGAGGGCAAGGAAGAAGGGGACATTTCATAAAGTACTACTGAAAGTCTTAGAAATTAAGTGAAAGTGATTAACTAGAACTATTCTAATGCCCCAAAATATCAATCTAAATTGAAAAGCAAAGGAAATAAAAATACCATAGCTCAGAAAAACTTTGAGGAAATCAAGGTGTTAAA
This sequence comes from Baryphthengus martii, assembly GCA_013396935.1. Lineage (NCBI taxonomy): Eukaryota > Metazoa > Chordata > Aves > Coraciiformes > Momotidae > Baryphthengus > Baryphthengus martii. The sequence goes on along the minus strand of VWZK01014220.1, from coordinate 120,192 downwards.
AACAATGAGGTTTGATATTCTAGAAAAATCCAGTAATTTTCATTCAAATTGCATAACCTTCAATGTTTAAGAGATTTAAAAATGTGGCCACTGTATTGTCAATACTATTTCAACAACATAAGAATATGTATAATGCATGTTTATTAGGTGACCAGTAATAAAGATTTCTGTAGCTTCATTAGGTTGACAATATTGAAAAAGTCAAATTAATAGACACATGTGGGCCTTGTGTATAAGGCTCATAGCCAAGTAGATGTCTACAAATTGCGGTCATTCACGCCACTAGATGGTTTCAATCAAGAAAACAGTCAAGTAACCTGAAAGTCACAGATTTCTGGGCATAAAATAATGCATCTATGACAATGCAAAGAGTGCTGGATAAATAAAATTACCTAGAAACGTACAACATATAGTAGCACCAGCATGAAGTGATTTGAGCAAGCTAATTTTCTTTTGATCCTCAGTGTTTACAGAAAATTCATCAAAGCAGACCAAGGTAAACAATACAAAACTAGACTTTACAGCTCTTTCCCTCAGTGAAATGTATTATAAAAGAATCACAGAAATCTGAAATGTTATCAAAGCCTTTTTCATATCTGTTCAGTTCAATTCCACCAGGAATTCTTCTCCATCCACCTCGCATGCTCACAAGCTCACTCATCAGTACAATTTCTGAATACACATAGGAAGATGTCACTAAGAGGAGGAACACCATTTTTTTGTATTCTTTGAGGCAAAAAAAAAGGAATTTACTGAAAAACACTCTTATCCATATCTGCTCACGCCAATTGTTGGTGCTTAGATTAAGGTACAAGTCTTCCTCCGTGACATAGGGAAAAAGATGTTTGTTTTTTTCCAAAGTCAAGAGTTTAAGTTAAGGACTTTAAGTTACTCTCCAGAAAAACTTCACTTTCTGTATCGCTATTTTCACACTCCCCAGTGAAAAGGCAAACTTCTACTGCTTTGAAAGAGGGCTTTATGTTGTGGAAAATCAGCAGAGGAGGAATTAACAGAAGAGAAAGATACCTTAGTATCACGCTTGACCACATGGTACCCAGAGTAATTGGTGAAGTGCTCCTAGTGCCATACAGAAGATCTGCTCCATTTTGTGGTGTGAGATATAAAGACAGCAATGGTATTCTGCCTTCAATTTTCCCATTTCAGAAATAAGCCTACTCCTTGGTGTCCTGCCTGCATTTGCAATACTCCAAGAAACCATGATGGTAGCATCTATTTGCTAGGAACTCTTCCCTCTGGTGTCTGCTCCTTGCAAATTGATCTTAGGAATCCCATTATCAGGACTGACAGCTTGTCAGGCCAGGAACCGTGGAGCCATTTCCTAAGCTTTCAGGTGAGTCAAAACGGTCCCACTGCCCTTAATAGGTAGGAGCAAAATCTAATCTTCCTCTCCTAAAGGGGCTGGCTAGATTATATGGCAGAAATGCAGCCCTGCTTCTCCACATGGGAATTCTTTCTTTTCATGGCATGAAGTTTAGGTAATGGGCCAGGTTTTCCCTTAGCAGGCTTAGTTGATATGTGCTTCTAGCTCCCATGAAGTAGCAGCTTCTGCGCTTCACAAAGAGAAGGAACAGCAATTGTGGCCATTCTCAATGACTTCATAGAATTTTCTTTAAAATATGCCTTTCTTTAAATCTCACAGCCGACCACAATTCAATCTGACAGAGTCCTGGCATGCCTCGGCTGGTACTTTCACATTCAGGATAAGCTTTAGAGAAAGATCAACTAAGTGTGCATAGAAAATATGATTAGGGGAGGTAAGAGATTGTTGTTTATAGCAATTCTTTCAACTTCTATTAATTTCACCTTCTTCTTAAAGCAGCGTGAGGTATTAAAACTGCTCCTAGAAAAGCCCGCCTAGGAAGAACCTAGACAAAGAGCATGAAAGCCTCCACCATGGCCAAACAGTACCTTTGATGAGGAAAATCCAAGTTCTGAGCAACTCTGTCTGGAGGGCAAAGGACCACCTGGATTCCATTCCAAGTGGAGCTAACTATTTAATTTTACAACAATCATGTTGACAACAAAGATGTACACATATGTCTCCTTCAAGTATGTCAAGGGATTGTCCTGTTGGTTTGGTTTTTTTACTTCCTATTTCAGTAACCATGGCAACTTTGGGCAAAATCAGCTTTCACCTCAGAAATTGTTTTCTGTGATAAAGGGTTTAAAATTGCATTTCTCATCTGTTAACTTTTCCCCCATACACCTGAGTGACGAAGAGAGAACTCTGCTTTTCAAAGGAAAGAGAACCTCTTCTGATTCTCTCTGAAAAACCTTCAAGACAGATGGCAGTGAAGTGAGATACAGGACATATTTTAGAAGTTCTGCTTTGTTTTTGCAGACTTTAACACAGGTTTTCCATAAATACCTGCTAATGTAAATCATAATATTGCCACAAAGTCTTCACATCCACCAATCAGATGGTCAAAATGCAAACTATGATAGTAGAAAAGGAGGTTTCCTATATCTTTTGGACTTTATCAAGATAAGCAACAATTTTGCCCGTTTAAATCAATGTTGCAATCCACATAAGTCTAAGAATGTCTCTACTTTTCACTGCACTGACACAAAGAGTTGACCTAGCTATTGAAAACATTTTTTGACAAAGGCCACTCAAATCCTGATTCATATAGGCTATAGCCAATGGAATACTTACTCGTTGACACGCTGCACTTTATAGCTTGGATTTAAGAATGTCAAGGCCAGTGCAATAATTGTTGCCCTACTTAGTGAAAAGTTAACTATTTTAAGGCACTGGATAGCTGAGAATCTAGCCATTTATGAACTCAAAGCATTGGCATACACTCCCAAAAGACAGTTCTCAATCTACTTAGAAATCTGAACTGCTTGGGCAGTAGAAATTCCTACACTGTTACTTTTGGTAGGGGTACATATAAACACAAAACGGAACAAGTGGAGAATTAGGGACAGTACAAACAACAGGAAAAAGAAAAACTTCAAAAACTGTTGGCACTGTAGGACAAAGAAATGTCCTTAAACCAAGGAAGGAATGAAACATTGAAGTCATAGCTGAAAGGACCTGGTGGAGTAAGAAGGAAAATTGTCTTTGGCTGCTTCTCTCTGTCGGCATTCAAGATTTTTTATTTCCTTGTAAAGGAACTGAATTGTACTAACAGTACCGGATCAGTTCCCTTCATAATCTCTTTTCCTAGCCAGGAAAAAAATAAAAATCTACAAAGTACTGAATCTTGACTAGACACTTGGATCAATAGGATAGTAGCATGTTATATGATCAATATACAAAGTGGGATGGTATGACATAAGACCATCTTCTGAATTTTAACAATCATAGAATCACTAAGGTTGGAAATGACCTTCAAGATCATCAAATCATACAGTCTACTAAAAATTATCATGACCCCTAAACCATGTCCTGAATTGCCACATCCACACGTTTTTTGAACATGTCTGGGGATGGTGATTCCTCCACCTCCATGGTCAACCTGTTTCAATGTCTAATGCTCTCTCTCAGTAAAAAAATTTTTCCTAGTATCCAACCTAAACTTCCCCTGGTGCAACTTAAGCCCATTTCCTCTCATCCAATGATATCACTACCACCTCTTCTAAGCCAAACCTACCCATTAACCATCAGTGGTATTCTGCCTTTGTGGAGCTCCTGCCTCCAAAGAGGCAAGGAATACCACGCTTCACCCCACACAAATGTGTTCTTCACTGAATGACAAACTCATCAGCTAGCCTTCACGGTGGGAACCTTCAGTGGGGCTCAGGAAAGTGGGTACCAGCTCCCAGTGACACACATAAAATGTCAAAGGAATGACACAGATGAGTGCCTCTGAAAATCCTCTGCTGTTTTAGTAGAGGCACTTTCAGGTCAGATAAAATCTTTCTGAATCTTCCAGATAGAATTTGATGCACATCAATGTGAGGAAAACGTAAGTTGCAGACTAATGTAAAGTGAATAGTAGATTTCAGGCTTATTTCAATCAAATATTGTGTTCTTCATGGAAGATTAAATTCTTAGTCAGGTACTGGAAAATTATTTTTAACTGAACCTTCTTTAGTATGTGACATAGATCCTTAGGAGAAACGTGCATGACACAAATCTCCTACCAGCATTTTGGGGGAATTCCTGGTATTTGGCCATGGCTCAGCTCCCGTTCATGGCCCTTCTCAGCCAGACTCCACACTCAGATGCTGCCAGAAGATCGGCTCCTGCATCTCTCTCTTACTCAGCAGATGCTCAAAAACCCCATTCTGTGATGCTTGATGCCCTGCCCTACACACTTGGAAAGGGCTCCTCAGAAGCATCTGCAGTGTAACCTATTAATCCCCCTTTGAAGATTTTAATAATCTCCTCTTCTACAACACCTACCACAGCTTGACAGGGAGTATCTAATATTAGACTACTGATGGGCTGAGGACACCACTATCAAGGTGACCGATAATACCTGATTGTTTCTTCTTGCTTCCCATCTCTGCTTGTCTGTTTCTTCTTGCTTCCCATCTCTGTTTGTCTGTTCTTCCTCCCCACACTGAGATCTTAAGTGCTCAGGGACAGAAACAGCATATTTTTTTATCTGAATTTACATATTATTTAGCAAAAAAGGGGCTGCACTCTGCAGGTAGGAGTCCTGGTGCTACAGAAAAATAAAAAGTAATCACAGTACCATGAATTACAGCGCATTTTGCTAATTGGTTGAAAACAGAGAATCACAGAATATTAGGGGCTGGAAGGGACCTCAGAAGATCATCAAGTCCAATCCCCCAGTGACTTCCTGAAGAACGTTCAGTGATGACTTGTCTCTCCCTGGTAGAAATCTTTTGCATAAAGATTATTTTAACACACAAATATTGCTGTTTAATACCAACAAACAACAATTCACACCAAAAAAATAGTATAGAAAAAAAGTAAACTATTCTCTATCCAAACATAACAAGTATCTCTCAGTGACAGAATTTTATAAGACTATGCACAGTAACATAATAAATGAAAGAAAGCATAGGGACCACATCCATTCATCCTAAACCTTGTGCCACCTGAAAACAACCTATTTATTAAGGCTGGCAGAAATCTTTTCATACAAGCTGTTTTTCATGGGTGATGAGGAATTTGGCAAACCAACATCTTTCACAGAAAGAACATTTTGTATTTTCATCAAATCTCCTGGTTTAGTTTTGGCTTTGTTTGACGGCAAAGGTGGGGGAGAAGAAGGGAAGCAGATTGAGGAGTAAATCTAAGTAAACCTTACTAGAACGCCCTTACACTAGTTAATCTAAGTGCAGGCATGGAATTATTATTTCTGCATGGAAAGTCTTTTGCTCTGTTTCTTGGCTCATTGTCAGAAAGGACAAAAGAAACTTAAGGAGCATGTTTCCAGAAAACAACAGGACTTTGGGCAACTGCACATACAGGTATCCATGACGGTGGCACTCTCTCTGTGTGCAAACCCAGCAAAAGCAATCTGCCACTTTCAGAATATGATGATTCAAAGACAGCGGAGAGAGAATCATAGAATCACAGAATGACAGGTTGGAAGGGACCTCAAGGATCATCTGGTTCAACCTTTTAAGTAAAAAGTTTGAATGAGATGGTCTAGCAACCTGTCAAGCTGTGTCTTAAAATAGCCCACCACTTCCCTTGGGAGTCTATTCCAATGTTTAATTATTCTCATTGTAAAGAACTTTCTTCTGGATTCCAACTGGAATCTCCCCTGAAGCAAAGAATAGTGATGCTCAAGCTATGGTAGTTTATGAAGCAGAGCTGTCGCTCAGCCCGAAAGAGAACTCTCTGCTCTTAGGAAATAACTGTGGGGATACCACACCGCTACCTGAGATCGGCTCCTTCTGCCAAAGCACATGCGTATGCTATATTAACAGTGGTGCCTGTATGGATCATATATTTGCAACATGGTCACAATCCTTTCATTTTACTTCAGGGAGAGCTTTTTGGAAACGACTACAACAAAGAATCTGAACATTTACTACTTTATTTCGCTTTGACACTGCTGTATTTCTGCTGGGGTCAATGGTGTATCTAACATCAAAGGAAAATGAGGATTATGCAACCCAAATATTTCGTTATTAATATATTTTTCCTCTTTCTGTGGAGCTGAACTTTAGCTTTCAAATAGTACTTCTTCCAAATTCCAGGCTGGTAGAGTTTGACTTGCAAGGCCTCTTGTAAGAAAAGGTGTGAAGCACACAACCTGAATATACACTTTCTAATTTTCTTCTCTTTGTCAGTTTAGACTCTTCAGTTGTACCCACATTCATACTAATTGAGTTGCTAATCAGTTTTTAAGTATGTTGCTGATAGGCAAAGCCTCCTGGTTTAGTTCAGAAAAATTACATGCCTGCACATGACAGCTGAGAAATTCTACAGTTTTAAATATTGTCATCGATTTTGCCATGAGAAGTAGAATCTATGGGATTTCTAGAAGTGGAAATACAACATGGCAGATGTTTGGTGGCAAGTTCATTTAAAAAAAAACAAACAAAGTGAAATGGCCTTTAACCTCAAAGTCTAAGCTTTGAAGTACCTGACTTCTATCCTGCAGCACCCCGCTGATGACTTCTATCAGCAACACCCCGCATTTATATTGGGGCTCCCAGTCCTACAGCAAAAAGCCTGCCTTCCAGAAAGCCTGTCCTGGGACAGTCTGTGCACAGCTGTCCCCAGGAGTTTCAGAAATCCAGAATCCTTGGCAGTGGCCAGCCCTCCAGTTCTGGTGAACCAGACTTTCCAGAAACAAACTGTCATGTAAAAACTGCCCAGCCCACTCAAACCCAAACTGAAATAGGGTTTTATCACACTGAGATTGCTGGTAAAATGCTATTTAAACACAAAATATTAAAAAGAAACTAAATAAGTGAAAACGTTTAACTTCTCTGAACCCTCTTCCACAAACAGGTCCACACTTTATAAATTTATATACTTTTATAGAAAACACTATATGAGAGAAAATGCTAAGAAAAGTAACAGATTTTAGTGTACGCCTATCAAAACACAGGCCAACCAAACTGAACAGAACAGGTATAAAAAACAAACATAAAAATTAAAAGCAAGTAAGTCAGAAATTCCATTACCTCATCTGAAACTTTTCCAGTCCAACAGATAAATCACATTGTTAGCCTGCAGTTAATTACTTATTATGCCTCACACCTATTTCTGACATCTTAAAATGAAAATTGTGCTACAGAGGTAAACTGATGAAAGTATATGAGCTTCAGGTCATAATTATCGAGTGACTCCTAGAAGAAACTAGAGAGGTGAAAAATGAAACTGAACTCCAGAAACAGCAGGTTAGAGAATTTTTTTTGCTAATATAAATGTAGAAAGAAAATCTCTATTTTGACTATATGAATTAACCTAATTTGGAAACCACGTGTTAAAATATTTTTTTAAAACCTCTTGGCTATTTCTCATATACTCTGATAGCTATGAAATGGTTAGTCCAAACTAACGTACTCCATCACTTGGACTGCAAAATTTCAGTTTTACTTATACATCTGGAAAGGATGAAGCCTGTTAGGGTACATTCTGTTACAGCATATTGCAAAACTGTTTCCCATGCCCTGTCCACTGGAAATCAATGATTAGAGGAGCAAGAAAGATTCTGATCAAGCTTGCAGTGTTTTGATAGAGCTATGCTTGTGTCTCTCTGTGTGTAGACCTTTTTCTTGGGAAGAGTGCTCACATAGTTCAACACGGGAAATTAGTCCCTTGTTTCACAAACATACCCTTCACAATTCTCAATGGATATAATTTTTTTTTATTATTATTATTCAGATTTTACCTATCCCAAGAACAGAAAAGTAAGAATCCTGAGAGAATGGCTTCTGTTGTAAATGTTTGCCATAATAGCTTCTTACCACAATGAACATGTTCAAGTCTACTCCTCCTCCCACTAAAGTCAGAGTACGCAGCACTACTGGCTCTCCTAAGATCATGACAGATTGATACATTTCTTCCCACTTACCAGGCCAGAGAAAATGAAGGGAACCCTGTGTGAAGGGAATTCCTTTTTAAATAGACATTAAACTATCCATGAAAGTAATACTATTGTTCCTTAAAAAAAAATACACAAACAAAAAAAACCAAACCCACAAACATATAATGAACAGCAAACCACAAAACAAAAACCTGGAACTGCACAATATAAGAAAGTGAGTATCCAAAATCAGCAATGAAAATTCTGAAGCCCATCCTATGCTTAACACTCCTAGATCATATATTACAATTTCTCTTCTAAAAACAAAGATTTTCACCAAATTCATTTTCACTGCTTAGTATTCAATGAATATGGAAAAGCCACGAACACAGATGCTTGCATAACAAACTACCTTGATTAAAGCAAACTGCTGTCCTCAGCAACTGCATGCAAGTATTCCCAGATGTAATATGCCAGGCTCTCAGTTTGTGAGAGCGAAAAAGGAAGGGCCACTCAGACAAACAACAAAGCAACAGCAAACTATCGAGCCACCTCCTCCATTGCCTCAATCATTTTCCATTATAAGTACGCACCTAAACAGCATTTTAAGAGGGTATGATTATGGAGAATGGGAGGGAACAACATGACAGAAGGAAAAAGGGGCAATCCGTCATTATCAGCATAGGCTTTGTTCAGGTACATGGCCCAGCCTTGTCATGACTCTACTGGAAGAAAGCCAAGAAACATGAGCCAAAAGCAAATTACAGCATGTCCAGCCAAGACAACAGTCTGGAGAGCAAGGAAATCAGAAATCCAGAATATTCCACAGCAAGTAACTGCTACACAGTTTAACCACAGCCACAGAGACCAACTGCTCCAGAAACCCTAGCAGAATGGACCTTACCACCGCTGAGCAGCACCGTGGTCCCAGAGTAGGTGCATCTAGCGTAGCAAGACCTTGAAGTGTATTACTACTGCACAATTAGGTTTGGCTGTGTTCAAATTAACTTCTTCAACTTTGTCGAAGTTCACTTGCCTTAAGTAACTTACGTTGTTAGACCTTTGTATGTGTGTTCAGGGACCAACTGCAGTACAGTCAATCAAGAAAGGACATAGTCGTCCATTTCCCTTAATATCTTGCATGAGGATAAAATCTTCCAAAGGAAACAAGTGTTTTAGCGGTACTCGCAAGGCCTACCTTGCCCAAACCAGGGGTGTCTTTCACTTTGCTGACTGCCCTCAACAAACATGGTGGTGCAGGGGGTGGGGAAGTCTGAAGGATACTGCTGAAGCTGGTAGAGAACGGCGTAGATTCAGGGACAGATGATGCAGAAGGCCTGTGCTTCTTCTTTTTTGAAGACAGGTTCAATTTCTGAGCAGCTCTGTGGGGAAAAAAATAAAAGACAAGAGTAAGCTAAAACAATGCCAAACTCATCAACAAAAGCAGGCAAGAATAAAGGTATTTATCAGCTTACTCTTTATGTAGGATCTCAGCTTTGACCTCATTGATCCCAACAATTATATAATCCTTGTTCTTCACTCATTATTACGAGTTTAATGCCACTGACTTCACAAAGTTACTCCAAATTTACAGTCTGCGTTAAGTAGGGTCACAATCAGGCCTCTCTCATTATCTCATCTGTTGAAACAATTCAGCCTGCAAGAAAGCTCCAAAACCTCTTATTAAATTGATGAGCTACATAACAATTTCTGTTCTAAAATTAAGTTCAATCACCAAATGGTTCACACAGAATTGTGTCTCACTCATAAGCCTGTGACTAGAAAACGAACACTTGGTGCAATGTTTGGATGTAAGCAGCTACTATTAAGTTAATTAACACCAAATGCTTAGGTGAATTTGCAGAGGTGTAAGAAGCCTTTCACTAGCTGTTTTAAATTTTTTATCACCTCTTAAAACATAAGCCAGTCTAAAAACTGATCATACAGTGACCAATGAAAATACTGCCATTTGCAAGAAGATGGGAACAATCATATCAACTACAGCTGCCTTAACCACTAAGCAGGGAAAACAACGAAGACCGGTTTTAATACTACAGTATTCTTAGATAAGAATGCTGAAGTTTGTACAGAATTTGATTGAAAAGCTAAGCTTTTCTGCAACAGAAACATTCAGTACTTTTGCTTAGCAAAATGTTTTATTTTGAGAGACAATTCAATATTCAGCCTTTGTTGCAGCTGTTTTGTTTCAACACTCGTGCGCTCTGCACTGCACAGGGATAATGTTAATATTGATCATGCTGCCCCACAGTTTCCCTTCTGTAAAATGAACACTTTAAAGAGAGCAGGTGAACTGGAGCACCATCTCGAAAGAGATACGTATAACAATTCAGAAGACTACTTTTGTGTTGTTTGCTCTGGCAGACAAACCGCGACCTAAGGTAGGTGTAAAAGAAGTCTGCGCTGACAGAAGCCTTTCTTACTTTAATGAAGTGTGGCAGTCAAGACCAATAATTCTAAACCCTCCTAAGTTTTAAGAAGCTTTAGCTCCGTTACACTGGTATCAGTGTATTTTATCCAACACTGAACCTACAAAAGTAATTACATTATTTTATCCCAAGGAGTCAGGGTAAAAAGATTGAAATTTTATATATATATATACAGACTCATTTCAGTATGCAAGTACCTTGTGTTTGTAATCAGAATTCTCAGACACATGAACAAATTACTACTGGGCGTGAAGTTGCCATATGTTAGTCGGTTGTATGCACACTGTGTGCACTGCCAGTATGTATTCTTTCAGCCTATGGCAAGTGCAAAGCAGTTCCAGATAAATTAGGTTTTAATAAAAGAAACACACTAGGAGATTCTACATGACCTTACACAGAATTACAACTTAGAAGTTTCTGTACCACCTTTCTTGTCCTTGTCCTTCCCTCTGGCCTAAGGACTGCAGCTCATAACCTGGCCCTCCTTTAAAAGTCTGTTTTCTTTTTCATAGAAAACATAATCAAAATATGTTAGTCAAAGCCAAAGCAAAAAGCACTAATTTTTCCTTTTGCTAGCAGCATTTCAATGATTTGAGAGGATTCAATGATTTCAGCTTCCAGACTGTCTATCGCTAATGCTTTTATGAAGTTGTCCTTGCTAAATCAAGATTTTCTGTATCTCCTAGTTTCATTATTACACTATTTTAAGCAAAACCTTGTACTGTGTGCAACAATTGAAAATACAAATGTTGGCCAAACACACTGAAATATTTACTGCCGTGGTCAAGCTCACTAATCCAGTCTTAAATATAGGCAGTAGCTCCACCCATTCTGGTCACACGTCTGGTCTCACTGACTCACCTCAGGTGCAAATACATTTGCTAAAAGCCATTTTCTAAGTTGACTGACAGAGCTATTATGCCTGTTGTCACTAAACGCTTCTCCAGCTTTCACTGTTCCTTTTACAAAGCTGATGGTGTAATACAAATCACTTCTTGACCAAACCAAGCTCATAGCTGGCATTTTCTTAAAGAAAAAAACGTTGGAGGTCACTGGCCTTTTCAAAACCTTGGAACTATATTCTAGTTTGACAGTTATAACCTTTGAGATTGCATTGAAATGGAAGAACCTGTATGTTCCTTTATAATTTTTGCCTGCAACTGGCAAAATGTATGAAAAAGCAATGAACTGTTTCTCACAGCTTCATAGGGGTTTATGTTTTTCCCCAAGGAGGAAAAAAAAAAAAAAATCAATGCATAGCATGCTAGAAAAATCATTTACAAGCCCTATCAGCCTTGGCTGAATTTCAAAAGGAATCAAAAAGGCAGTAAGCCTCAGGTAATTCCCAGAGCATTTAAGTGGGAGGAGAAGGATATTTTAACAAGATACAGGCTGCAATATGACACAAACATGTACAGTGTGGCTTTCTTGTGAGAACATTTGCGCAAGTAAAATCATTCAGATTGGGTGGCTAACATTGCTCTGAACGCGTTAGACACCGTGCATACTGCTGCAGTAATGGGAACAGCAATGCTGGCAGTATAGCTTTATGTATTGGCAATATGCTGATCATATTCCAAGTTACATTACATCCCACTTGAGCCAAGATATATTAGCTATGAACTACGCAGGGATGCGCAGTGGGCTCCGGTGCAATGCAAACCAGTTCCCCACTGCGTGCAGCATGGCTGTGGTGGGGATTGTGCCCGCAGAGACACACAAGGGACTTGATCCAAATTAAATCTTTGAAGTGCATAATTTAAACTGTACTAGGCCACTGCATGGACACACTCTTTCACAACAGAACTGTCTTTAATGTCATTTTACCTAATTACCTACCAAGATAATGCAAATTTAATCCATTTTAGCTAATATACTTTGGATTCACACCTTCAGTTAACTTGTGTTACTTTTTCTTGAGAGTCCCTATGGAAACAAACAGGTGGAGACTTCTTGAAAGCTCACAAGATCTGTGGCAGAGCAAATAATCACAAAATCAAGATTTGAGATTGAAGAGTTGAGTTAGAAAGCGGATTAAAGTTCAATCCAAATAAAACTGATGAATTGCTGGCAGCAAAGCGGAACTGCTTCAAATGTTCACCTGATCCATAGCAAAGACTGAGGTCATTTCTTGAAAGGAATTCTCTGCTTTTTGGTTTTTAAAATACAAGTTTAATAAGGTATGTCTTGGGGCAGTCAGAATGCTTTTCACCTCCCGCTTACGCAGAAATCGTGATACATTTTTTCCCTTAAAACTCCATGGGCATGCTGGAATTTTCAAACACATTCATTTGTAGAGCTAACTCCCCTACACTGGAAGCCAGTTCATGACTGATACGCACTTTCTGAAAGCTGAGGAACCTCGCAGGGATTCATTGAAGAAATGGAAGTAAACCAGCTTAGAGGCAACTCTGAGATGTGAAGGGGCATAGTATGCTTTTTAGAAACTTGTCTGGAGAGAGAAATGAACAGAAATGGATTAAATAACCCACTTTTAACACAAAACAAAGGCACAGCTAAGGCCTTTCTGCTAAGAAAATTATTCATACTACTTATAAGCAATAGAAGAATCAATCTGATGAAACACTTCAGACAAAATAAAAGGCATTATGGAAAGCTCTGTAAATACCTTGCTTAGAGGAATCACTGAGTAACACAGTACAACATACATAAGGAAACACTGTGGAAGGAATAGTCTGAAAATTCATGGTCTCTGGATTAACTATAGCTGCTTACAAAGAGCAACTTCAGAACTGAGGACAAATCCACGTATTCGCTTGTTGCTAAGCAATAGCCAGGGAGGAAAAAAAAACACAAAAACAACCCCCCAAACCACAAACAGTGTGATACAGCACTTAAAGAAGGTAGCAATAATTAAAGCCTTCCTGCAATACATAATGCTCGTGTGCCTCCGCTTAGAGTGGACTGGGACCTCATTTGGCATAAATTCATATAAGACCATGAACTCCAGTGAGGCTGGCTATGCCAATATGCCAACTCATTGCATATTTGCTTTCTCTCATGTAACTAACAACACAGACGCCGCTAATAGAATTCAAGGGACATCATCTTAGCTTGATAAAAGACATTATTTTTTCACTGACACATCATCCTAGGCAAAATTAAAACTATAGGACTCACTGTCAAAATAGAGGTCTGTAAGGCCAGCAGTTCATTAGATTCAGAAGATGATTTAGACATTTAAGTGAATACTTAAAATATTATTCACGCTTGTGTCAGCCAAGGTCATCATTGATAAGTAACACTGACTCTCATGCTTCAATATCTGATACACCTCGTCACCACTGACATCTGAAGAAGCATCCTTAGGTGCATATCCCTGCAGAATTATTCATTACTGGAGTTTCACATTGCAGTATGATGCATGCAGTACTTATCACCTTTGGAAACAGAATTTCAGATCATAAGGGCCAGTAAGCTGGCGTATCAGTTTCTGTGTCAAAACAAACACTGAAAGTGTGCTCCCTTTCAAATCATAGTTTCCACAAAGGAAATGGCTCTCAAGCTGTGAAGGCTAAATAGTCATATACGAGCTGACTTTAATGTAAATGTTTGCAATTGTCATAAAAATTAAAAATCTATTTTTCTTCTTTATTTGGAGGCATAAATTTCATTTTGTAAGACAAATACTGTCTGCTGGGTGCACCATTCAAGAAGTAAGGTATGAACTTTTTATGTGCAAGGGATGGTTTACCAGAGAATGTGCTGGTTTGACAAGCATAAAGGAAATGAATAATCTTCCCTAGTAATTAAAACACAATCTTTACTTATCCAAAGCTGTCTTGTCTGCTGTATCTTAGCGCTGAGTTGGAAAATAGATGGAAGTTTAGTTTGGAAATTAGTCTCCTGAACAAACTCTCTAAGCATATTTGTGCAGGTACATCACTAGTTATAAAATACATCCACATTTGTGACCAATGGTGTGGTTACCGAGCGTGAAATGCTCATATCCTATAGTCTTCGCTTGGGCACCTAAAATGAAAGACATCATTAACCAGCCTCAAAACAAATCAAAAGCACTACTGATTTTATTTATAAAAAAAAACCAAACAAAACAAACAACAAAAAACAGCACACCACAAAAACCAACCCAGCCATATTTCTTCCTGAAGAAAAAAATAGAAATTCTTGACTGTCACCTGTTGAGTAAAATGTAGTCTTCATAGTATTTTAGTTAACTGATGGAACGTCAAATAAAAATATACTGGAAGCCTGCCACTAGTTTTGATTATTTCCAACTCAAATGTTTGCAAGTATGGTTTTGCAGTGTATTTTCTGTTTTGGGTAAATATATAAAATGAGTCATCATATCATACAGGTCCTCATGTAGCCGTAAGGTAACAAACAATGGAATACAGCAAAATTACAACGATGCAGGCTGGTTTTTTCCTATGAGAAAAGCCATTCTTGAGTTTTGGTTATACAGAGGCACTCAGCAGTTGCTTCTTGTCCAGGATCTTTAGTTACTGAATTATGTCAGTAATATGTTGCCTATACAAACACAGGGCACTAAACAGGATGTCCACATTTTCTAATTATAGGGATCTAACCTAACCTCTCTGAAACCTCAACAGAAGTGATTGTTTCTCCCAATTACTCATATGGGTGATGCAGGCTCACTAAGGTCACACTACAGCCAAGTTGATCAGAGTATTGTCACCAAAAGGGGATGCCCTATACCTGCCCCTGCCCCGTCTGCATACTTTCTTTCCCTCCCTTGCTTCTTTCCTCACATTTATTTTGGCTTGGCTGCTACTGCTTTAACCTCCTGAACTGGCTCATGCCAAAGGGTGCTCTAAATCATACTTATTTGACACAGCTAATATGTCTGAAGTACTATGGCAAGCACTTCCCTGACCTTAAAATCTGAGGTACGTCGTACTATATGTAGTTTCATGCAAAATCTCATCTTTTTATTTGGAAGGCAATATCTGGCCAGAAGTCATGGCTTCCTTTGTGCCATACCTTCCTTTGCCTCTTCTAAAATAAAGAGAACAGAGATACTTTACAGGATATTTAACCAACCAGCTAACAGCTGGGCTCTGCTGCAAGGGACCATGTTGTTTCACCACCATCTGCTGCAAACTAGGGGTACCGCCTGAGAAGCATACTCCACAGCAGAGCAAGAATGACCTCCAAGAGTTGTTTCTTGCACCGCTACATAGAACAGTTTTTCTCACCCAAACTGAAAGCAAAAACACAAAGCAACAAATCTTGCAGTTGGTTTGCCATGCCCCCTCCCAACCCACATTCCCTGCCTTCCAACAGGACTTGAAAGCTACAAACAAGAACTGGGGCAACTTTGCTCCACTTCCATTCTCTGTGTGGCCAAGGCCAGGGCTGTGGCGTTGCAGTCTAGTAAGAAATAAGAATCCTCAGAGGAACACTTCCTGGATTTGTAGTTCCAGTAAGATTCTTAGTATTCGTGTTTCATTATTTTACAATGCTTTTAAAATCTGGAGATAATTTCAGCTTTCTGCTTATGCTGGAGAAGGTACAATAAAGATCTCTCTCATGCCCAGTAAACACTTGCCCCTTATTGTTCTCTTTATTTTTATGCACGCATTCAATTTCATAGCAACAATAAAGCTGTCCTAGGCTGCAATCTTACACTTCTTGGGTGGTTAATTTAGATGTTTTGGCCACAGTGCCTTACTGACTCTGCTCTCCCCTGGAACTGTACTGGAACTGTCCAGAAACTCTTTATTTTAAACTTACTTAATTGTAACAGAGTCAAAACAGGGCTTCAAACTTTATTCAGGACAGATCTTACAAAATCTGAGACTTGTTGCACACAGGTAATCTTAGTGAAACTAACAGCTCAGACCTGCTGTAGTTCAAATTTGTGTAAATTCACTGGCAACAGAGCTACTCCCAGGTTGCAGCAAAACAAACAAGATGAGTATGCTTGAAAACCGATAGCTTAATGAGGAGCTCAAAGTCCTACACAAGTCCATACTGCAGGACAGAGAACTCATTCTACACAGCTGTTATGTGGGTGAAAATCCCAGTTTTAGAGTAGGATAGGACAAGATATGAAACAAACCACGTCTCACATCATTACTCTTTGATCCACATGATTATATTCAACAGGTATCACTGTATTCCAGCAAAGATCTTTTGCCCTAACCTAAAAGTTCCTGAAAAACTCTGATTCAATGACAGATGTCCTTCTGTCTTTGGCAACAGGATCATTAATTAGCTCTCATGCATAGAAGTACTGTTGTCAAAAAAAAAAGGTAACAAATTAAATGAACTATCACACTTGGAATTTCTACAAGAAGTCATGTCCTTGTCCTTCAATAGTACCCATCAAGGAAACTACATCTTCACTCAATAGCTTGATACATTTATCTAGAGGAAGATAACTTCTGCTTTCTTTCCTTTCTTTTCACGTTCAGCACTCAAATGTAGAAGAAAAATCACTCAAGATTCTTAAAAGAGTGGGTAGAGATTGTTTTTATTTCTAGGCTGTTTTATTTTTCTCTCTGAAAAGTGCTTTCATGAAAAATGGTAGCCAGACAGATGATGGTGCTCACTGCATTATCCCATTCTTGGAAAGCTCTGAGGATGAGTTGGATATGTGTCACTGCATGCCTAATGCATGAAGCAAGCTGAACCATTCTACTTGGATAAAATAAAAATCACATGTTTAGCACTAGTTTAATATGGGAAGAAAAACAGCTACATTTACTATAACTCAAACGAATTAAAATGTAAACATTTAGTGATTACTGCCATGGTTACTTGGCAATGCATCTTCAAGTCCCATGGGAAAACTGCATAGGCAGGAGACTGACAACCACACATCAGAGTAGCCTTAAATTCAGCTGGACAGAGCTGAGGGCAAGTGTAGTAGTATCTTTCAAGGAAAGGTCAGAAATGAACTCCATCCAGCTCAAGCTTTGGGTGTTAAGAAGTATTGCCTGTATATACTAAAGATCTAGATTGTAAGACGCTGGCATTGTCATTAAGTAATAAGAAATGAAATGTGCACTGTTTTATATTTGTAATGTTGTTGTGTAAAACAAGGAACGCACACAGATCTGTCAGTCTTCAAGTGTTAGCTGGAAAATATTTGGGCTATAGATGTACGATTAGACTGTTTTCTCCTGAAAGTACCAGCAGGCATGTCTGGCAAACTGATTTTCCCCATGTCTGAGACAACCTAGCAAACGTCAAACCATGGGACAGGATTCCTGGTTAGCCAGCCCTGAGCTGACCCTTCCTCATGAGCACGTAGTAGTAACAGTTATGACAACTCAAAAATGTGACTAACGGGAGCTTTGCAATGAGAGGCCCACAAATCACTGGCCATTCAATAACAGTCCTTAAAATCACATAAAGCAATTCCTTTAACTGTAAGTTTTATGGAGCTTATACGATTACAGTTATTCTATTAACTTGGATGCTAAAGCCTGACTATATACTGTGGAAAGCTATTTCACTCCATCTCTGTTTCATTCAGCAAAAAACTTTCCTAACACAAGGAGGAAAAGCAGCCAGCACACAGATTCACAGTCTATTTTGTCATTGTTTAACTTTCCAGCTGGCAGAACAATTAAACAGATACATAAAAAGGCCAAAAGGCAGGTAAGCTTTACAGGGTTTTTTGCCTCATCAATATTTTGGAGGCCAGCACACTTAAAATAACACCAGCATATGAATGGCAAGCTATTCTGACAACACAGATGCACTGAAATTCAATGCACTTAAGCCTAGCTCTGACAAGCAATCTCCTGTCATAGTAAAAAAATATTTCCTGTAAGAGTTCCCGTTAGTCTTGTCTTGTACTTATTTAAGTCACCATCATGAGATAGTGATAATTCTTTGAGATAAGTTGTTTTTAACGACCAGAGACTATCACTATCAACCATTACTATGTATAATACGCTAAGATCCAAGATTGTCTTCCTCCTAACAGGCTGCACAAATGCTAAAATCAGTCCAGTCCCAATAGCTTATAAGCAAAACGGTCAAAACAAAAGAAAGAAATGTTATGATCCCACCCATTAAGGTGAGATACACTGAAGCACAAGCAATTCATACATGGTGGCAAGTGGTCATCTAATCTAGATCTCCTCAGCAGATTCACCCAAATAGTTACAGGGTTTTGGAGGTGCATAACAGCATCCCCCCGGTATCTGTGAGGAGCGTACCAAGATGATGGAGTCAGACTCTTCAAACCTAGGCATGCAAGGAGAAGAGCTAATGGGCACATGTTGAAACACAAGAAGTTTGGACAGGGTATAAGGCAAAGTTTTTGCACCCTGAGGGCAGCCAAGCAAGGTTATGCAGTCTTTGTCCTTGGGGAGGTTTAAGGTCCAAATGGATAAAGTCCTGGGCAACCTGTCTGACCTCAGGGCTAGGCTGCTATGAGCAGGGGGTTGGATTACAAACATTCCAATTTCCCTCCTAGCCTCTCCAATCCCATGATGCTATGAAAGAAATGTTACTACAATTCTGAAAGCAATAGAACATTATGCTTAGTTTTTTCTTTCAAAATATCTTTTCTCTGAAAAGTTTCAACAAAATCAGTTATCGTTTTCAGCAATTTACTCGGCCCAAAATTAAAGTTTTTGGTTTTAGAATATGAACTTAAATGTAATTGAAGCAAGCATCAAAATACAATTTCAAAACCAAAAAAGTTAATAACTACTACTTTTTGTAAGGATGTAACCAAAACACATAAAAAAATTCTTGATTCTTGTTTACTTTCTGGGAGGACATAAGCTAAATCAGTAGAAGCTGACAAAGTAATTTAATTTGAATGAAATCCACATTTCTTGCCGAGAAAAAAAAAAATTGACAAAAATTTCACCTAAACCACCTTCTATGCTTTGTTACAAGACCTTCTGTCTCTATCTACTGAAGAGTCAGGAAGCAATTCTACAGAACGCTAAAGATGTCCTCAGATCCTACCATTTGCAGGGGAAGTCCAATGTGCCCAGCCTCTTACCAGAATGCTCAGCATTCTGCTAGCTCAGACTCCACATCCTTTGGGAGCTGACCTTAATATTTAACCTACTTTAATCACATTGCAGAATGAATTATTTCTAAAAATTATGGAACTGGAAAACACTATTACTGTTGGCAATTACTGTTATTTTTAAAACAAAAATGTTCTTGTTTTTCTATTTCCAGTAAAGTGAAATAAAAACCAACACAAAATTAAATACACCACACAAAGTAGTAAGATATTGCCAGAAAGAAGTGAGCTGTGCAGATGTGTGGCACAGGCACCAACAAGCAGAATTTATGAGAGATATAAAGCCTTTAATCTGCAGCTTTTTGCTTATCATCTGCACAAATTTCAGAGAAAGATAATTAATTTGCAGTTCTGAGGGCACTTTTCAGACAGTTGGGCATACTGCTAAACAGAACAAGTATTTGACATGTAATTCTGTTTCTCAGCAAAACTAAATTTTTGAAAATAACTCTAAGAATGGAAAAAACATTATTTATAATGGCTCAAAATGTTATCCCCAAAGTGTTTATCTGATGTCACACATAAAGAAGACAGAGAAATATATTTGCTGTTTAATTTCACTTGGATCTCAACTTCTTTTGTGATTTGTTGATAATACTCCAATTCACACCTTTGTTCCACCTGAATGTTCAATACTGATAAAACACTGCTGAGACTGACTGGGGGGGGGATGTGTGTGTGCGTGTGTGTGTGTGTGCACGCACAGCCTGGGGAAATCAGAGGGACCACAGTGGAAGAAGTTTGACTAGAAAGCTCTATCCATGGAAAAATGAGACAACCTGAGCCTAGAAGATGAGCAGCTCTGGAAGATTGCAGACGAAGACCTAGAGTACATACTGCCTATAGCACTACAAGGAATCAGTTTGGCCTTGGGAAAGGACCCCAAAACCCTGTTCTGATATTAGAATTATAGCAGTGTAGAAATTTTTACGTTTTGGGGTTTTTTTGAGGAAATCAATTGTGTATGTTCATGCCCTGCAGTTTGGGCTGTTGGTTACCTGGAAAAGCATGTCCTGTATACAGAA
Organism: Baryphthengus martii; assembly: GCA_013396935.1. Classification (NCBI taxonomy): domain Eukaryota; kingdom Metazoa; phylum Chordata; class Aves; order Coraciiformes; family Momotidae; genus Baryphthengus; species Baryphthengus martii. The sequence continues at coordinate 99,776 of VWZK01014220.1, read as the reverse complement.
AAAAATTGAATATACTGTGTTTTTCAGACCAGAAGATAAATAGAGAAATTAATTTGTTCCTTTTGCCTTACTACAGCTACCTGCAGCAAATGCTCCCTCACTCTGTGTTTGCAGCAAGAGAATCCCCTGCTTTTCATTCCAAAATTTTGATAACCCTGACATTTCCAGTATATTGGTCATTTTAAATAACAGTAAACCCCATAACACAATGACTATCCAAAAAATAAAACTTGGAATTTATTTTCCAATGTCACAAGACACTGCTCTCACTTGAAAGGCTCTTACCTCATTTAAATAAGAGAGGATGGATACCTTATTGAGTGGGTAGTGTAGTTAAAATGAAGTTGCCCAACTGATCTGTCACATCTGGGGCTGCCTCCTTGTATTAAAGAACTCTACAGCTCCTTCAGAGTAAAACATTCTCCTGTTGAAGCTTCAGATCAAAATGAAAACTTCATTCTATCTGCAAGATATTGATCCATTTGGGACTTACTTAGAGTGCCTAGCTTTATCAGTTCAGGCCTCCTGGGCTCAAAACAAAACTGTGCAGTACTCTCTGAGGAGCCTCAGGCAAACTCTTCCTTTGTCCTCCCATCCAGATTCTTCTGAGTCCTAATATCCAGCAAACATAGATTGCAATCAGCCCTCTCTAAAAGGCTGCTTGCAGACACCAGCGTGTCAGCACTTTCCTTTCTCACGAACTAAAACCACACCCTGCACCCTCTCACTGAGCTACAGAGTTTAAAACCAGTCCTTTGGTTTTAACAGGACACCTCAGACCCACAGTGAAGAGAGAGGCTAGAGACAGAGCAGTCAGGACACTCCTCTGCACAGCTTTGCACACAGCCACACAGCCTCTCATCTTCTTAGAACCCAGGTTATTTTTAGCAAATCTTCTGTTTTATCCATTTACAGCATCACCATAAGATGTAGTCATCACTGAAGTAGCCTCACTCAAGCAGTCATTGAAGAATGAATATTGCAACTCAGAAGGCTACAAATATTTGGGGGTGATGGGGGTGGAGAAGTACTTTAGCTTATAGTAGCTGATAACATAACCTTTTTACAAGAGAAATATTTTGCTAAATTTCTAAATGTAGATTTTATTTTTGTTCCTGATATGGTGCTTCAGTGGGAAAGCAATAGGTATGAGCTATATGTCTACAGTGCAAAAGCAATGTAAAGCTGATACAGAGAGGCAAGCCTTAAGTTATGGCATAAGCACAAATTTTTTTGTCCCTGTCTAAACCTATGTTATCCCACTGTAACTTCAGTTACAGCAAATAACCATCTTACTGTGAAAGTATTTATTCTGCTACAGTTTATTCCCAAACAGCAAGGGGAATAGAATATAAAGTGCCATCTAATGATAAAGCGGCAATTACACAAGAGCAGCTGCAGTGATACAATTATTTTGGCAAGAAGAAATACACCCCCCAACAAAAAAAGACTGCTTAACATACACATGAACACAAACGTGCAATACAGCCCATTCAATTCCCCATGTACAGATCAACACCCACACCAGCCCTGAGTGCACAAACCAAGGAACAGAAGTGCTGTGGAGCACAGGACACAGAGTCAATTGGAGGCCTTGTAAGCTTTGGCAAGCATCATCATGCTGCTTCACACCTGAGCTGGGACAGCACAACACTGCGACCATACCACACATCCATCTCTCTCCTTCAGACATCAATACCACTGACTTACTTTTTCTTCCATTTCATTATGTGCTCTTGTAGCTATTTTACATGTATGTTGTGTTAACTACTTTTTGCTTTGTCCAGTTACTGCCCCACTGATTCATTTAATCAATTAATATTAGAAACACAGCAGGCAGATGAAATGCACTCAGCTCATCACTAACACTCTGATGCCGATTCAGGGGTGATGATACTGTCCTCACTTTATTATCAGCTCCTGCTCGCTGCACTAAGTTAGACTTTCATTTGCCATTCACTTCCATAGGTTAGAGTACATTTATACTCCCTTTTGGATTTGTTTTCTCTTCTAGATGTTTAGCTCTAAAAATAAAGATACGGAAAGAAGACCCATGAACTATGTGACGAACAGCGTTTCCTAACAGGAGAAACAGTGTGTCTGTGGGACCTTTTTGCATGGTCATATTTCACATCTCTAACTGCATAGAGACACACTCTGATGACATTAAACACAAATCAATAATGTTAGGGGCAGTTTCAATGAATCTCAGAAGATAAGATTGTACTCTGAAGCTTACTGAGGCCAATCTTGCTTCTGAATGTATGATAAATTTGCTGTGCAAGTTAGTTTGGGAAGGACCTAAGCACTTCCCGTGACATCTGCTGCATGCCTTTAGCTCCTACTGAGACTAATGGGACCTTAAAGGGCTGGACAAATTACAGAAACAGGAATTTTCTAAGTTATTAAGAGGATTCCTGCCTGGTGATCCCACACCGTGATGAATGCCTTGTATTGTTGCTGAAGGAAGCAGAAGTGGAAAATACTCATTCTCTTGAAGGAGGAGATTACAGAAAGCCCTAATATGTTAGAACAGAAAACAACCAGCTCCTGGGCACTGAGCTTGCCAATATCACTGTTAAGAGCCTTTCAGGAAAGCTGGCTGGTGGGGCAGCTAGCCAAACTAGGGTTACCGCAGTGTGCCTTAGGAGGGCAAGACATGATTACACTATCATTATTTACCAAGCGAAATGGAGAATTTTTTTCAAGCACGGCTGAATTGCATCAGCCCTTGAACATCTGGCTGGGAGTAGAAGTAGCTCACAAGCACGGTGAGGCTGGCTGCCATCGCTGCAGATAAACTCACTATCATGAGAACTTCAAGAACACATTTGGTAATTAAAGGAGTATAAATATAGGCCATGTGACCACACCATCTCCTCTTCTCTATCTGATGCCACAGGAAAAAGGTGGAATGACAAAAACAAAACTTATTTTCATGTTCTTTTCCACCAAGATTCAATAAGATTACAGCAGAAGCAGAAGGGCAGTCACACTGGTTTATGTGAGGACAATGCTGTGATATTGGGAAGCTGGTTGGGGGGAAGAAAAAAGAAAGCACCAACACACACACACAAAAAATCTCAGCAGTCTATTTTAAGGAGTCATCTTATATAACAGGAAACAAGCACAGTTATTCTGGATGCTTGAACACAGTCTGTCACATCGCCACAAGTAAAGGAAGTATAAAGAAGTATGTGTGACCATTTGATGACTGTTAGTTTTAATTAGTCTGCAATAACATTGGTTACATAAATCCTTGAGGCTGCATTAGAGGAAGAAAGTGTCATGGAGATTAACCCTACATAGTATCTAAATCTTTCCAAAGCTAAGGGGAAAATAGGTCTTTTTCCTTGCAAATGGCAAGCTCAGAGATGAGAGTGGCAGTCAATGTGTGGTATTTAGAGGCACTAGCCACTAACACTGGTATGAATTCTTCAAGGCACTTTCAGGCAGGCAGGGGACATGCGGCTGCTCCTTGGCAAAGGAGCACTTTCCTGTCCGAAAGGTAAGGGGTGAAGCATCAGCTATCTATGTACAATCTATCTGAAAGCCTAGAAGAGTCCCTCAAGGTTGTGGTATCTCAGCTGGTTCATTAGCCAGTAGCCCAGCTCAGCTCAGCACTGCCCAGAGCTGCTGGCCAGCTCTACTAGCCCAGACATGTAACACAAGACAGGATATGGTCCTTGGTTTCTTACGTTTCTAGCTTAGGGATTAGAATTTGGCTAATAGCTTTGGTCACAAACAGTGTTTAGGATGAAGTGATGTACTAGAATTTCAAAAAGACCAAGGAAACATTTCAGTGACTTCAAACTACATAGGCTTTTTTTTTTTTCCCAAGTTTCAGCATACATGGAAAAAGAAATAAAATAATCTGTATCAGATTGAAAAGAGCGTTGTGTCTAACTCAAACCAGAATTTTGTTGCTTTCATTTCCGATGCTAAACAAAAAAACCCAATTGTTCATACAACTTAGTTACTAACCTGATGAGAATTAAAGGAGGAATTGTTCGGACATTACCCAGGATTTCTGGTGCTTTACCTCAACCAACCACTGCCTGTTTCTCCCAAGGCTGCTCAGGTGTGTATAGATCAGAAGCAGCACATATCCAGAAATGCAATGCCACAGAGAAATTTTGCAAACCCCAAGGAAAAAAAAACCCAAAACAAAACAACATATTTTAGGCACATAAAACATATGGGGCAAATTTTGCAGAAATCTAAATCAGTGTCTCTCCACATACTTCTGTGTGATTTCATAGCAGCTGGCTCATGGAGAGCTTGAAATTTGTCCTACTCTTTATTCCAATTAGATACAAAACTAAAAGCCTCCTAATCCACAAATGACTTAAAATAGGAGAAAAAAAAGATGAAAGGATAAGTTAGGTCAGCTAATAAATAAATACATATAGGAAATTAGAATAACTGAGTATTACTGGAGGTTAACGTAATGCATTATTCGTTTTTATCAATTTAGGTTTTGACATACTGATTCAAAAAAAAAGAAAGACCCATTTAGGCACATTTTCCACATGTAATATTAAGCCTTCCCTTCACGAAGAAATATCTACATGCCTCAATACTAGAAACTCTTCCTAGTGACTAAAGTATAAACCAAGGAAACATATTGTCTTGATCATACTTTTTAAATGGGCATACTGAAAGTTGTAAAAGAAGGAAAGAAGGTAATAGAACTCCTCCAATTTGCCATCCAAATATCTACAATCAGATACTTACACTGTCTTCCATACCATCTTTATCATTACTACATTATGGCTAATCACATGCAAGAAACTTTTCTTCACGTCTGATAATAAAACGTTTTGCTCAGATGTTCCTGGTTAGAGCTGCATCTTCCCTCATGGAAGTGCAACAGTATGGAGGTGAAGACAGACAACCATAAAGATCCCCAATTCCACAGGGATGGTGCAAAGCCAGAAGGAATGAGATTCCCCGGGCACATGCTGCCACCACCAAACAGACTTTACCTCAGAAGGCATCTCAACTGAATTTCACAGTAACTTCCCACCTCACACAGTACCTGCTGCTCAAGCAATACATTTCTCATTTGTAGGAGGGTTTTGAATCATGTTACAAACTTCTCCCTGCAGCTTTCTTTAAGAAACTGCATCTGTTTCTCTCTTCCATGCTATCCAATGTGTGAGTGTGGCTGTGAAAGAGTGGAGACATATAGCATGTAACTGGGAGAGGCAGAGGGAGATGCAAATACCTTCTGGGACACCCCATTTACCCTGTAACTCAAAATTTCCTTGCAGAAAGCTGAAGAGGTTAAGTATTTAAAAGGTACACTGTTTTTATATACATATATGCACAGAATGTCATTTTTACCTCTGCAATGAAAATTAAATGAGCTAAATATAATTTACATAGCAAAGTACACATAAATAGCTGTAGCACATATTTCTCTTGTATATATGGAAACCTGTGCTGTTGAAATGGCTGATGGAAAAGGCAATTCCAATTACTTCATTGCAAAAGCCAAGGCTCACTTGTAACAGCAAGATCAACTGTCTTTACGTCTTCTGTCCTGCTGGTCACAGCCTGTCATGTTGAGAAAGCAAGCACACCCCTGAAGAGCTGCCTTTTTAGCCTACCAGTGGTCCAATTTACAACACAAGCCCACAAAGAGTTAAGTGGGTGCAACAAGGGGAAGGAAGGGGGTAAGGAATCAGTAAACTGCAGTATGAGATCAAGGTGTAGCCAGAAGTGTGATGAAGAGTGATTCCCTGTGTCCCCTCTCTCTTTCTGTGCCATCATAGTCTTTCTTTTATCTTCCCCTCAGCCCATTAATGTTCTCCCAGCTGTTGCCATAACGTGACTTCCAATTTCATTTCTCTAACTGCTGTGTAATTTAAGCATTTATGCAAAAACTCTCCTAAGATTTTAGAGTCACTGTTGCATGTCTCCTTATTCAAATAATGATGAAGTCTGATCAGGGTTGATGCAAGCCTGAGAACCCGAGGCCTAATTTTTCACTGCCTTCCAAACTCATCAGTTGTTTACACTTGCATAAAATTCATATGTTAAAGCTTTTTAAACTCAGTTGGCCTAGGTATAAATGTTTGCACGAGAGGCAGAACATCAAGAACAAGCAACTTATGCCCTCCCAGCAGCAAAGCAACACCATGAGCAACACTGCATCATCTCCCTACAACTGTAAGAATCCTCAATGATGGCATTTGCATAAGCTCCCAGTAGCATCATCTTGCATACAGTGTGCACAGCAAGCACACCACAGTCCACTCAGAAGAAAGGCATCGCCAGCACAAAGGGCACGCGACTGAAAACAGTGTCAGGAACGTATCACTAAGGGAGCACCAGGACAGTGGAGAAGACACACCCTCCTCAGACACAACTGTGGCTTAGACAGGCAGAACTATCTCAAGAATTCGATGTCATTTACAATTTCTGAGGCTCTCCTTTTCCAGGGAAAAAAAGTGCACCAGCGTAGCCCAACAGCACAGGTTCTGTCCAAAGTAAAAAAATTAAGACCTAATCCGCAGAAAAAAGGCATCATTACCGTACATACTATTAGCTGTGCAAGGTGCCGGTGGCACTGGTTTTAAAAGAAACACATTCTTCACCTTTTTCCTAAGCTTGTATATCATCTCATACTTTTCTGTACAACAAACTGGAATAATCTGTTCTTACAGAAGCTTCTTTTTGTTGTCTGATGCACATCACTGTCTCTAGCAAAACCAGACTAATACTGCATAGGATGATCTATCTACACCGATACAAGTATATCTGCTGATATACTATGAAATTTGAACTGATTTGTCAGAGGAAAAAAAAACCAGACCTCGGGGAAGAAAAACAGGTCCAGGAACATGTTATTCCTTCAGAGAACCTAGAGGCAGTGAACCCCTAGACCTCCTGTCTTCTTTCACACTAAGACTAAGATTACTCCAGTTGTGTGTGTGGTATTTTTCCAGCCAAGTGTTTAATACAGGAAAAAGTCAGGCTCCCACACTTCTTTGGGCTGACTATTCCAGGGGGTAATAACTCAACTTTCATTCAGGAAATTGTTCCCAATATTGAAATTAAGTTTTTCTTTGTTTTATTTCCTCCGTTACTTAGAGCTACAATCCATCCTTTATGCTAAATAATTCTCTCTCCCTCTTTGAGGGAGTTACATCCCTCAAATATCTGTGGGCTGTTCTATCCCTCAGGCCACATTAGTCACCACTTAGCCAAACTATTCCTATTTCATTAGGACTCATTAATTATTCTTAATCCCCTCCTCTGAACTCCCTGATTTCTCAATCACTCTCACAACACTGCAGCCAGTATTCCCCGTGTTCCTGCATCATAACACTGGAGAGAGGAACTCTCCTTTCTGCATCCCAGTGTTTCTGGAAATACAGAATGTAGTTTAGCTGTTGCATACTGCATCTCTCCATTCCTATGTCTTCTCCGGCATTATTGCTTCCCAGTGCCAAATCCTGCTTCACTTACGTGCCTAGCCCAACTGGAGCAAAGCCCACAAACAGGATTAAGAGCTGGCTTTCTCCTCCATCTGAAACTGTGTTCACTTCTCTTACTTTTTAAAAAACAAACAAACAAAACATTCATTGCTCTCTTTTTCAAGGTTTAGTACAATGTTCATTTTTGCAGTAATAAAAGGGCCTAATTTTGAATGGCTTCTCTATGGTTTTAGTAGTGTCTAAAACTACTGCATGTTAAACATCTAAATACCTAAAATCTGGCTCAAATACTACTAACAATGTATCGTGCTCAAGCCAATATGTTTGAAACAACTCATAGGCTGCTATTTAGGAATCAGTTTTCTTTCCAAGTACGGTATTTTCAGTGCTTGAATGCTGTATACGTAGTTCCAATAACAGGTAGGCATAATTACGTCTCACTACTGCCCTGCTTTATTTTTAGAAATGTAGCGATTCTGTCACCATAGGTGCTTTCTGAAAGTGTTGGCTGTAAAAAAAACCCCTGACTTTTAAAAAATAACAGCAGTGCCCTGCTGCAACTAATGCTCTTAATGATCAGCTAGTATTTAATAAAAATACTGATTTAGAGTATTCAGTGAGGCACTGCCTCACTGAAACAATAGTGATTCACTGCTGGTATCAGTGGCTTTGACTTTTATCATTAAAAGCTTCAAAATACTGAGGAGATGACTGAATCACACCAACTCAGGAGACGGATATAGAGGCAAGGACTAGGGAGTGTGTACAGCACATCCTTAAGGATACGTCTTACCTCCCACAGAATCCATTCTTCTCAGTGGGTACAGCATATTTCTGCACCCCTTGGGGTGCTTTGCACCCTCAGAGATGTAAAGAGGGAGCAGGGAACATGAATCAACTTCTCTCCTTCTATAGTGTGAAGGCAAAGGAGCATCCTGTCCCATTCCTCCCACAGTTTCAGTGCACACCTACATAAATAAAGCTTAGGCAGAGATTTCTGCAATGTAAGTAGCAAGAGAAGGCAAGATGAGAAATGGTGACATAAATACTCATCTGCTGAGCAGACCTGGTGGTTAATGGAAAACATTTATCAGAAAAACAACCTTCACTCTTCAGAGCAGCTTTGGCTAAGTGTCTGGGAGCTGTACTTTGTCCACAGGTGTCCAAAACAACAAAAAAAACAGTCTCTGATCAGGATGAAATGATAAAGCACTATCTAAGGACAGATTTACCATTTGATACAACTTTGGCTCTGCTACCTACAATGATGCATCCTTTGCTTCATTAGCTGATGCAGTTCTTGATTCATAAGAGCATAGTTCTGACTTGGCAGGCATGAACACAGCACTGTCTAGTAAGACATGACAGCGCTGAAACAGTGTGACCACCATCTGGCTACTCAGACCTGCTGTTCTAAAACCACAGTCCAGAGTGGACCTATGACATTTTGTATTGTATGGGAGTACAGGTAGCATTTCACATTTACCAGACAAGCCACATAAAAGCTAACATGTATGGATCTTGAAGGTCTTTTAGTGAAAGAGGTTGTTTTACTCTTCCTCCTCAATAATAAAACCAGGATGCGGATAGGAAAATTCCAGGGCTAGGAAGATGTCAGCCAGAAATACCACAGGCAGTCTATCAAAAGGCTTTGTGGCAAGAAGGGCATTCCATGGCAAGAACATGATCCACGAAAAATTAAATTAGAATTTTCTGCTGACAATCCCCCTGAAAGATAAAAGAGGTAAATAGAAAGAGAAATGTGAAACTGTATTCAAAGAAAATTAGGAAAAGAAACAGAAATGCAACCTAAGGCAGTGCACGATATCCAATTGTCACTTGCAAAGCAATACTTCTATTCCATCTTTCTTATTTTTTTTTAATTGGCAGGATCTGAGGCAAATTATTATAATAATCTAAATTAATCTACTTTTTTTTTTAAATGTAGGAAAATAAAGCAATCTTACAACGCGTAATGCTGCATCAATCAGTGGAGACACTGTTTAGAGACAACTATTCTAACTATAATCTGTGGAGAACATTATTTGAGAGTTTTCTTTAAAACAGGTAAAATTTTCATTTGGGAATGCCTTAGGTTTAAAACAGCAGCTACACTGCATGACTAGACCAGGCCTAGCTTGCATGTTGATTGATTTATTAGCGAATTCACCAGGCTCACACAAATTACTATATTGTCTGAGTTTAAAAGGGTAAATGTGCTGTTTGGGCAAGGACTTCATATAAAGCTAGAAGGGGGCCTGGAGCTTGCCTTAGGCATCACAGAAATGCTCTAACCCAGAAAGAAGCCCAAGAGTAAAAGCCACAGTTAGGCTCCTTTTAGAAGGGCAGTTCTGACAGCAGAAACAAATAATTAGAGTGCCAAATGCTGAATCAGCACCTTCCATTTCTCTGCCCAGATCTGCGCATAAATTCACATTTATGTCACCTCCAATGAGGGGAAGTGCATAAAAAACAATTAGCTGTATACATAATGCTGAATCACATGAACCTGATTAGCTGTCCAAACAAATCTGAACTGTAGTTTCTATACAGTCTGTGGAAAGAGAGACAAGCTCCTCTAAGACATTGAGATTACCTATATTAGATTATTACTCAAAGTTGATGTCTGTAGGAGTTCACCTTCTCCACAGATTGAGAATTTCAGCAGCTGCTTCAGGAAGAATATCCTTCATTACATACAAATTAGTTTAATACTATAGCATACAACAGACATGGACTCCTTCAGAGACTTGCAGAAAAATCACGTCTGTCACTTTTGGTTTTAGTTGTGCACGCAGGTTTTCTGCACACTTTCGACTTCAGAAGCACCTCTAAGTATCTGCTGACCTTTATAATCAGATTTCCAAAACATCTGTCTTCCAACAAATCTGTTTTCTTTTTCTGTCTGAAAACATTTTTTTTTTCTTTCATATTGGTTCCTTAATGAAATGTATGTGCACAGCTCAAGAAGTTAAATACTTACTTTTCATGATTACACAACCAAATGTATTTATTCTTAAGCGCACTCACCAGGAACAGAAATGTACATAATCACAGATTTTTATTCTAGTTAGTACTTCCATTCCTGAGCCACTGACAACTAACCAATGAACTTTCAAGTGAGCCCTCTATAACTTTAAAACATCAGAACTAACTATTGAGATTTTCTTCATCTCGTACATGTTTATAGAGCCTGGTCCAGCCCCATTTAGTCTTGGGCTGTAGGTGTCAGCACTGGAATCAAGCAGTATTCTGAGGAAATGTAGGGAGAAGGGGACATCAAAGCATCTGGTATTTCAATGACAGAGCCTACTACTCTGGGGACATGGAACAGGAATGAAAGCAAGAGGGTAACAAAAACACATGAAGAGAGTAAGAGTAAGAAGTGTAGTGATGTGAATTATAAATCACAGTAGCGGCAACTGACTGAAAAAGAAATCATGAATGAGCACTGAGAGTGTGTCAAAATTCAGTTCATCGTGAAGTACCCTGCTCTTCACTGGAGCTGACATTACCTGCCTGATCCAGAATGATTTATCTGCTGAAATTCTAATGTATATTGCATTCACAGTCAATACACTGTCAGAAGACACTTTCTGTGCAGAGATTTCCCAAAACAGAAAAACAGAGCGGCCCTTCTGCAGAAACTCCTTCACACAAATCTTTCATCATAAACTCCCCTTGCACAAGGAAAAATCCTTCAGTAGCAAAATCCACTCATGGCAAATGAACAGATTTGCCAAGAGTTTGCAGAAAATTCCATTTGTAATTATCTGCATCATCTAAATCATTCTTTGTAGGCAGTCACTGTGTAAAAGCACTCGGAGCTAAATAAAAATTGCAATAATGTTATTCTTAAGCACAGGATTCCCTCAGTTATATCTTCATATTCCAGTCACTTCTTTACATGAATAACACTTTCAACAGATAAAATCTATTTATTTATTTTGTACTGTGAAAAACCTGGCTCAAAAAGTTTTCATCGTGTCTGTACTGACAGATTTGAGTTTTCCAATCACAGTTGATGACACTATGACATTTCTGACAAATCCTCGCCCACTCTACTCATAAAAACATCCTATGTTAGCAGCACCATAACTTTCCTAGGCCCCCTACCCCAGTGCTTCATTGTCCTTATTATATAAGAAGCTTTCCAAATGTCCAGTGTGAAACATCCTTGCTATGATTTGGAAGCAAAGAGCCCAGACATATGAGCACACTTCACCATAGCCAAAGGTTTGGTGGTAGCTACTAATTTTCTCTGTTGAGCTGTTGTGTACCACACTGCACTGTAAACACACAGAAAGAAAACACAGCCCTCATCTTCAGATTCATAAGAGGTAAAAAGTGGTTGTCACTAAATATGCAAGTGGTGAGTTTTTTTGAAAAATGCTTAAGACACACTTGTATGCCCTCTCACTTTGCTGTTTTAAGTACTTAGTATTTAGAAATCCAGTCCTTATAAGTGAAGCATTCTTTCAGGCAAAAACCAGTTTCAGATGTTTTGCTGAGCATCAGCATTTACCACCACTCAGTGTGTTTACCCCACGTTTCAAGAATACTCCGACAATCCTTTGGAATTAAAAAAAAAAAAAACCAAAACTAGTAAAAAACATGGCAGACGGGTGCTATTATGTTTTAAGCTTTTGGTTGTGTTCTGGAAGCAACGTTGTATCAAAGACAAAAGGAGTTTCATCAGAGACTTCAGCCAAAGCCAAATCAGGGCAGCATCAGAGCAAAAGTCCTCTCCTGCAACACATGCACAAGGTGCATCACCAAAAGGCTTAACAGTGTCACTTGCCACTTAGATATCTGAAAGTCACCTCTGTGCCTACACTTGTACATAAAATGGGCAAGGAATTGTACTCTGGCTTCAAGACCAGCTAGTACAACAACCAGCTAAATGCTCTCAGCACTTAAAAGAGAGTCCCTGTATCCAGACACAGCCTTCTAGGGATGATATTCAGTCTATGCTAACCTGTGCCCTACCACACCTAGCCCTTCTCCAAGAGAGTGCCAAACAGCCATGCTAAAGCTTGAACAGCTCAGGCAATTGCCTGTCACTGCTTGAGCCCACGTCTATCCATGCTACAGTCAGGAGGGTGATGAGAGATGGGGGTGACAGGAGGTTTTAAGGATTTGGTAATGTGTGTCTGAAAATAGAAAGAAGGACAAAGTTTGTAAGCATGTGAAAATAACACCTTTTTCCATTCAAATCAATACAGCGTGACCACAGCTGGTCTCCCAGAGAAAGAATTCAGCCTCTAAGATAGGGAACTCCTGCCTCAGCACTGAAGACTGCCTCTTTGTCCAAAAAAGTAGAAAGAAAGCGAAAGCAGCTCCTTGCCTGATAGGCGTAGGAAAGGATAGGGAGGAAAGCATCAGGGGCAGCTGTCCTGCAAAGTGAGTCACCGTTAGCACCCACCAGTAGTCCCCCATCCCAATCGTAGGACACAGGGCTCAGCAGCAGGCACTGACTGCCAGGAGAACTTCAATGAAGGGAAGAGGAAGTCTTAAAACCTATAATCAGACCTTATACTTCATGTGTAAGCAAGCAAAATGATACCTTGTTTTTTCCATTGCTAATGTTGGATTTTTTTCTTTGTTTCTCTTCTTACTCCCACTTCTGGAGTGTTATCTTATTCTTTCAAGACAGCTGTTTTAACCCTGAAAATACTACCTGCACTGTTCAGGGCTTCAAGACAGTAAATCTTAGAAGCAGAAAACAGTTGCTGCTCTTAAGATTAAAAACAACTCTGCATCTTTTGCCTTGGTAACGTGCCTATGAAGCCAGCACAGTGAGTTTAGACTGCAGCATAACCTACTGTGGTAAAATCTCAGTGTTGTGTCCATGGATTACATACTATTTAATGTTTCAAACAAGGCATGATGCCACACTTTAATTTTTTTATTATTTTTTTTTTAATGGGCAGTCTCAGCCAAGCCAAATGCACTATTTGTAAACAGAAAGCTCATTCCTACTTATGGCCTGCAAGTAGATGCTCGGCAGCCCTGGAGTAAGCTGTGGGCCAAATCAGAAAGCCTTTACATTCAATTAGGAGCTTTACTTTTCCTCTTGGATTTGTAACTGCAGAAACCAATTTAGGATGAGAATGAGCAGAATCCCGGGAGCTGTCAGGAGCGTGGCAGCGTGCTAAGCAGAATTCTGCTTGACAGAAACCACACAAAGAAAATACTGAACTCACTTCCTTGCCCTTGGCTCTCCCAGTCACTTTCCAGTGCAGTGCTCCCAGGTCCCCTCTTCTCTCGTTTCCAATTATTCCTCTTCTCATATCGTGATTGATGGACAGCTCAATCACAGGTACTGTAGAAAGGGAACTTCGGAAACTAATCAGGGAAATGTACATCATTATCTACTTACTCACTTCTCATATATTTTCTTTAACTAATTTGTTTCATTAGCTTGAGTTGGAATCTAAGACAAGATTGACAGCTTCTATTTCTTACGTTAACTACACTGGGGTCTATTCTAGTGGACACTCAGAGCTCAGAGACTGACTACATGCCATACTAAGAAAGGAAAGAGCGGAAAAAATACAACATTTATTTAAGCTGTTTGTATTACTCTTGACTTTTCAAATTTCAAAATACTGTTTGATTTGTGTTTAAATTATTGGTGAAGTAATAATATCAGTATTTTGAGGAATCTTCAGACATAAGTCTGAGAAGATCTTTCATGCCTCAGACCAAAATAATAAGAAAGGCTTACTTCTATATTAATTTTTATCAAGCACCCAATCTAGCCACTTACAGAATCTATCTTATTAGGCCTCAATGTTATAATTCTACAAGTATCTGAAATTACATTACATTTAAATGGAATAACCAATAAAACATGTCACTTCGCTCTGGTTCTTTTTGAGGATGACACTAATTTATGTTTCCAGAACTCCAATTACATTGCTAGACCACAATTAACCAATACAGTGGAATGATCCATAACATGGTTATGGAGAAATTTCATTTCAGATTAAATTGTAGCCTTATTCTACTGAACAATACTGCTAGGATCCTCAGCAGTTATCACTGGGTGGATGCTCACCAGAACAGCCTGTGTATGCTGGGAATATCTAAAGTGTCCAGGACTGTTAAGGACATAACATCTACAAGCATTTGTAGTGCTCAAAAGAGTCTAGATGCCATATTCAGCTGCTGGGGGCCCTTGCTCCGTTGCTCTCGGCTCGGGGGCTCTTGCTCTGGGTCCTTGCTCAGATTCTTCCTCGTTTCTTCAACAGCTGGAATCCAAGGAGGACTCTGTTCGTTCTGCCTTTGATCCTGATCAGTGTTCCTGAATCCAGTACCGAAACCTAGCTCCTGAACACAGTTCCCTTCTGCTGCTGGGCCCAGTCTGGGACTTTCCCAGAGCTTGCTCCACAACATCAGTGGTGACAGTGATGTATTTGTCATCAGAGGGGTTTGGGTTCAATATCGGTTCTTGTATATATTTGTATATATCCCATTTTATTCTTACTATTTTCCTATTTTCATTAAAGCTGTTCTACTTTCCTCTTCTAATAGATAAGTCTCTCTCCCTTATTCCTTTTCTCTTCTCCTTTGGGGAGGGAGGGGGGTTAACAGAGAGCTTCTGTTACAGATTTAGTGGGCTGCCCTGACCCCAAACTGCAACATCTAATATTAAATTTAGACAGCAATAAAATGTTTTAAATTTTCATTTAAAAAAAAAATAAAAAATCTACACCTATCATTTTTCAGACAAGCCCTATTCACAGCTGCTCTGGAAATAAAGGCATGCTACAGAAAAACCAAAGTGCAATCTTTTATGTACTATAGTTGCTTTAATGCACAAGATCACATCACTCCTTTCAGTGGATGAATTTAAACGGTATTAAAACCTACTACTAATACACATTTAATGGACTAATTCCTTTAGCTCAAGTAACAATATGGGGTTTCCAAGTCCAAAGCTTCTAGTACTTAGTCACCACTCCGTAAGTTCCTTCAGTCTTTCAGTATTTCAGGACAACTTAACCATCTGAGGTCAACAGTAGCCCAGATGTAGATGCTCCCAAAGTGACTTTCTGCCCTGTCACCCCAGGCCCAGCTGAGCTACAAGCTCTGCTGCTCCACTAAACACATGACACCAACTATGAATGCTCTTGAATCACAGTACAAGACATTAGCTCCTGCTGGACCCAGTCATGGGACACCTGAAGCTACTAAGACAAGCCAAACCCAAGCTGACATGCCTTCGTATGAGCTGCTCAGGTAACACTTTCTAGGTCTGTAGGTTCTTGTAAGTCGTCTGAGCTATAATGAAGAGCAGCACAGATGGATGCTCTGGCTGAGCAAACAACCATAGCCTCCTATCTGCTCTGTAGAAATCAGCATTGAATTAGTAGCTCCAGGACGAAGCTATCCAAATTGTAGATGAGTTGGCTGTGAATAACGGTCACTCAGCTGTCCTCCTTTAGTACTGCATTATCTGGGGTTTTCACTGTGTTTCAGTTCCCCTCTTATCTTGCATAATGGAAAACTGACTACAACACAGAATTATGTTAAATATCGGTAAAAAGCATTCATGAACCACATAATGCCTCTTGTTGTAAGACAGGGAACGTTTCCAAATACAGCAAGCAATATTATTCCTTTCAAAACACACACGCATAAAGAAACAGGATGGTTCGCTGAACTGATCATTAAAACTGGATGTTTGGGGCAGGAGCACATACAGGAGTAAATGGCTATGTGCTGGCATATGCTGGCATGTGTGCGTGTGCACAAGTTCATACGCACCTAGCTCATGCTCTGCAGCAAAAACAGCTCATTATACTGCAAACTGAGTTATACTGACAATAACTAAGCACAGCAACTGCCAGATGTATAAAAAGCATACAAACACTCCTTTCAAAGCACAGTCTGTGCTTGAATTTGTCCTTTTAAAGCTTGTATGAACACAGTGGGATACAATAATACAAGATGATTTTGTGTAATTCTGCAAAAGAAAAGGGAAGCGTTGAGTAAGTTTTTTAAGAAGCTACATTATAGAAGAGATTTTTGGGTATTAAAGTCAAAAGCATCATCCTGAAATCCTGACTTCCTGTAAAACACAGACCACAAACACACTTAGCAAGTACTGCTATAAGCCCACACCTTCTGTTGAGATATCATGTATCTTTTAAATATATCAGAGAAAAAAAAAATTCACTGTAGAAGTCTCTTCCAGTTTTCCAAAGCTGACAGCTCTAAGCCTCATTTTTAAACCCTGTGCAGCTATTCATAACATTGATGGGATACATATGTTACCAGGTAGCTAATTAATATACAGGAAAACCAAATCAGTCACAATATAACACTCTATATAACACAATATAACAAGAAGCACTGGCAGTGTCTACCACAATACAGAAGATGACTGTAAAGTCACATTTTACTGGGCATGAACCATAAAAATGTACTATACATGCATTTAAATGTGCTCAAATATTTGCCTAAAATGACAAAAAAAATCATCATTTTAACAACAAAATCACTATGAAAAAAAATGATTTTTGAGCCATCTATATATATTCCGTAAAAAACCACACTGAACACATTTCCATGGTGAATGTTTTCCTCTACACATATGGGACCTTTTTTCATTAAATGGAAAACCTGAAAAATCTGCCAATGAAAAAGGAAGAATTTAATTTAAAGTTTCATTAAAGAGTTTGCTTTCACAGCTAAGACTGAAGAAAATGGCTAGTAGCCCCCACTGTGTACGTATTATGCAGCATACAGTAACAACAACAAAAAAATAAACAAACTAATAAAGGAAGGGGCATGCCAGCAAAGCTAACAGCCTTGGCATCCACTCAACGCTCTTACAATGCATGAAGCAATTACCTACTCTATCACTTGGGGCTAGAGCATTTTTACACACCTTGAGCTCACAGATGCTTGAGAATGTTACAATTTAGCATTTCTAATTTGGCATTATCCAAGAGCTGGGCAGGAACCTGTATCTCCTGTGCTGGAGTTTGAGGATGACATAAGCCACAAGGTATTCCTAGGTATTTTTCCGAGGGTTCTAAAAGAAAATCAAGTCAGTTTTGACAAGCTGCTAGCAATACCAAAAGCACTATCAACGTGCTCAAGGCATTCCATATATTAACAGGTAGTAGACCAGATGCTATTCACATCATTTCTGTTAAACTTCCCTTTGATAGTATTAGGAGTACAGAAAAAAAATACCTTTCCTCTCACCAGCACTATCATCATCACACCACTGCCACCAATTCAGAAAGTTCAAAACGCCTAAGAAAGGAATGATCCCCAGGGTATCACAGCATACACCACACCTACAGATTGCAGGCAAGGGCCAAGCTGTTGAGACAATTCATCCACCTACAGATGGTTTCCTGCCACCCTTGTTTTATTGCAGGGCCTTCAGCCTGGGGCAGGGAGTGGGCCGTAGGAAGATGAATTGTTCTGGCATCAGCAGCCAACTCCTGGCCACTCTCTTCCCCAAGGGCTCTTCTGCCTCTCCCTGTCATGTGGCCTGATGCACATCCATTACATGAATAAGACACAGGTCAGTATTGTGAAACAATGGATGCAACCAGGCTGATCTTGGGATGGAAACATGTTCAGTCACAAGAGGGGAGACAGTACAGCGAGCCACAGGTACCCACGAAAAAGAATAGGCATTGCTGCTACTCAGGCACCAGCAAGACACAATACTTCTGGATACAGGCTTTTACCTGCTTGGTGACATCCTTATATTTTTTTCTCAGACATCCTCACACTGATACAAGTACAGGGAACAAGAAAATCTCTCGGAAAGTCAACAGGCTTCAGTTAATATTCTTGATACATTTGTAGGCAAAGCCTTCTCTGGGAACAGAAGCATACAGAGAGGGATTTCATAACTCTAGCGAGTTTGCTTGCTTAAAACAATTATTGGGAAAAAAACAGTAAGTTTAGATCTCCACAGCTCCTCACTTTGAGGATAACTACAGGCAATCCCCAAACAGGGCTGAATAACACATATTTGCTTATTTGGGGCAACATTTTTTAATAGTAATCTGAGTAGTACCCAGCTGAAAGGCTGATTTTTGACATCAAGCAACAATGAGAACAAGTAAGGCCATTACTTCTCAAACTGCTTGATGCAATTACACAGCATCTGCTCATAAAACAGTGCCCCCAGACTTTTTTCCACCTGCACTGCTGCATTTAGTTGAAGAAACATCTTATCTCCCCTATTGTGGTCTATAGTAAAATGTTCCTATTAAAGCTAGTAGCAGTGTTAGCATTAGGAGTAGAACTGAAATACAAATCACATACCTAACTCTTGCCATTCATTATTTTGAAAAGGCATTTCCTATTCAAAATTGCTTCACTATATAAGTCTGTGCTAACGGAAAATGGGAATCTTCTACTGTTGCTAATATACACCAGAGATGTACTAGAGATGAAAGAGACACTAAAAAAATACCACAATGAAAACTGTTTGGCAATGCATCTCTTTTGCATCCAGTGGTTAATGATTTCAACTAAAATCTGCTTTCGTTAAATATCTTTAGCCACAAATCTCCCTCTGCCCATCTAAGTCATTACAGCTTTCTTAGTAATTGCTCCTCTCCTGTCTGTTAGCATTATTTAAATAAGTTCCCTGGTGTAAAAGCAGCAGAGTAAATCACCAGCTGAGGGTGAAAATGCAAATGTGGTTATCAGAGCTAACAGAGCCAGCCTGTCTGCAAGTCTTTGCGTGCACATTGGGATGACTTGCTCACCGAGGTTTGGGAAGGCTCTATCATGTCAGGCCCCTACACAATGTACTCCTTCATTCTCACAGTTAAATCTTCATATGGGGTTTTTATTTAGGTGATATGAATATATCTGAATGAGTAAGATGGAACTCACTAGTTGCCAGCTACAAATACGGTACTGGGGAGTCTGCAGAGTGGGGTCTTAAAACAAGAGCTTCAAAGTGACATGGCAATCCTGTAGTGAGGAAAATCGCCCAATCCCATCCACAGTACACAGAATATTACTCATCTTGATCCCACTGTTTGTACCTGGGCACTGGCTCTACATTAGACTCTCATTGCTTCTGTCCAGTCTTTAAATCCTTTAAGGAAAAAGGAAATGGCAGCAACTTAAAGCATACTCTTGAAAACCACTCCCACCCCCCTACCTCCACCTCCTAAAAGACTCATTTTAACAGCTCCACAGTAACACCAATTAAAATTCATTATTTCATTCATGCAGTGTAATGCCAGCCCCAGCATTTCTCTCCTCTCATTCTCTGCAGTGGTTGCCCCAGATAAACAGGCCGTCGTTATGGTTCACAGACTGTTTGCCACACACTCCTCTCATCACAGTTTCATTTCTAATGAAGGTTTTGACACCGGTAAAGTAAATGATAATCTACTACTGAACTTCTAATTAAGCATACAGAGCTGATAGTGGTAACTTTAGCATCTCTGCCTGACTTTTCACTCTAGAGGCCCTTAAGCCTTCCAACTCAATTTCTAGCTTCTCCACACAAGAATAATGAGGATGAAGATGCAAGTAGCACAATATGGCACACATCTTCAGTGGCACGGCAATACTGAGGGTAAAGTCATAGGTGGTAGAAACAAGATCCTATCAAAGGAGAAAGCCAGAGACAAAAGAACTTCAACCAGCAAAGACGGAGGTACGTTTCCATTTTAGCCTCCCATTCGACCCACATTTAATCATCAGCAGGCTTGCAATCACTGTATTTCTCTTTGTTCAAAGGCCTTCTTTTCTATTAGGAGGAGGTGAGTAAATTGAACTGATCTTTCTGTGCTTGGTTATTCCGTATAGAATCTATACAAATTTGTCTTCTGCATTTTTACTGAATTAGTATCTTATATGTTCAGGAATCTTAATGCTCTCCTACACATGTAGATTTTGTAAAGTTGTATTATATTAGATGTTAATTCTTCATTTCCCCCCCAGATTAATTTGCCATGAAATGCAACCTTATTAAAGGGACTATAAATTATGTGATTAAAACACCTGTATGTTGCATAAAAGTTGCGTCAAGAAGCACAGGGTTTGGAGTCTCAACATAAACAGAAAACACAGTGTGGATGGGTAAAGTCTGTGCGTTTTTTCTACTAGATATGTTTCCATAAAGTATCAAAAAGTATTGAATGCTCTGACAACTCAAAGGAGGCTTGAGTCACTGGATCCCAGTACTCAGGTTTGCCTGATATGGGAAAGCCATCCTTACAGCTCAGAAAAGCCAGTATGTGTACATTGACCTCTGCTTCAGCCCAAATGCACGGTCAAATGGCTGGCTTTGCACAACATCCAAGATGCAAAGAAAGTTACAGCAAACCTAGATTAGCTCTCTTAAAAGGAAAGCAAAGCCAGAGAAATGATGCTTTTATATTAATGGTATCTAAAATATGATTATCATATCCCAGATCAACAAAAAAGCACTAACTATTGTGTCACAGATCTCACTGGCTGGAATGTGAAAATATACACAAAGTATTTTCACAGAACACACTGCTCTTCCAGCTCCAGAGATGTAGCTTGGTCATATATTACTTGAATATACAACAAAGGCACAACTACTAGTACAGGAGACAGAGTGTATTTGTATCAAGGGATGGAGGGGTGGTATGATAAAGCTTTTCTTTGTGTTCCCATCGACAATCCAAAGCTCTCATTAAATATAGAAAGTCAGTAATAGCTTCAAACAGTATGCTGGGCTTTCAGAATTTCAGAGGAAAAGGTACTCTATATTTACCTTTATATTGAAACATACAGGAAACAGTAAGTGATGCTAATGATACAGTGCTACAGTGTATTGTTATCCCACCTTTCACTTACTCTGATATAATCTTTATCTTACAAAATACATATTGTTTATACTATGGCATATTTAATAGCATGATGTAAATCTGAAGCTCAGTAAGTAGAGAAAAATAGTACAGGCACCTCTGTATTACATTCTGTATTTTTTTATTTAAGAAAAGTTATTATTCAATTTTAAAAACATTTGTAATTTCACATATTTTCCAAAATATATTATAAGCCTAAAAAAGTGCAGGCAGATGCATCAGTTTATGATGTTACCAATTAAGGACAGGATTCTACATTTATTCTACAAAGAACGTATACAACTAGAGGGTATTTTTTTCAAGTCATACTTTATTGGATTTTTTATCCTCTTCTCATGGGATATTCTCATCAAATATAACGAGGATGAAACCAATACAAATTTGAAAGAAATTAAACAAACTCTATAGAAATTATTTTAAACAACATACGGGTCATAAGAGAGTCCAAAAAAATATTTATGTAGCTAACTGAATACTATAGTAGAGAGGCATTACCCTTTTAAATCTCATGAGCTGCTTTATGAAGACTATGAATAGGACACAGTACTCCACTAAATTCTACAGAAGTTTTTAATCAATTAAACAAATATCCCAGCTCTCCCCAAGAGCTATCTAAGAGGAGAGTGTGCACGAGAGTAGAGGAAAGTTTTCAAAAAAATAACAAATTCTAACTTCATATTTCAGTAGGCTTTTATGAAGAGTAGTGCAAGCAAAGGCAGGAGGGAGGAAGGAGGAAAAGACAATCACGAACGCTCACTTTTTACACTTTAGTAGTTGATAGAAAATGACAAAATACAAAGTAAATGAATAATTTAAAATATTCTTATTATAATGGACCATAGGATGGAAAACTACAGTGAAAAGGAGAATATAATGAGATATGAGATATACTAGCATAAGAAAACACTGAGATGGTAAAAAAAAAAAAAAAAAGCAGCATTCATGCTGACCCTTATTCTATGGGTCTCAGACAGACAGAATTCTTAAAAGAAGAATCCACATTTTTGCTCAGCGTTTCTTATTTGGTGGAGAGTGGAAGCAAATGGGGAAGGGAATTTTTAGTTTCCTTTTTTTTTAGATGGAAAAATACGGTTAACCAGCAGTGCGTCGATATATTTTAAAAACCGAGAATTCAAATATACTATGAAAACAACAAATGCAGAAGTGGAGCAGTTGGAAAGCACATTTCTGAAGGCTTTCTTGCTTCATTTAAAATGCAAGGCGCTTGTCTTGGAAATGATAAATTGAGACAATACTTTCAGACTCCCTTGGTGCCATTACACCCAATCATAAAGGGTGACATTTCTTTGATTTCCACTCCAAGACTTCATTACATCATTTATAATTTCCCACCAAAAAGAACTCAGAAGGGAATAATTCAGTTAGTGTGCAAGTACATTTTTCTATGTCTACATCTCTGTTCTGTGTATATTAATAATTGACATATTCATGTAAATTGACAAAATGATCAAGCACTCTCATTTTAGTCTCTGACTTTGAAAATCAAACTGCAGTCTTTAAGTTATATTTTAAATAAACTGCGAATAAAATTACTATAGCCTTGTAACAGGAAAAAATTGCATCTGACGGTTTTGGTTCTGGTGTTTGAAACTGCTAACCCAACCTTCAGCAACCTCTCTGTGAGGACCTGGCTTAGCCCACACAAGGTGTCTATGCTGAACTCACAAGGCTGAGTTCAGCCAGAAAACCTATGTGGCAGTACCAACATTTTCTCATAGTCTTGCTCAGAACTAATTTGGTCTATTATGAGGCTGATGAGTCAAACAGTCACTGTGAACAACCAGAAGTAGAGGACCCTGTAGGATAGGGTTCAGTGGCAATAAAAGTCTCAGTACTATGGCATTATCATCTTCCTTCTTCTGGACAACTCTTAGAAATATATTTGAATAGATCTCTTGCCCATTTATCTACTAAAAGTGTTTCCTGCTTGAATACTTCATTGCTCCTTGTATTCACAATGCAGCTTTGTGCTGGTGTGGGAAAAAAAAAAAAAAGGAATTGTGTAATCCATCTTCAAAGCTTTTGCTGCATTTTTCAAAATCCAGTGAAGTATATGTTACAAAGGAAAAAATGTAAAGCAAGAGCATTGTGCTAACCAGTAACACACAGTAGGATTGCAATTCAGAAAGGATTACCCATTCCTTAGCACCACTTCTCCAGCCACCGTATCTTGCAGTGTATTAGAGAGGTTGTTCTGAAACTACCGTGTTCAAAAGTAGAGGTTATCCTGGAAGTAAACTGCAAGACATTTAAAGCTGAGCTCTCCAGTACAAAGATTCACTCTGCATCAAAGAAAAAATATCATTATCTTCATTTTGGTTTTGCTTAACAGTATTATGTCTCAGAGTATTGATTGTTCTGCCTCTCCATCCTAACATCCTAGAAACCTGCACAGCAGCTTCCACTAACAGTTCTTTTACCAGGAGTTGCTAAACACCCCTACTGTGATAGCAGCAGACCATGATCCGTACCAAAGAAAAAACAAAACGGTGTGTGGAAGTTCATAATGTCAGCAAATATCCATGACGGTATTGGTTTTCTCACCTTTTATTCAGAAAAGCTTCACAGATGTTTCCCCATCCAACAAGAGTCACGTTGCTGATTCGTTAGCATCATTTTACCTCTGCATCCCTCCTGCTGCCTCCTGCGGTGCCACTGTAGAGCCCATGCTAATAAATCCAGCAGGTTTATTAGCCTGGGCTTTGCTACGTACCCAGCTTCTTGTGTGGGTGTGTACCACCAGGATGGCATGCAGTCCCAACTGGGAACAAGTGAACAACACAAAAGCTAATGTCACCTCATCAGGTTATTTTTTTCTACAGTGTACATCATAATTGAGCCTCCATATTTTCTTATTCTAATCCTCAAAGATTACAGTCATAGTTCTATAGTGACTAATACCACATCTGCTTATTCCCAGTTTACCTGGCAGTACAATTTGCTCTAACTGGGAGAAAAGCACACAATTGTAATTCTCTTGACCTAGCTAAATCACTAGTGTTCATGTTGGCATTTCTGTGAATGCTAGGAGGACAGATTATACTCAATCTAGTTGAAAAAACTTACAAGGGCAAATTAGCCCTTCACGTACCTTAAACAAACATGAACAGGTAGAATAATTTGACATCATTTCACTGATTTGCACCATTTACCTGGCATTTTTCATCTGGTTCTGGATGGCCTTAAAACAAATTTACCAGTTTGTGAAACCATTGCCTGATGCTTGGTGCTCCCCCTTGACAGAAACACTTTTGCTGTTGAAAGATTCCAGTTCAGAAATCACTGAGGTACACGCTCAACATTTTAAAGGCCAACTTCAGACTTCTAACAAGTGCTTAATCAAAATCCATGCCTTAGCAGCCTGAAGCATAGAAAAATAAGTAGTGTCTTACTAAGTCATGCAGAGTCTGCTTCACTAAGAAAATACTATAAAAGCAACTGGCTTTTGTTCCTTTCGCTCTCACACGTGCTTATGCTAAGTAGGGAATGGGAACACCAGGAACACAGATACTCCGATGTGAAACTATTACAGAGCCACAAGATACAATTGCAGAGGCAGTGCATATACATCCCTGGTTTCAACTGTTCAATGGAAACTAAAAATGTGAGCTCACACAGGCAGAAGTTCCAGTACTTCAGCTCACATACTGTTCCAGCAACACACATCGATCTGAAGGCACCACCTTGTAGCAGGCTGATAGAATGATTTATTGTTTCGACTGAAGTGTCTTCGAAACCTGACAGCTGTCATGGAGAGAGGTACCAAAGTACAGCAAATTTCATTTTTTTAGAAGCTACATTAAAATCAGTTATCTAGTTAAAGCACCCAAAAGCAGGGCAACACAAGAGTTCAAACTTCAGCTATCAAGACCCTCCTGTTCATAATACTTGGAGTAGTCTTTAAAAACACATTCTGTTTTGTATAGAGGCATTAATGTAGGAAACAAAGCTGTCCTGCAGAGAACAAAGATGATTAGATCACTATCAATTTTACGCATATGGAAGGTAGATCAAGACAGCACCTCATCTGACCCTACAGAATTAAACCAGGGGAGGCTGCAAGACACAATAAGCAGAAGCAAGAAAGAGGTAAGGTGCTATCAGAAAGTATATCAGGTTCTTTAGTAGAACAAGAGAAAAGTGAAGCTACCTACTGAAGAAACGCCAGTCTCCTCAGATGCAGGTCTTTTTCCTTGGCAAACCCAGAATGTAGGATGCAGGGGAGGCTGGTGCATGAAAGTCCTAGAGCAGCAGCTGCCTGAGCAAGATCCTAATATCACTGGAACAGTGCAGCAGCTTGGACTATGTCTTATGAGTAGGAGGATAAGCTGCTAACTTCAAAAGATTTGCAAGGAAAGGAGATCTCAGTGAGAACAGTTAGAGACCTTTTGCTGGTTTATCTCCTTTCTTGCTATTTATCTTTGAGTGAATGGACAGTGTACTTCTTAATGGATACTATTCGGTCACATTCAACTATTCAGAGGAAAGATGCTTTGCTGGTGCCTAATAAAACCTAGATGCCCCTCTACTACAGGCAGTAGCTAGGCCTCAATCCAAGAAGCACCCCTAACAGCGCTGAACAGTAAGAACCCATCTGGATGATGTCATAGTTAACAATGCCATGTTTATTACCATGCTTATGAGTCACCTGACACTGGACTTTTCATGACAGACAACTGTCCTCAGCACCTCTTATTGCAGATTAAGTATTATTTATTTCCTTCTCCTGACTCCAGCTCTACAGTTCCTCCACTTGAGCACTAACTTCGGTGCTTGTTCAACTTGTGCTCACCAGCAGATCTTAATTCAGTCAATAGTTTTCTGCTAACACAACTCTATGTTAAGATAACTGCCATTACAAAGGGAAATTAACACAATACTTCTTTGTACTTCCAGTCATCTATTCTGTGACTTCTTCTGGTCTTTAAAAAACTCATTACCCTGAAACTTCTTTCGGTCTTTAAAAAACTCATTATCCTGAAACAAACAAAGTTTTTATCATTTATGGCTTGATCCTTTATAAATTTGTGGGTTTTCTGCAGGCATCTAAAACTAATCTTTGGACATCCTCTGGACATAGAAGAGATTCTTTCCAAACCATCACTTGACAATGAATCAAATGCTTATTTTTATTATTTCGATGGTGGGGAGGTATATGCTGCTGTGCCAACACTGGCACGTTGTGGAGGTATTCCATCACCATCTATGGACAGAAAACAGCACAAAGTAGCAGCATGCTGGAATTATTTTTCCATTTTATGCCTATTGTTCAAAAACTCGGATCACTACTTCAGACATTCCATTCCAGACACTGCTCATCCTTACAAATGTGACATGTTTTTCACAGTCTTTTTTTTCTTTTTGAGCAGACGCTGCATGAACACTGAAACATGTCCTTCTTTGTCAAGAGAATTAGCCACTTTTCTGCAAAGTGACTTCACAAACCAGTCAGATTTCACTGTCTTGTACTTAGTCTTTTAGTTTTAAAGATCAAAGGTCATGGACTAAAAACTATGATGCACATGGCTTACACACCACCACAGAACATGCAAAGAGGCATGAGTCAGTTTCTGCCGTTAAAGTGAAAATTTTGACTTTTTAAGGTATAATTGCAGCTTTCTCTTCTGTTGCAATAAGAACAGGCTTAAACATTACCTTTCGTCTGTTTTTCTCTTCTTTGTTCCAGAAATCACATTTCTATTTCTCACAAAAGTGACAACCCAGCCTGATTACTTCATGTTAGTGCAGGTTTGTTGTGACATTTAGGGATAAGAAATATTTAACCTGTAACCAGCTTTTCAGTGCTGTTCTCTCCAGCTGACGTGTGATTCTCAACAGAATTATTAGTTTCATGATCCAGTCAGAACTAGAGGACTCGATAAGTCTCACTCAACTATTTGCAATACTGTTTAGGAATTTAATTTCAAAAGGAGATTTCTTATTCCCTTTAAGAAATGGTCGCATAAGTAGTTTTTGGGTTGGGACTGAAATAACTGGAGAAGGAAGCCCAGTAAATACCCTTCCAAAAAAATACATCCTGTATAACAAAAGGACAAGGTATGTAGGGTGTTTCGAGCACTATTTAATTTCTTGCATATCATTCAGGCTGGTAAACCCTGAACCCTCCAGCTGTTTCCACTGTGAAATGTTGCTAAAAGAGGCAGCATGAGGCTCCTTTTTCACCGTCTCTCCATTATCCTGAGCAAATTAACTCTGCTTTCAAATTCACACGATTTTTATTCTCCCATTGCTAACCCACAACACTCAAGCTGAACGAAAACGGTGTCCTTTCTGGCTCACTTGTTCAGCGCCAAGGGGAGCTCTGGTATAGGTGAGCTGCCTTGTGCCTCCTGCCCTCATGCAAAGAATGTACATATGCTTCCTGGAGGTAAACTGCAATGTGTGGGCCAAAAAAATCTCACGCCCCCCCCCCCAGCTTTATGGGTTCTATAATGCTAATGGGACTTAAGTTGCAAAAACATATGTCTTTCTTTGCAGCCAATGGCTACAATTTGGAATATACACAAAGAGGAAACACTGAGAAAGGTGAAGTCCAGTAAGAATATAGTTTGTTCATGTAAAGCACAGTCTACCTTATTCACATGGGACAGAGAATCAGCCTCTTGTTACTTAACATAATAAATATGTTGATCCAGACTTCAAAAATAAGTGGCCATCTCATATGGCAAACAATAGTACTCTATCACAATTTGTGCAAATTGGAAATTTGTCACTTGGTGTAAGTTACAATCTTTTAAGAACATCAAAATCTGCAGGCTCCACAATTACAAATAAAAGTATTGTAAATTTGAAAACTAATAGAAAAGGGCTAAACAGCCCTTTTCTACAGTCATCTTGCATTTGGTGACTTGCAAATCTGTTGATTCTGGGTAGAAAAATGACCCTTAAATAACAAGGTGTTCACCCAAACTCTCATGCTTTGCATGAATTTCCATTTCAGCTGACTAAACAGCAAGAGCCTCACCCACACAAACAGGATTGAGTTCCCAATGCAGCAGAAGACTGTTAATAGTTTTAGTCGTAATTCTGAGATTCTGCAGTTTTTAAAAAGCAAAAAATGTCCAGCTCTTCAGCAGTTCTCATCATGGTTTCTTGCTGCTCAAGTCACCCCCAAGCTGCAAGGCTGAAAGCCCAGCTGATACAGATAGTGCTGCCTAGATCAGCCTGCAGAAAGTGGTGTACAAGTCAGACAGGGGTCTGTCAGTTAGTAGAACAACAGTGCACAAATAATGTACTAACAAGAAGGGCAGAACTATATAATCATATGCAAATAGCACTCAATTTGCCATACACAATCCCACAGGCAGACAGACGGCAATAAATCTATAGCATTTTTCAGATCTTATCTGCAGGACTAGAATGTATACAGGGAAGCCCCAGACACATAGTGCAGAGTCAGAAATTGGTAAGAGTTCATATTTCAACAATAAAAAGATGAATAAATAAATATCAAATGGGTGACATATCAGCAAAATGTAAATACAAATAGTACTTTGTTTAAAATACATATATGTTCATTTGTTTGACAAAAAAAAACACCCTAGGGATGTAAGGCTGAGATTATTCAATGCTGAGCTGATACTAAAGCCAGAAAGAAATTAAGAATGACCTTGTACAAGTGAACCAGCAAATGATGCTCATTAACAACCAGCCCTAGTAAAGCAGTGTTGGAAGTAACCTAACATACAGTGAGTGAGGGTTACCATGGCCACTGGTTCAGGGACATTTAGGAGGAGAGTAAGTAAAGAGAATGTTGTTAACAGCATTAAATATGTGATGAATACCATGCATTAAGAAAACACTGAGCTAACATTTGTTTAACAGAGAAAGGCGCTCCACTAATGCTATTCAGAACCACTTTGTGCATAAAAGTATTGATTTGATACTACTGATTAGGTAACACCTCCTCCTCCAGTTGTCAATAAAGATCATAACGCAAAGGCTTTGCGTACAAATGGTGCCAGAAAACTCTGCAGCAGATTGATTTTCTCTCTTTGCTACTGACAGATTATGTCAACTGAATTACCTCTTAATAATTTTAATTAGTTTCTTTTCTTTTTTTAGGTCAATTGAAATTTAATTAAAATTATCTCTGTAAAAGAACGAGGCTTGCCTAATGCTGTTCAGCATCATTTATTCAGAGCAAGTTGCATTCAGATGACTGTCCAGTGGCCCATGACTTTGTATACAATTTATAATCCAAACGCCAAAAAGAAAAAGAGAGACAGAAAATAAATTTGATTTTAATAGGAATATGGAGTTAATGAGTACAAATTCTTCTTATGTTATTATCTAAACTACCTTGTCTGGCATCCAGTTAATTATCAGCTATAGCCTCAACAGAGCATTCTTTTACAAAGTTTTTGTAAAGTTAGAGTTTTGTTTCTCTGCAAGTGAATAAAGACATATTCCATGTAGGTTAATTCAGAAAGAAGATGAAGCCCTGAGCTAAGAGATTACCTTATCCAAAGCAGTTGCAATCTCTGTTGATGTTACTTTAAAAGTGATAAATGTTACCTAACAGCTATGAGACACCTTACAAAGAACTTGAGCCAGTTTCCATCATTTCATTCCATGGTTTCCACAGGAACTGGATCACTCTAATACCTGTCCATGCACTGCCAAAAATAATCTGCCATATTTGTTCAATTAAAATTTCTGAATTCAATAAATTTTAATTATACTGATATCAGATGTCTAGAGCCAATCTTGAAATTACTCAAAAACTTTCAAAGGTGATCAAAAATGATCAAACAGAAATACTAGATCCAGTAATATCCTTTTTTTTCTGTAAAGAAAATGCACTCCCATACTAAACAGTTATTTATGACAACAACCTACAATATGCATTTAAAAAAAAACCTTTTCTGTTTATATATTTTTTTTTTAAAAAAAAAAAAGAGCGCAACTGATACAGCTGTCAGAAATATCTCTACATGCACATGCTACCAAGAGATTAAGAGAAAAAGCTTTGGAAGGGCTACACTACATATTTACTTTTTCAGGTTGAGGATGGAGTAATAAAAATTTTTATTACTACTCTCAAAGTGCAGAGCCCAGATGGAACATTTCTGTTCCTTTCTTTTGGAGACAACAAAGGAATATCATTGGACAAACTGTACATTTATTCCAGAAATACAATTCTGTCCACAGACATATTTAAAAGAAAAAAGCCTTTTAGCACAAGTATTACTTTTCTTGATTTCACTTGGGAAACACCAACAACAAAGATTTGTGATGATTAAAGATGATCAGAATTGAACCCATGTACAATTTTGAACTGATTATCAATTATTTAAATTCATTCAATTGAAAAAGAAGGCACATATATCATATAGGCAACAAGTGATCTGGTAATATAGTCAAAAACATCTCAGAACTGATTTGACTAACTTGCATGTTTCATATCCTTTTAAGTACAGAAACTTGTCTTTACAGGAGATCTTCTGAATCATGAACTACTAATAGCAGGGCAGTGATGGCAACAATGCAAGACCAGAATCAAGTTCAGCAGCAAGAGGCACACGTAGTTTAGCATGTGAACCGAAGTAATACCAAGGAAGGACTTAATCATTCCATTGGCTCCTCATTGATTCCCGCAGCAGAGCCCACGGCGTGGTGAATGAGCCAGAACAACAAACTGCACTTTGTGTCACCTTTCCACCGCCAGATTCCAGTGTCATTAGTCACCTCATTTGGCCATGGCAACCTTTTGTAATGATCAGTATTGCTGCTCATGGATTAAGAAACAACAGGCAAACAGGTTTACCCTCTTGTTAGGTTAAAACTTGACCAGTGAAGCTGATGGCAAAACTCCCATCGATATCAAAACAGAGTAGGATTTTATCTGATAATTATTATTGCTAACAATTTATAACTGATTTCTCCATTGGTCTCTATTCCATGCTACACACCATAAGAAATCAGGATAGCTCTAATGTTCTGGCACATGCCCGGTAGCACCCTCTTGCACTTCTGCTGAGATTCTTGTGAAAGGCATTCTCCCAATCGGGTAATGCAGGCAGGAAACAGAGGGAGGCAAAAGGCGGGGGGGGGCGGGTAACATTCTCTAAATTAAATTTATTAAAAACAGAAATTAAGAAATGCTTTGCACCAATTCTAGGTTCAAAATTGACTTAACCTGTTTAACAGGCAAATATATTTTTCCTCTCTGAAGCTTTGAATAAGGTTGCTCATACTCCAGATGAGTATAAGACATTTATTATCACAGTGGAGGGGGGGCGGGGACGGAATCACAAACAAAGTAACCCCACACTCTCCTGAATGGTGTGGCACTGAGATGCTGAGCTTGCTAAAAAGACAGAGTGTGTAGCAGAGAGCACGCTCGGCCATCTCCCCTTCCTTAGAAACTTTTACTAAAAGGCAATCATACCAAGAAAAATGCAGCAAGCCTATCAGTTTTCATTTTTAGATGTTACAGTTTGTGTGTCAGATTTCTCTTGCCATGGTAAGTCTGCAGTTTGTAAAGTTTCCAGTCAGTGTAGACCAATTATGTTGTGTTTGCTCATGGCAGGTCATCTAATTAGTTTCACACCGATACAAAGTCAGGATTCAGTATGGAATACTACTTCTGTTGGGAAAGCTTTTCAAAAAAATAAAATAAAAAATTCTTTTCATCAGAGCTGACTCTTTTGCACCACACCTGGTAGGCAAGGACTACACAGGAAGGCAGAAGAAAAGAATTATTTCCATGACTGCTTATCTCTTTTGTGTTAGACAGTGCAACTGAAATGCTTAAGGAATATTAAAACGTGACACTGGAATTTAGTCAGAAGTAAATTACAAGCTTCTAAACCTGACCTAGAATAAGGGCATAGAAAGGAAGGAATTGTGCCCTGAAGGAATCTCTGTAGCTCTCCCAAGCTCAATTTCACTCAAGCTTATCCTAAGGCAAAACACTTCTTGTAGCTGTTCTCAAAATGACGAAGCTTGATTACCATGTCTTACTCAGACCAACATCTTTCTACAGACTTAAATGGCATTTTAGTAGTAGAAGGTGCTATATAATGTAAATAAAAAGTGGCAGTAACCAAATATTTAATGATTTTTTTCTGTTTTTTAGTGCAAGTGGTATGTCCCTTGTTCATGTTCAGCAGAAACTTTCTACACAAAGAGCGTCACTCAAAAAGAAAAAGAAAGTCAAACGGTCAAACATCAAGCAGTGTGCATCACAAGAGGTGGAAGAGGGAGATCCATAATTTTTCAACTGAGAATTTGCACAATTAAGAGACATTTAGAAAAATATTTTTTCCAAACTGAATATTTAATATATTTTAACATAAATATCTATTCCCTGAAAAGCATGGACACTGCTCCATTGTTCTTCAGAGTGCATGGCTTCTCAGCTCAGACCTTTCTCCTGACCTTATCCCTCACCCACAGTTGCAGCTTCCTTGGTGCTTCTGCAAGATGCACCCACCATCCTCTCACTCTTCTCCAGCCTACATACAGCGGCTTCCCTTTTTGAGATCTGCTGGTTTATATACTCAGAAAAGTACATCATATTCACCATGGTTGCTCTCATATAACAGGCTGCAGATCTGCATTGCAATTATAGGAATCACCATTAATAATCTTTTGCCAGTCTTCAATCTGCAATGGTTATCTGCCCTCATATCAAAAACCTTATTTTAACTCTGCGCCTTTCTTTATTTCCTAGCCATTGCCTCTCTTTACACACCCAGTAGACCTAAGAGTCCTCAACTACCAAATTTCACATCAGTGCAATTATATTTAATCAATTCTACTTGATATTTCTTTTTGATGAGATTACAAGTCATTTTGACAAGAGCTATTTTCCATAAGTTCATTTGATTAGCATTAATTATATTGCCTTCTTTTAATTCTTTATTAATTAACGTTTATTAATTTCAATATGCTACTCTGGTTTACAAGGTGCATAGCTGGATCTCCATGAGCAACAGTGTGCTTTCAAAATGGTAGAGAAGTTTGAAAAAAAAAACCCAAAACCAATAAAAAACAACACACCAAACAGCAAAGAATTGCATTGTAGAAGCTGCAGTTCAAACCCAAACATCACCTACCTTTAAGGTCACTGTTCAGCCCCAACAAAGCAACTCAAACCCACCTGGCAGAGCAGAGGGCTTCTTGCAGAAAATGGCTGCTGGGTGGAGAGAACTAGGGGAAAGATGCAAAGTGGGAGTGAGAATCCTCACAGCACATGTGGAACAGGCAGGTGTTCCTCACCAGGGCAAGGCAGGGGTGCATCCCCACCAGCCTGCAGAATACCTGAAGCGTACTGATGTCCCTGAGGACTCGAGGGCACAGCCTGCATTGTTGTTCCATGGTCACATCACTGCAGAAAAGAACTCCACCAGGACACTGAGCACATGCATAATTTGACCTGAAGGACTCCATTGCCATACATGTGGTCAACTCCAACATTTTAGCAGGCTTTGCTAAAGAAGAAAAAGACTAATTTCTGGTGCTAAATGACGGGAAAATTGAGCCCACAGAGCACTCAGTGCCATTGAACACTTCCTGTGCCTACCTAGGCATTTCACAGGAATAATTAAAAATACTGCTTTTTCAGCAAGAATCAGGGTAACACTGTCGTGACTGATGACTCAAAAAACTCAGCGTTTGATATACAAACAATTTATGACCAATTCAATAAGCTCCATGAATGTTTATATAAAAGTACTAGTTCACTCTTTAGTCTCAACTGGCCATCATTTACAGACTTGTTTGCTAATTATAATTTGTACACATTGAGAAACCATAAATTTTAACAAGGCCATGAGACTTTACATATGACTGAAAGCATCAGTTCTCAAGCTTTTATTGCTTACAGTGGTTTACAAATTCTTTTGAACAGAGGAAAGGCAGTTTTTCTGTATAGATATAAAAATTATCAGGTATTGTGGGATTCAAATCTCAGTTACTTCATGATCTAGACAAACCCAAATCTTAAACTGGAGGTTGGCAATTGACTACCATCCTTTCTGGTGCAGCTTGCATCAACAATTTACCAACAAAGAGAATTTTATTACATTTCACTACTTAGACAGGTAGCATTTACGTCTTGAGACATACAAATACCCACCCAAATGTTTGTGCTGTTTTTATGAAATAATACATGTTTTGGCATGTGATACCTCTCCATCTTCCTACCTTAGAAGGTGCAGCAGTGTAACTAAAGATGAAGTTAGAGATTACACCCTTCCTTCTCTCCTACAAGATTTTCATTTCAGCCCATACCCACAACCTCTGCCTCCTTTCAGCTGTGCTGAAACAACTGTTTGTTTGTAGTATAGTGCTGTAAACAAAATCACTGGGTGATTCAGGTTAAAACAAACCTTAACATTGCTGGAGGGCTATTCTTAAAGTTGGGCATTTACCAGCACTCACAATTTCATCAGCACAGTCAAAGGGAAGATGTAGAGTCAAACCAAGGCAAGAGTAAGCATCTGGGGAAGATGAAGGATTGGAATTTCTTAACTTGATTACACAGCAAAAATTGATCCTCAGTGTCCTAAAGTTAATAAACTAAAAGCCACATGGAAGCAAATAGTAAGATGAGTTGGGAAACATGACTAGGGAATCACAAAAGGTTGAAGAATCCCCACAGGCCATTGGAAACCTTCAGAGGCAGGAAGTCCTTTCAGAGAAGAAAGATTTATGTAATTGGAGTATCACATCAATCAGAAAAGATCAAACTGTTAGATATTTGTATTGAGTTCTAATGAAATGCTTTTGGTTACATCACTATGAACTTCAAGTCAAGGCACTGAAAGTGGCGCAGTAGCATCAAGGAAAGAAAAAAAAAATCTCTATCAAAGCACAGAGGAAGGAGTTGGAGACTAAAGAGCTCTTTCGCCCTTGAATCCCCAAGACTCAGCTTACACAAAATACCACATACTCTGGTTTGCTCCCAAGGATCGTTAAAGCTCTCCTTTATTTGATCAGGCTTTGTTCTTCTATCTGACTTTTTGGTAAAATACAAGGAGTACCATGGCCAGAAGACTACAATTTCTCGGGAGCTATATCCTCCGTGGTGGGAAGTGAGTGAGAATCAGAACATCTTCTGCACATTTCCAGAGAACACTTGCAGTATAGAATATCAGACTCTAACGTTCCCACAGCGGAGCAGAGCTTCCCTTCTGATTCACCTGACCATCAAGCCAAGTAGCTCTCTCTAAGCCAGCAGTTCATATCTCCAGCTGTCTCAGTCCTTTGTGATGGCATCCAGACCAGGGAGCACTCTGTGTTCCTTCACTTCTTCCTGAACACAGAGAGGAGATGGTGCCAGCCAGGTCTCATTACCAGGTGCTTCAACATCAACTTTGAAGCAACAGACTGAAGAAAGGGAGTAATTATTTTTTCTCCTTCACAGGGAAATTCTGACTAATAACATTATCCCTGCTATTGTCGCAAATAAAATTCCAGCTCAAGGTGGGGCACTGTCTAAGGACTTGTGAACTCAAAGCTGTGAAAGCAACTACCTGAAGATAGTAGCCTTCCAGAAGCAGGGAAGAAGAGAATTCGTTGTGAACAGGGATGCTCTGTGAGTACTGTACCACTTTGCACTTTTTTTTCCTGTGCTTGTCAGGCCAGAAGGTGTTTGGTAAAACTAGTCAGATTGAGCTAGTCAAGAAAGACTCACTGAGCAAGTTAAACAATCTCCTATTCTGATACTAATACTAAGGAGGAAAGTCTGAAGTCAGTTTATAGACAAGGATGTGTTTGCATGTTCCAGTATCATTGTGTCTCCAACTATGTGGGTGTGAAGGAAACTTGCTGTTTGCAAACAGACACATAAAGAGGAAATGCTCAACTTAAAAACTGTAATTAGCACTTGCTGCTGTTTTTCTGTGGCTTGGGTGCAAAAGGAATTGTGCCTGGGCTGAATTTCCTGACTCTTCTCTATTCCCCCTTTCAACTAGTAGCTGAAGCAATAAGAAAATTAGAGTGGTACTGGTTAATTGCCAGTGCAGCAAGGTTCATGGAGATCCTCCTGTATTCAACTCTGCTGATCCCCCATAGTGGGAGTCAAAGAACTTTGAAATTATAATAGTTCCAGTGTAAAGATAAAGAGTACTGAACAAACTGAGCAGCCCAACAAAAGTTATGATTCAGACAGGTCTAATAATTGGTCTCTTTCTCGTATGCTACAGATGCAGGGTTGCAATATGTTCTGAGAATCTGGTAGATGCTTACAATCTGGGAATGTTAGTGGACAATGCAGCAATTCCTCCCCTCCTGTTTTAATCAGATCCTCAGTCAAATTTCTCTGCAAGAGAAGGAGGAGAAATCTTTTTGCAGGCTTCCCTGTGATTTCACAGTCTGTTTTCAGATCCATGCTAGACAACTCTGAGCTTTCACCTTCCAACCCTTCTTTCACCCTCACTGCAGGCAGCTAAGCTTTCGTTCCCCCAGAGCCATGGCCCACATGAACAAGATCACAGGAGAGAAGCCTTTCCATAGTTTGCATTGTTGTTTAGCACCCCTTTTCCAGCCTCACTTCCACTGCAGGGCCAGGATTTGCCCTTCTGACTTCAGCCCCAACTTTAAGTCTGTCAGGGCCCCAAGGGCACCCAAAGGCTTTACAGATCCTGCCCAGCCATTCTGGAGCTCCCTCCCCACCTGCCCACAGCCCCTGGGGTCATCAATTCCTGCCCCAGCAATGCCAAAGCAGGGCCAGTTTTCAGCTCTTCACAGTCCTGTCCTGCCATGCACCCACATGCCAGCCCAGCCTCAGTCTGTCCCCAGAGACAGGCCCCGCCTTGGTATCTCCTGGCTGCTGGTGGCTGGGTGGTGCAACAGGCACTGACTTCACAGCCCTGCCCTGCCATCTCCCAGTGGGAAGACCTCCAGCACCTGACAAGATCTTGGCATTGGCCGAGCCTTCATTTCTCTTAGCCCACAGCAGCTGCCCATATGAAAAACCTCTCCAGAGAAAAGTCCTTTTGCAGCCTACACGATCATCTGGTGCTGAAAACATCACAGTCCATAATGATGGCTTTTTCCGTGAAACATCAATATTTAATAGTTCCTAAGTATACAAAACAGAGGCTCAGGCTGTCAATGCTGTTTGACTCCAAGCCAAAGACCTTGCAAAGCAAATGTGAATGAACTGCCATGGGTGTTCCACAGTATTACCTATATTCACTACAAAAGCAGCAGAGCAAACATCAGCTATAGAAATTACTACTTCTAAAATCTGAAATCACATATCATCTTATCAAATACATAATCACTTCAGTCTCTCCTGACTATGTATTTCTCAGGTAAAAGCAACGAAGAATATACCCAGTGCCAGAGATTAAAAGCTGAAGTTTGACCAGTCT
Source organism: Baryphthengus martii (assembly GCA_013396935.1). Taxonomy (NCBI): domain Eukaryota; kingdom Metazoa; phylum Chordata; class Aves; order Coraciiformes; family Momotidae; genus Baryphthengus; species Baryphthengus martii. The sequence continues at coordinate 62,108 of VWZK01014220.1, read as the reverse complement.
CAGCAACAGCTGAATTGCACAATCGTCAAATTTCCTATATAAGTAGTTTACAGTTCTAGAACAGTATCTCATTGAAGGCATATCTCCATGATCTTTTCTTTCCAATGAGACAATGACTTCTTTGTCCACTGAGATGAACACCCAGGATGGTTAGGGGCTGGAGCACGTAATGTGTAGGGAGATGCTGAGACAACTGGATTTACTTAGCCTTGAGCAGGTGAAGGGGAGCTCTCGGTGCTGTCTACAACTAATGAGAGGGTTTAGAGAAGATAGGGACAGACTTACTCCTTGAGATGCACAGAGACGGGAGGAGAAAAAAGACACAAATCACAACACAGAAAATTCAAATTATACATAAAGAACTTTTTTTTTTTTTCCCACCATAAGTATAGTCAACCACTGGAACAGATACTCAGAAGTTCTAGAAACTCTATCTTGAGATATTTAAAGCTCCATGAGACATAGCTTTGAGGTACCTGGTGTAACTAGACCTGGACTAGATCACCTCCAGGTCTTTCTTCAAATCTGAATTATTCTGTAATTTTGAATATTAGCTTTTAAGGGGCATGAAAATTACTACTGTAGTGTAGTTGAATACAAGGCTTAAAACATTTGTGTGTTTGACAAATACCAAGCCAGCAAGGGATAAAACTAGATTCTGCTGTAAATTAAAGAGGAATTTTTTTTCCATAAACATCTGGGATATGTGTGTGCAATTGCCATACAGCATACAAAGAGCTGGCATGAAGAAAAAAGAAGAGGATCTGTTTTAATTTAGGATATTGTCCCTTGGAGTTAATATATAGTATAATGTGTTTGGGGTTTAAGTGTACTTATTTGTTTGGAATATAAACATAATTTTCAAAATTCAAGAACAGTGGTTTACAGCAGAATCAGAGATAAATCTGAATCAGAACACAGCCTCCTGAAAGTACCACAAATGTTGTAATTGCTTCACAAGTACAATTTCAGAAGTTACCCAAATGTGCAGAAATCTAGATTCCAGTGGTAGACACTGTTACTGAAGTTCATAAGCACATCGATAATATTTGAAAATGGGTCCTAGACTCATGAATCATTCCCATCTCAGTGCTCTTCGAAATCCGCTCTGTTCAACAACTGAGGTTTTTTATTCTAGTAATATATGGTTCTTGTATTCATAATGTACTGGATATTTTTTATGCAAATTAAACATGAAACTGTTAGTCCGAACATACTCTTCGGATTCAGGTGTAAACTTCAACCCAGAACCATGCCATCCTTCAGCATGGCAATTTCTTAGTAACTCTATTAATGGAAAAGTCAAGATCTCAGGTTAGGTACCTAATTTCTATACACATTGTATAGAATGTTGAGCCAAGTGCCTCAATCTTCACCCCAGCCTGGCATACCGCAAGCGTATAAGCTGACCCACAGAAAGTGGCGGAGACAGACATTTCTGAAATCGTACCTCTTTCCTAGACCACAGCACAGAACTAGGCACCTGTGTGGAAAAGGGAATCACACAGCCCCACATTTCTTTCTGGCTGTAGTCACAAAGTCACACAAAATAGCTGGCATCTCTTTTTTTTTCTTTTTTTTTTTTTTTCTTTTTTTTTTTCAGATGTGGCTGCTGAAGGAACAGAACAGCAGCTATAGCACCTGCCCAGCCCTGCTCTCCAGGCCTATGGAAGGGCTTGCTCCCTCTCACTGCCAGTGGCCCTGTGGATCCCACGCTCCTCCCTACACACTATGAGCATCCTCAGCTGACATTATTGGAGCAAGGATCTATTCCACCCTCACATATTATTTGAAAACATTCCTTTGGATTGCATGAGATGTCTTTTTTTCACTCTTTTCAGGTTCAGGATGCCTAGAACCCAAGTCTCCAGTTTCCTAGAGATATGAACTAACCTCTAGTTTTGCTATACAAAAGTCAGGCATTCACACAGTTCAATGGTGGTTTCCTGCAGCACAAAGGATATATGTAGAGAATAGCTGATAGCAGATCTGCGAACAAGCAGGTATCCTAGCATGAAGGTAAGTTTCATTCGAGCACAGAGTTGTACTTTAATGCATTTCAATTTTGATTCTTATTGAGGTTGAGTCCACCTCCAACCAGAAGAGAAGAAAAATTTTTACACGTCCTCTGTTTCCTCTATCATACTACTCGTTAAGCAAAACCAACGTGCTGAGCACAGTATAAGCCAGAAAATCAACACCATGTCTGTGCCCACATTAAAGGCACCCTGAAGATCTTGCTTTCTGTGATACCAGACGTCAATAATGTGTAACTAACCCTTGCCATGATGCCACGTTATTAGGTGAAATTATATTACTACTTACACCCAAATCCTGTTTATAGAAAGGATAAGGCGTTAAATCGACAAATGTGATGAGCCTGAAATAACTGAGACAAATTCTGCTTTCTTTTGTAGTTCAACAGTTACTAAATCCAATGTGATCATTCATAAAAGGCCTGCTCAAATTTGTTGACAATTAGTTTACTGATCCCATTGTTCAAACCCTCTGTGAAGGATATAGCCCCTCTGAACACCCACGGACTCCTCTTACCTTAAGGTATGCCTTGCTTACCTTCCCTGACTGATTAATCCTATTGACTCAGGTGTTGCAAGTTTATCAGTCCGCTCTTCACAGGTGAACAAAGGAAATTTTATGCCAGGGCTGCTCCTATTGCTTACGTTAATCAGACTTTACTGATACAGATTTTTGCCTCCTCATCTTTCCCTCTTGCAGACAATTACATTACATATAGTGCACTTGTCTGAAACGTTTATCTCTGTTGTAGAGCTTCTCTGCAGCAGACAGCATGTCGGTGCCTGTGGATTCTCTGAATTCCCAGAGATGGGAACCAGATGCTACCATAACTACTCAAACAAGAAATAGTCTCTCACTATAAAAAAAAGCCCTTGAAGGACTTTATTCAGATTTTATGAGCTATCAAAGTGAAACAGCTGGGATTTTTTTGATTGCCTTTTTTTTGCCTTGGTTTCATCAATTCAGTAAATTTAAAGCACAGTTATTTGCCTCCACAGCCCTTGCCTTCAGATATATTTTTTTATTTCAGCTTTATCTGCTGAATTATCCACTTAATTTATATTTCAAAATATTAGCATGTCCTTTTCCCACTTATATGGTTTTTACTATCTATTTGTGTCATCAATGAACGCCCATCACTTTTGTTGATTGATATCCTTAACCCAAGAGGCAAAGGAAGACGTAAAGCATTTATACTTTCTGAAACAGATAAGAAAAGAATGGAATCTCAAAAGAATAAGGAAACAATGCATCACCAAAGCAGATGTGAGCCCAGAGAAGCTATGAAAAAAAACCCCAACCAACCAAACAAAAAGATAACAAAACAGAGATTCCCATATCTTGTTGCATAAAAAGGCAAAAACAAAAATCCAAGATACTGTCACTTTAAAAACAAAACCACCCAAAACAAACAAAAAAGCTCAACAAAACCAACAAACTTGTGAAGTTCATCTACAAAACCATATCAATTAAAAGACTGACTAGTTAATTGCTCCTAGCTAAATTACAACAGTTAATAGTTTACTCCTTTCTTCATGGCATTCTTTTCTCGTGCTTTGTTACAGCATTGCTGTCTGAAAGGGGAGCAAAACCACTATTCCTTATTGCTCCACCTTCACACACAAGCGAGTATGTCTTATGAGATTGTTGCATGAGATTATTATGACTCTCCAATGTAACTTACTTCATAGCAAAAGCAATGGATCTTCCCTACATTAAATCTCTTACTGCCCTCTCCCACCTGTGGTTAGCTACAGCCTTTTTTTTTTCAGATAGAAATTTTAATTTAAAAACCAGACAGTAAGAGAGAACTCTCTGCTACTCTTCTTCGTTTCAGCAGGTCATTGCCCTTGCCTAAACATGTTTCCTAAACCTGCACATTTCATTATGATTCTGAGTTTGTCTAGATTCAACTTCCTGCCATTACACCTTGACATGCTTTTGTCTGCTAGACTGGAGTCCTCTAAGAAAACATTTCTGTTCCCTGCAGAGGTTTCCGACACAGTCAACACATCCTTCTCTAAATCTGCGTGATAAACTAAAGTCAGGCTACTGAAGGCATGTTTTGCAAACTTTTAACTATCTTAGTATCTCTTTTTCTCCATTTTTTCAACATCTTTCTTGACTATGGACATCAGAACTAGACAAAAGTGTTCTAGTAGTGGTGATATCCATTCCCAATGTAGAGCTAAAGTAACTTCCCAGTCTCTCTTCATACGTTCCTATCCTCATAGATATTCAAGAGTTGCATTAGCCCTCCTGGCTACAGTGTCCAAGTGTGTGCTCATATGCAACTAATTAACCTTGACACAAAAGATCCTTTCCAGTAAGCGCTTCTCAGTACATGGGTTCCTACTCTGAAAGCATGGTCTATATTTTTTGTTATTGTATTTATGGTATTGTATTTGATATCAACGTAACACCTACTTATTGGCCCAGACGACTAAGCTATCTGTTACTCACATCCTTCCCTACATCACCTGAAAGGTTTAACAATATTTTTCCAATTAGCGCTCTATGGCATTTCGTGTCTCTACAAAATCCCAACAGGAGCATAGTCATCCAACATAGTACATAATTTCATCTGGTTTAGTCTATTTCATGCATTCCCAATTTGATTCATGTTTCTGTAAAGAATTAATCAAGAATTCAGTGTGTTAACCCAAATAGCTCTGTGAAATCCACATAGATTGTATCAGTTGTACTTTATTAACTAAACATTTAATCACCTCAGGAAAAACACTTCAAGCCAGTATGACCACCACCTGTTTTCTATAATCCTAAACTCACTGGCAATCTTTTAAATTACTTGGTTTTAATTCTATCCTATCACAGGTGTTTTCTTGTTTGTCCTGGATCAATGTCATGTCCAGTATTGTTCCTGGAGATCTCAATTTTTTTTTTCACTAGACCCTTAAATAGTGGCACATTAATTCACTGGTGTTCCCAGAATATCATGACTCAGTGAAATACTTCTATTTCATTTTCAGAATTTTATTTTGTTTTCCTTCCTTCTGCTACCATTTCCATGCATAGCTTGATTCAGAAGATAAATGTATTCCTCATTCCTATCAGTTCACAACCTTATTTCATGAGTTCTGTAATACAAAACATTTCTTTTCAAGTTGTGACTATGTTTTTCTCAGCTTTCATCATGTAAGTCTACTTCTGACCTTTATGCATGGTGAGAGACAAAAAACCCTAAATAAATAAATAATAATTTTAAAACCTCAGCAAAAACACAAACCCACAACAAAATAACCACCAAGAATCTGAGCATGTGAAAACTAAAGACTCTTACAAATCAAAGATCAAAAAAATTCTCTTTTACTTTCACTCATGATGGTTTGTGTCTCACTCATGACAGCTAATAGTTAGGGCAAACAGAAACACCAGCTTTGGAGCACACACTGTGTCGTGTAATGTCCTACGGAGACAACCAAAATAAATAATCAGAATAAGCGGGACTCAAACAGGAAATCAAAGGCTAATTAACTGACCTGAACTAAAGGCCATGGGGTCCTTGGGAATCTCTGAATAGTGCTATCTTGCACATTTAAGAAATGCATAGTTGAACATAACTCAGGTATCTTTCACCTTCTACAACTAGTCAGATATTTCTACAACATCACGCAGCTAAACTATCGTAACGCTAGCATAATAAAAGGTTGATGCTGCCATGGGAAAAGACAAACATAGCGGCAGAGGAAAGCTGGAAAAGGAATAGCTGTTGCTATGAGGAAAACTTAGATTAACATTAATTTGCTTCTCTTTCACTCAAAAAGCAAAAGCAGAAATAGGCAACTTTGAACTTTCATAGTGTGTTGATATGTTCCATCCTGGGCAGGTAAGTACAGTTTGCTTACAGAGGCTCGAACGAGATGACACAACACCGTCCAATTCCCCTCTGTGTACTTTTTCCTTTCTAATGAAAGGTTCAATGTTTTCTCCCCGTGTTTGCATACAAAGAGGTATTCAGAAAAGAAACAGAAATAATTTTGACTAATATTGTCTTTTCTGTGCTTGCCTAGATTTCCACAGTTTTCACTTTGGCATTCTTTCTTACGTTCAAAGATTATTGCTGTTTTCTCAACAGGATTCCTTTCTTTCATAACTGTTGGGATAAAAATACCAAAGATGGTCTCACTAGTTATCGTCATCAGTTTTCAGCCTGGTTATTCAAAGAAATGAGGATGACTATTATACAGTCTACATGAATCTCTGACTGTACCATAAAAGGGCATTTGAATCCATTGACCAATTTTAACCAGAAGAATAGAGATCCTAAAGAAATTAAGTCTCTATTGATTTCCTAAAAACAGACAGCTGAACAGAAGAAGCAGATCCTGTCACTTTGACTGAAGAAATTGCCACCTATTCCTTATCAAACAACAGAAAATACACCTGAGGAAAAAAGTCTCTAGAATTTTCCAATCATAAGAAAACTGGTAAAGCTACATCCCAAAGTCACGAACTCTGAAGAAACAGGGAGAATTGTCTATTAACTGCAATGTTGCTGTAATTACTTATTTTCTAAAGGACAAAACAGGAAACGAATGTACACATTTAACAGCTCTGTCTTCTGAAAGGCAACTAGTAGTGTCAAACCAAGATGCATGGTAGAAAGCTCTAGAGCCCCTGTCCTGCATGCCATGCCTGAATGCAATCCAGGACTTGATTTACTCAGAAGAGGCCAAATCAGAAGTTTGACACAAATATGCAAAAGGACAGCAGCTCTAAGATGAGTATCATGTTCAATCTTCAGCTGAGCAAAGAGGTGAGGTTCTAAATCTTTATTTGCTACAGTTCACCTTGTCATGTATACAGGTGCACTGCGGTCTTATATTTTATAACCACATCATAGAGATGTATATACACACAAGCCCAACTGGCAGTTGCCTACCTAATGTCAAATTATTTGGCAATAAACAAATACTTAAAATTTCAACCTCTTTTCTTGTTGAAGTTTTTATTCTATGAACAAGGAAAGCTAAAATGGTCTGTATTCATTGGTAATTGCAAGGAAAAGCCATTCGGTAGTTGAATAGATTGCTCTAAAGGTTAAGAAAACACTGATTCTTTGAGCAGGCAGTGGAGAACTGTAGAGACAGGGTAAATCACAGCTTGAATTTCAGGGCTGCTGAAGCAGCACCACAACAGTACTTCTTGTTAACAGGAAAGCAGTAATGAGAATAAAAAGTTTGCCACTCAACTTCCAGATGTTTAGGAAAATGTCTTGTTACTATGAATTTATGATCTTTTTGAGTGAAGGTTAGTTTGACGGTGTTAAAAACCGAGGGGAAAAACAACCCGTGGTGTATATAATTTTCTGCTATAGATAGTAAAATTTCATCAATTCATCTTTCTCTCTCCACAAACCAAGGTAGAGACACTATAAATCAGAATTCTTATGTCAAGGTTTAAGGTAAGAAAGAAATATGCAAAACAGTAAATCAACATGAGGTTGCCTATGCTACAGTTGGCAGTCACGACTATACTAGAAGTCAGAAGATTAATGTTGACCAATTTTATTTCCACTGCCCTAAGAGTAAAAGGCAAGATTAAACACCAGGAGTCTTTGCAAACAGGTGCTGAGGGATTACTGCATATGCTGCTAGCAATTTTTCCTCAATGCACATGTCAGGTGCAGGAAAAGGCAGTGCCGAGGTCAGGAAACAGCCTCAGTTCCTTTCAAGTTTTCCTAAATCAGTGGGCAGCAGTGTTCCTGTAGCAAGTACTCTGGCATCCCAAAAGACTTCTCAGAAATTAGAAGGCCAAACCTATCCTTAGTTAGCCTCTCCCTTTAAGATATAGTGAAATTGGCAGGAAATCGCAAGATGTGACAAGAAGTAGAAGAGAAGTTACCTCTGTTTTCGCATAATGTATGGAGAGCAGCAGTAGTTCAGCTTCCATACACCTAGGTACTTTGGTACTGAATACTTGAAATCACCTAGGAGAATTAGCAATAAAAATCCACGAAAAATTGTCTCCCTCCTTAACAAACCACTAAAATAATCAGTGTCTCAGTGCCATGTCCTCAGTATCCAATATCCTTCCCACCAATGCAAAAGATTTGTTGGTACACAACATCTAAGACATGAGAGTCACAGCAGGGCCAGCACATTCTTTTACAGGTCCAAAGCTTCTTATCTGCAATAGCAGGAATCAATGAGGTACAAATAAAGAAAGCAAACTAAACTAAGGTAACATCTCAGAAACATTGGACAAAGGCCACTGCTAACTACTGAAGAGCAGAATTGTCTTGGTTACATCCTTCTGCATCAACAGAGGCTACATAACACTTAGAGCTTCTACAAAGCACGTACATTGCATGAAGTAGATTAAGTAGGTGTTTGCACTACTGGCCCTTTTCAGTGTAATATAATCAGTTATTGACTCTAGGATCTGAGAGAGATAGATAGTGTTTTTTTACTAGCTAGTGGAGTCCCTGGTTACCATAAATGTTCATGAAGAAAATAAGCAGACATAAAACAAGAAGGGAAAAGCACATATAAATGTATAGTATGTCTAGATTACTTTTAATGAATAAATTGAACATAACTGATCGTATACAAATTAACAGGGAAAGTGAATTCTAGATGCAAGTTCAAAAACTTGGTACATAAAAAGTAAAAATTAAAAAGTACTTACATTTACAGAAACGAAAAGTTTTAACTAAACACCACAGATTCTTACAGGAATCACAAAAACTGTAACATTCTGGTATTCAGGTAATATATATTAGAAATGATTAACAATGAATTACACTTAGAAGAAAATATGTCCATTTTAAAATAATCTCATAAGCAGAAAAACTTTAATGGTATATGTCCTTTGCTTTACAGAACCAGATATTCATTAGATGGAATTGAGGACTGCGTTACCAAGAAACAATATAATAGCTCAAAACTTTCCAAAGAAAAAAAGAGGAAAGGGAAGTTTCACATCAAAAATTACCATGATTTCTCAAGACTGTGAAAAGCTAGTTGCACAAGAAACTTCAAATCTTCATGACCACTTCAATAATGACATTATTCAGTGATTTTCATACCATATGTGGGTCAAGTGCAGATCAGAAAACTCTCAACTTGCACAGTGCACAGAAGCAGGTGTAACATATTTCAATACAGATGTAACATCAAAGTAACATACCTTTTGTGGACTGGAATTTTAATTTCTCTGTTCAATGGTCAGTAAATCGTTCCTGGATAGTAATATTTTACTTTACGTTGTTCTACATCATTTTTAAAACATGCTTAGTTCAGAAAATTGCATTTGCTATCTTAAGGTGAATGCCCCCGTACATGTGAAGGGGATTACTTTGATACTAGGAACATGAGGAGGATTTACATCCTTTTTATCAGTTACGTGCTTTGAGGCTAAGCAGATGACAACCTTGCATGTATAGTATTCTAAAATAATCTAAGGATGATTTTAGATTATTTCTTTCTACAGCTCCATGGATCACTCCCAAAATTCTGTTTAAAAATCAAGGTCCATTATCTGTATTTTAAACTCTAAATAAAAGCTATTAATCCACAGTCAACATAAAGTAGATCTAATTGGCATGAAGGTTCAAATTATTCCTGTTTACAGCCCAATGCCAAGTCAAACAAATCACAATTAGATTTCCAACCTGGGTTTAAAAGTGCATACATTTTCTTAAGCTTTTGTTTAAATAATGGCAGCACACAAGTATCCAAAGAGCCAGATACAACATTTTTGGACATGTACCCTACACATTTCCTGTTAGAAATAGTCCTAGTCTAGAATCTTGTTGCTAAACTTTTTTTGTAATCAAAAGATATAAACTGATTCAAACAAAAAAAAAAAAAAAGAGGAATGCGTCAGCTTTAGAACTACCATGCAAAACTAGAGATCATTCAAATAGCTTTGCTAGCCCTCATCCAGATGTGGCACTTAAGGCCTAATTTTTTTATTGTGTATCAAATGATTTCCTCTATTACTAGGCACTAGCTATTCTTGCATGTAGCTCAGACAGCCTTTCCTGCCAGGACATTTTTATTTTGTTTACATTGAACCATCGGAAAAGAGTATTCTTTACATCCAAACTGCCAGCCTTCTTCGGTTTCAGGAGAGTCAAGGTTCTCTTTTGACTGGCATTTACTTTACACACATGAAACACCACCAATAGCAGAAAGTACAGAGAGTCTGTTAGGGCTCTCTCAGCAATGGAGAGCACAGAAAAGCAGCGACCGTGAACACAGATCTCCTACACTTCTGATGAATGTTGAGAAAGTATGAAAAATCAGTCCCCTAAGCTGTACACTCAAACCTAGATGCCAATTTTAAATATTTGCTTCATGGTCTTTCGGGTTGACTGAGATCATTGTGATTGAAATTTCCCTTACTGGTCAGCCCTAAGGCAGGCTTTGAAGGTAGAAATATTTGTGAAAATGATTTACAGATGTTTTAAAACTTGCTGCCAGCATTCCTACTGAAAGACAGTCTGTGGATCTTTCATCTTAACATTCTTCTTTTTACTTATTTCTTGTGCAGTATATGATGAGGATGAGGAAAAAGAGTAGAAATTACAATCAGAATTGTTAATACATAGTTCTTCAAAATGTCTGAGAGACTGATCACAATTCAACCGTTAAATTTAGCCTGTTCAGCAAATGAAAGAAAATTCTGTTAGATTCTACTTAGTTTAGACAGCAAGAAACCAAACTATGTTTTCACCTAAGTCTCAGAAAATAATTTTCTCTTAGGAATGTTGAGGTGACCACTAAAACAGAGAACTTCTCAAGCAGTGCCTAAACCAGGGAACCACGCATGGCTTGAAAAAGTTGGCTCCACAACTTCAGTGTGAAGAAACACTGTCATCTGAATCATCTGCAGTTCAGACCATTTTAAAACATTCAAAACTTCAATAGAACTTTCTTCAGAAAGGCAGAGCGTGAAACAAGCAGCTTTTGCTCTCTGACAACGTTCACAAGCTCTTTCTTGAGACATGTGTCAGGCCTCAGCAGCACCAACGTCCTGGGTGTGCCCATGCAGTCTGCTGCGCACCCGCACATGTTAAAGGGCTATCATGAAGAGATTTTTGACCTGGCTCCACATCTGTTAGTGTAATGCTTCAGTGACACCAGTTACAGTTGGACTACTGACACAAATCAAATGTTTCTCCCATGGAGCTTCCCAAGCCAAAGCAGGGCTCTGTGGTACAGGAATATCCACTCCATACCATTTCCTTCTCCTTGAGCTGCTCCCTCTTTTTACCTGTTTTTGCTGTGCATATTCTGACAAACCCTTTGTTGCAACACCAGGAAAAGGTCCCTTTTGTGGGCTTCTCCAAAAAGTTCAAGCCAGGACCTTAGAACAGTATAATTAATTAAAAACAATACACAGTCTTAATGAAAAGCCCTGGTGTTCCTGGATTCTAAGTCTTTAGCCTTTGAGAATTTTCACCATAAGCGGAATGATTGTGCCGACTAGCTCCTTACTTCAACAGAAGTCACATAATATCACACCTATATGGAAAAATAACAAAAGTTGCACAATGAGCTGACAGTTTATTGTGTGTGCGCAAAAAATAGTGAGAGGGGTCTCTGGAGAGCTAAGTCATCAAGAGAGTACAGTAGCTTTAACAAGAGGGTCCCACAAATAATGTCCTCATATAAACTTTGTAGTTCATACAATATAAACCAGAATTTAAAAAAATATTCAAAAAGGATTCTCAGGAGTGGAAGGGAAATCTGCAGAGCACTCCACAGCATTTTGAACACAACATTCTGAAGATCCCTTGGCAGTAAGGCACTGCCCACCTCCTCCTCCCCTAGGTGCCAAACCATACAGGGATGGGGAATGAGCATGGAGAGGCTCACCAGCAGTTTTTCCAAGAATGGGGGTAACTGCAACTAGAGCTTATCCCATGCTGAGTAGCTACATGTCAGTTATACATGAATCTAAGGTTTTCTCTTCCTATTTTGTCTCAAAAATAAGAAGTCTTTTTTTAAATTATGGGTATTTCTGCATTTCATTTGAAAGGAATGCCTTACTCCATTTACAACAGCAGCATTGTGTGGCCCTGCTTAATGTTTAAGCTGTATAAAGACATGGAAAATGACCCCTAGAACAAATTTTTCAGGCTACTTTCAAGATTACCTATATTCCCATTAGGCTCAATTAATCAAAATATGACTATATCTGATTTCAGACCGAGACGGGCTTTTGTTCAACATACACTGTTACACTTCCTGACCAGCAACACTAAACAACTTTCAAGATTACCATTTAAAAATATCTCCTTCTCAAAAATTTTTTACCTTTTTCAAAGTCCAAAGGGAAATAGGCTTTTATGTTTCTCCTTTGTCCTGATGCAATAGAAGTTTCTCCTCTTCGAGGAAGTAAGTTCGCTCTGACAGGGCAAACAAGGAACAGTACCAAGATCCCAAAAATCTTTAGGTATTGTAAGGACAATTGAAATGTTCTAGGCCAGTTTTGACTTCCAGTTCCAGCACTGTGCTATCATTTTTTGAGAGACTATTGAGACTCTAAAGCCCAATCACAACAAAGAAGTTTTATTCAGAAGGGCAGGTCTATTTACAGCATAGTCAGGCCAAAGCTGAAGTCAGAGTCCCAGAAAATTTCTACATGTAGAAACCAGCATAGATAGGAACAAGGTTCAGTACAATGCCCCCTGACCTGCTAGAGCCTCACAGAGACACCAGGTTGACAAGTGACAGAAGGTCCTCTCAGTTCTTTGGCAACATCGGTACCGGCTTATACTTCCCCCCTCAACTGAAGGTGGCGCACTCCTGCATTGTGCTTAGAGGACACAAAACAGGAGGCTAGTACACCTTAAGACTGTGATGGCCCGAAAATGCAGTGCTTCTTATCACAAAGATCTAAACTGGAAGCAAAAGTTAATTCACATAAAAATCCTAAAATGCTCTGTGAATTATTCTTTTTGTGTAGAGTCCTACCATTATTTCATGCTCACTAAATTAATTAGCTTCATCACAAATGTGCACTAGTAAGAAGCAAAATTATGCTAAATTAGCACGGATTGGAGGACATCTGAGACAAAAACGAGCAATAGCCCTGAACAGAAAAGCAAATTTGGTGCTTGTCATTAAAAATGCAATTGATTGCATTTGGTGTGTCAGAATTGCCAGTAGAACTTCATTATTCATACCTGTAGCATTTAATATTCATAAGCCTACCAGAAGAACGCTTTGGGCAGTTTTCAATGTTTGTTCCTTTAAAACACTCACATACTGTCCCATGGGAATCTCAACATACCATAGGTTCTCTTGCAGCAATACCCCAACAAACGACAATTCACAGAAGCTGCAGCCCATTTAGCTGGCTTGGAAGCCTGTCAACTACAGATCATGAAACATAACAGTCAGGTATTGAGACAACTAATAAGTGCCCTGGCTTTTCAAAAGACTGCAAATTTCTCTGCATAATATTTTCTTACTTTCTGACCACGCAAACATCTTATGTGGCACATGTTCAAAAAAATCCAGCCATAGCCGGTAGTCACTAATCCACATGCCACTTACAATCAGAAAACCCAAAAGTTTAGAATGCATACACCTAGTACAAAAGACTGCTTCATATTGTAAACAGTGCACCGTTAATGAGATTGACAACCACTGCCTTCTACTTCATAATTTATAATACACTTAGATGTGGGTTCTTAAGCTTCTTCCCTCAACTTTACAAAAATGCAAATAGACACATAAGATGATGAACAAAAATTAATGAGAGATCCACATTGTGAAAATAAATTGTGGATTTTCTTGTTAAAAGGTCAGGCAGTGAACAATTGACTTGGATTTGCTGCTTGAACTGTCAACAGATGACATAATTTGAAGTCCAGAACAAAACTGGCTTATATAAGTGATATTAATCTAATTCTGCAATATCCAAAACTAAGCCTGGCATTTTTGTTTTGCTAAGTATACTAAAAGTAAACAGTCTAAACATGAGATTTCTGCTGGTCAAGCATACCCAAGAATTCACACCATCAGCTAGAAACTAACAGAGTTCTACTTAAAATGCTGTGACTTACACTAGGGGTTTGAGTAAATTTAATTAGTCTCCTACATTTCAGCAGAGTATATTGAGAGCAAATGAATTCTCTCAGCATAAACCAGTGAAACAATGAAGAAAAAAAATGAGTTAAACCATCTTCATAAATCAATTCCTGCTAAAATATGTGCTAATCCCAATCTGCACTCTGGTTAGACATTACCATATGCGTACATTCAGCAATTTTAATTTAAAGTGCCTGCAGTTAAATAGAAAAGGGCAGCAAATCAAGGCCACTGTCATCATTCACATTTGCTATTGCAGCATCACATCTGTAAAGGAAAAAAAAATGGCAGAGCTGCCCCAAACAATGTTCAGTGGGTCTTCTGAAATGCTACTCTTAATCCTTTTACATGATTCACTTGTCGCATGACACTGAACATATGCAGTCCTTATGTTTCCGAGGAAAAATAGGAGAGGAAAACTTTTCCAGATTTAGAGTCCAACAACTTTGTAAGGTTTCCATTTACCCTTAAAATAAAATAGAATCACATGAAATTACTAACAGTTGGCTCTCTAAAGGGTAGGAACTTAATCTGAATATGCCTGAGGTGTTCACTCAAAAGTTCACTTCATGTTTTGAAATTCAGATCTCTCACTAGGTTGGATTGGAAGTGCTGTAAAAATAACTTATTATTGGAAGTGCTGTAAAAAAAAAACACTTATCTGTGGTTTCTTTACTTCCACAATTCTTCCCAAGCCAATCTTCTAATTATTCAAAAGCATTAAAAGACAAGAAATGTCAACTTCTTCAGTCACATCATCTTTTAACCAGATGAATCCTTATATGCAAAGAGTGTATTTCTGACCAGAAAAAAATACTGTTGTTGTTGATAATGGATATTTCACTTATTGGCTGCTATGTCCATTTAAGAAACCATTTTTACTAACAAATTATTAAAGATAGTCATAAGTGTTATTTCAATGAAAATATCTTGTCAATATTTTTTGAAACATTGGCTGAATATTCAACAGAATGGGTGTTTTAAGGCTATGGGTAGACCCTTGGGTCAATTCAACAGCATGACAGAGACAGAAACTGAAAACCAAAATCTTAACTTTTCAGCCTGAAAGGGGAAATATTTATAATTTCCCCAGATGGAAGTAAACTTTAGTCAAGAAGGCTGCAAGTTGCCCATCAAACAGAACTATCCACCTCCAGTTAGCTCTACAATTAATTGCCTATCTCAAAATTACTTGGATGGGTCCTTCTCATTCAGGGATACATCCCTCTAAAAATGTCACTAAATCAAGTATTATTGTGTAAGCACAGTAACATTTTAACCCAAATCAAGAATTAAAGAGATATTTTACAGAAGAAAGTAGAAGTATCATCCTCATCTTACAGACAAACGCATACAGCTTTTTCATGGCAATTCCTGCAAGTTTGTGATTGATCTGCACCTATACCCATGTTTCGACACGTGTGCTGTAGTCTGTCAACGCCACTTCTTCACTGTGCAATCATCTACTTTGAAAGAAACTATATTTCCAGAGATGGAAAATCTGAGAAATCTCTCTTACCTGGCAAAAAACGATGCTGCCACCGAGGTGCCTGTGGATACTTCACTGGCAACATACGTGCTCTGGGAAGCTGGGAAGCTGTACAAGGAGGGCTTGTCTGCATTGTAGCGGTTCAATGCTGCTTCAGTCAGGCCCTCGCGACTAGTCTCTGTCATAAGCTGAGATATCTGAAGACAGAAAAAAAAACCCACAAAAGTGTCATCAGCTAAAGCTCACCAGCTTACTTCTCCTTATCCAAAAATGCCTCTGTGTTGCAGATGGAGTAAGAGAGGCATATCATTTACTACATCTTTCTGCTCTGTGAACAAGTCTGTTGCTTCTGTCATACTAATCTACAGTACTTTGACTCAGCTCTAACTTTCTCTGCATTAAAACTATGGGATATTCAACCCATCACTTGAAATGCCAATAATGTCTATGGCTTTTCATACAGACAAGAAAGAGTAAACCATGATCCTTACTTGGTTTTCCCTCAGAGACATCTTAGGTGTAATACTTATATTTTACTTCATGAAAAAAAACCAAACCACACTTGTTTGTCTTTGTAAAATAACACAGCATTAGCATATTAAGTATTTTTGTTGACCTTTCTCCAGAAAAGCCAGCATGCAGCATGGAAAGGAGTCTCTTGGGATCTTAGACTATTTATCATCTCTCTGGAAAACTGGGGTCATTAGCACTCACTCACACTGGCTTTCTTAACAAGTTTTAAACATCATGTGATTTTATTCTTCTGATGGCCCATTTAACATTCCCCCCCCCCCTTTTAAGAAGCCTCATCACAGCCTTTTATTGTATGGGAAAAGAAATGGAGTTCACCACATTTGACCCAGCTCTCCTCAAATTCACTGAAAGATCTTTATCAACTTCAGAGAAAGCTGGGTCAGCCCTATTGAAGTATCTTCTCTAAACTTTGATTTCAGTTTCTTGACTATTACTTCTGCATGAATTTACAATAGTGTGATGTCATCTATCATACTTCATGCAATTTCTAACAATTTCCTTTTCCTCCTTCTTTCATTTCAATCATAAACAGCTTTTGTTCGACGTGTCACAAAATTGCAACATACGCCTGAAGAGAACCTTCCCAAATTATTGCTAGCAATCACCTAAGGCATAGCTTCCTTCTTCCTGCAAAAAGTGTGCAAGAACCTGTCTCGCATCTGTTTAGTTTCAGTTCTCATAGCTTTCCTTACCTCCACAATAACAGAACATCTTTGTGAGGCCCATCAAGAAAAGTACTGTGGAACATTTCAACTAAAGGCAAAGTTGAAGAACAGTGATTTGTATTTGGGAAGGGAAAAGACATGTGGGATGTCAACATTTTCAGACCAGCTATCAAGCCACCTATTTCTTTTACAGGAACTTGGGCTGGCTGCCAGGATACCTCCCCACATTTCCAGCATGCAGGCAGACTATTGTTCTTCAGTATTCTGCTAACCTATGTATGTCCACTTGAGGCATTCAATACACTTGAATTCACTAAATAACTCCTCAGATTTTCCATAATTTTTGCTAACTCAGCTATTTATATTTGCAATGAACTAGCTCATGATTCTGCCCTATTGCCTCAAATTACCCTGAAACCAATTTTATCGTCTACCATGTTGAAAGCTGCTAAGCAGAAAACAGATTTTAAAAGTTCTCCCCTCATAGCAGAGTACACATACAAACCAAGATCATCTTAATCCACTCAATTCATATATATAAAATCAGCGATGGATCATCATTAATGAATTGCCACTGCTGACAGTGTCACCAGAAAGTCCTACTCGCTTCCATGGCAATTTGACAACAGTTGACTTATCTCAACTGCAACCTCAATTGCAATCATAAGCTCCCCATCTTCAGTCAAATAAAGATTTGCAGCTCCAAATCTCAATTTCCACAGCCAGTGCAGCACATTTCTATAGATGTCAGCAGATCCCCTGAAGCAGCATGATGGTGGGGGTTGAGAGGGCCATTTCAGCCAATTGCCAAACAGGAGAGGATTTGCGTATCTCAGTCTTTGGAACACCTAGCAAAGATCCATCATGACATGGGTATAAAAGCAGTAACTAAATGGTTCCTGTGATTATAGAGACTAATGTGAACCATGTCCATATCCACAAGTCTCGTTAAAGTGCACAGCACAGACCAAGCTTCCTTGTTCTCAAGGAAAAGCCTCAAACCGATTGTGAATGTTGCCTGGAAGGTATTACTCAAGCTTCCTCAAAAAGTGATTAGAGGCTTTCTTCTCAAGTTTTTTAATAACTATTTCTTAAATATAAGCACTCCGAAATAATCAAATGCTCACTTATCAAAAAGACATGAGATTCTTTTAGAAAGATATAAATATAAACCATTCCCCCTCCCCTATGCACTCAGAGAATAGATTTTAGTCAGCAAATGGAACGTTAGTGCTATTTAATAAATGGGGATGAAGATCTCATAAAGCCTGTATTTAAGTCACATTTTCTTAGGGTAAAATGCAAAGTAACCCAAGAAGCAGTTGGAAATAAATACAAATTTGTAAATGCTTGATTGTGGAGTACCACACTATTCATGGGACAGAGAGAGAAAAAGATACAACTAATATACTCATTTTAGGAATTGCACATACTATAGATTGATCAGAAAAGAGTTGTTTAAATATAAATGTAGGCTTTTCAATAGTACTGCTATTTTGTCATGTATCCTACACAACAGTCCAAGTACTGCAAGGATGGTGAGCTGCTCAGACTGCAAGCTGTGAAACATCTGTATGGTAGTGATGACCAGAGCCTGCTGAAGAGGCAGCAGCTCTCCTTCCTGCTCATTCACACAGCTTCTTTTGTTGCAGAAAACAGAAAGCTACTGTTGACATCGATATTGATGGATTATCTCTGAAAAGTAGCATTCCAGTGTAGGGACCCCTCCCAGAATTGCCCCGGATGGACACTCATGATGGGGCATGTTGGGGTCGCTAAGCATCCTCTTGATCCTCAGGGTCCAGCACCTCCATCTGGCTTTCTTACCCCACCAGCATGCTTCCTGGGCAAAAATCTGTTTCTCAGTACGAACCCTCTCAGAACTAAACTCCTAAATGAACATATTGTTTGCCCTTGAACTCCATTGATTTACTGTTTGCCTCGGCAGGGACACTTCTTAGTTGACAGCGTATTACAAGGATCCCAAAATGGGAATATACTTTATCTTAACTAAGACAAGACATGCACGAATTAAGACAAAATAAGAACTCGCTTGAGAAACAGGATCTCATAATCTAAGGATGGTTTCCAGTATTAGCACTTGCTTCCTTTGTCTGCCAGAGAAGGGATTTTTCAACAGTGAAATGCCTCTAGAAGCAATGAAAGCTCAAATACTTCCCTGATTTTCAAACATTCTACTATTCCCTACCTGGGAAGCATGCAACACCACCTGATGTTATATAGGAAAAAATCCACAGAATTACTTTGCAGTACTGCAACACTCAAAACCTCAAGCAGAACATCAGGTTTTGCTGGAATGAGTTCCTGAAGTCACTCTTTTGCTATCTTTTCCTTACACCAAAGCAAGAACAAGATAACAAACTAGAACTTGATACTTAACTATGGAATTGTCCCTTTGGTCATGCAGCCAGTGGAGATGAAAGGCAAAGATGCACCTAAGCCAAATCCCAGGCTAAACCGAGAACCTTTAATAAGTACTGGACACAAAAGAGTATTGTGTGTACTGCACAAATTTGTAGATCCGGGCCAATCCACCGGCTGAGTAATTCACTACAAGTATGTCCACAATATTTGACTAATAAATCCTTATTTATTCCCAGAGTTCAATACATATACATAAAGTAGTGGGCAAAAAGAAGTCCAGATAATTCATATATCCAGACACTACTGACTTTGAGTCAGATCTATTGCATTTCTTTCTTTCGCCTCAGATTGGAGGCTGTAGAAATAATTTAAACGATCATATCAAACTGAAGAGCGGGCTTTGGAGGTAATCTTGTGATCTCATTTACTCTGTCCCCCAATCACAATACCAAATCATTTCTTTCTCCTCTGACATTGCTCACTGAAGTTCACACATACACAAACTTGAGTAAACGCACCCAGGATAGATTAAGCATTTAAGGAAAAATACTCATAGAACAGACATTTCCAAGGCTCTTAGAGAATTTCTTTTTTTCCCCATCCCAGATTAGTAGACATAGTTAAAAAGGACACTTTGAGCATTAACAAACTCAGGGCCTGGGTTGGGTTTTTTTGTCATCATCCCTCACCCCTGCATGCCTTGCAAGTACAGTTCATGCAAATCTGATTCTTCAGTGCCACTGTCCCTCTCACTAGATACTGTTTCTGGATTTAAGGGGGAGAAGACAGTGATTCCTTGACTCTCGCTTCCTACTCTTCTGTGAGTACCCACGTAGCATATACATGAGGTTTAAGATCAGTTAATAGGATATATTTTGAGAAATTCCTTTATTGAATTGTTGGCAGCACATCACTGCCTGGATGAGAAACAAAAAGACAAAACATGGAACAACACAACCTTTCATGCCTCGATAAAAAACTTAAGTGCACATGGAACAACAGATGTCCCTCCCAAGGCCTCGAGTTTTTTCTCCTATCTCATAAAAGCAAAACATCCATTAACATCCTCTCTCACTGCTTTTCTGACAATATACAGCAAGACCTGGAGATAAGTCACCATTTAAATTCTCTATTTCATAGGAAAAGGATGGCTTTGCAGTTAAACCACGGGTGTCAGCCAGGCTAGATTCAACTCCTTTTCTAATTAAAGAGTCACTCTGTGCATAAGACTTGCCATCATGCAGTATGAGGTTAATTACAGTTACGTAATGGCATTTTATAGCCAAGCTCATTAATGTTTCTAAAGCTCTTAACTGAGGACTCCCAACTGAAATTACTATACAAATGGAAGTTTGCATTTCTGAAAGATGTGAAACATCCTTTGCCCTGGAGGTCATGAAACATTCAGAAACATCCCCCAAAAATCTAGCTAACATCAATGACTGAGGAATGAACTGGATGCAGAGAAATGCACAAAATTTATCCATGTCTAAAGCCAAATTCAAGATACAAATCTGAGTTCAAATTCACTATAAAGCAACCCTCAGTGTCCAGAGATCCTAATCTCAGGAGAGAAGCTCACTAAGAAGAAACTGAAGGTTGAAAGCTCTCTTTCATAAACGCACACACGCACTCATGAATGACTTCTTTGGCAATCCACTCTTGATTCAGAGCAGCACTGAATTTTCCACCCAATAAATACTGACAAAATTACGTCCTGTCTTATTTTAGACAGGAAGTGTCTTCGTTAACCAAGAAAGAAGTGTTTCTTAAAGACATCCCCCCCACCCCCTGTAAAAGATGAGTTGAAGGAAGCTCTAAAGGATACCTCTCTCAAAGCTTCAGCATACCAAAAACATCATAAATTCTCATAAAACTGCTTAGAACAAAAGCTTAGCAGTTCAATTTCAAGCTTTCCATTACGCACAATCAGGTGTTCTGGCTCTTCTAAAATAGTAATCTTTTACCTATTGTCTGACTCCTTTTGGCTCATCACAGTTTATTCTCAGTCATAACAAGATAAAGTTCTTCTTCCTTTTTGGCTCAAGAAGCCTGGTTTCTGGTCTATGGGAATGATGAAACAAGGACTGGGAGAGGTACCTCGCATATATCATTGCCATGTATCTTTCTTCTGACACAAGTATATAATATTAAATCTTTTCCGAGAATTAAGAGACCCTGCTTTTCCTGGGCTTGACCTACTCCTACCAATTCTTACAGGTTGAGACAAAAGCTCTAAATTACAAATTAATTTTGAAAGCGCAAAGAATTCTTCCACTTTCTTTAGCACATAAGCTGTCTGATGTGACAGCGTGGTAGACTGCAGAACAAAATAAAAATCAGTCTTCCGTAAGCCACCAGCTTCCCAGACACTACAAACTTCAGCAGAATTACACTGATTTGCCAATAGGAAGCAGAATCAGAAAACAAACATGCAGGAGCTGACACTTCTTGAGTCTCTTCAGCAGAATGGAGGTTAATGAATGAAATACTGGAATTCTACTTCACCTAGAGAAGACATCTCTCAACAAGGGAATGTATCAATAAGTATTAGGAAGAGGACCTACAGTTTGGCTATATTGTCTGAGACCCTCTGGAAGTACTGACTTCATCTCTTTTACCTAACATGGAAGTTCTGCATTAAGTTCTGTGCAGTAACAGAAGCACACAGCATAAATTTATGTATAACAGCATACAAAGGACAAGGTGACAGCTGGGATCCACCATGCCCAGTGCCAAAAAGACAAAACATAAGTGTGGATAATTTGACATTTACTACATTTTATTTTCATAATTTTAGAGTGCTGTTGGAAGAGGTTAGCACGTGAAAATAGGAAAGGAAAATATTTAAGAGTCAGTTTCAAATACCATTGTTAAATACAGCTTCAAAAGCTTTGAGGTATGTATAGTAGGGGTTTTACTGAACTATCAGTAAATGGAAGTGGAGATTTGGGGCCATATGGGTAGGGGTAAGAATAATCTTGTGCTGCCCACACAACTACCAAATTAATTTTAACCCATCCTTCACAGGGCAAAAAGGAACAATTACATCATTCAATCAGAGCAAAGCCCCACCACTTTCAAGTTGCTAAGTCAGTCATCCTTAATATACCATGGAGTACCAAGGACATACTCCGCATCTGTTTCAAATCACTCACTACAGAGTTGACATTTAAGGAATTATTCAGAACAAAATCCACTTTTAGAAAAAATAATTTTTCAGTGGTAGCAAGTTGCTGTAGCTAAGGGCACTGGCATAGGCTTAATGCATCTTGCCATTTGATTATGACCTTTTTCTCTCATTGCAGGATACTCAGCTGCTCTAGCTGAAGATCACGGCAACCGCTGATGCAGACAACGTGTAAGCAAGAGCAAGACAGCAATTCCTGATAGTCTCTTCCTGTTAAAAGAATGTGTTCTATGAGGAACAGCCTGAACAGGGATGTGTGTGCTGCACTCGGTCTCCTTCTTGGATGTAGACATGTCAAATACTGCTTAGCAAAGGAAACTCACTATTCATCATGAATACTGAAACTCTAGGGAGGGTCCTCGGGCATGCTTTGCTCCTGCTTTATTCAAATTTGCATACGAAATCTGAAATAGCGATATACCAGGAGGGGCTAATGTAACAGCACAGATCTCGTGTCTAAGTGCCAAACAGTGTACCTTAGAAAGAGTAAGGTCTTTCAAAGGGGGAATCACTGAGATGGCAAGAATGTTGATTATACTTTGCATGTAACAAGGAAGAGTCAGACTGTATTTAGCATGAACTGCTTTTACTTAAACATTACCTAGTTACCATGACAGCACTTAGAGCTTCATTGCAACCTCCAGCTTCCGGCTGTCCAAAAGAAAGATGACCTTTGACTGTTGCAGCCACCTCCCACGTCCCTCTGTAAACAAGATAGCTACTTAACACTGATCCAGTGCACTCCTCAGCACAGATGAAATCCTAATTTGCACAGACATGGGTACACTCTCCCATTCAAAACCGCTATGATAGATAGTTCCATCTCATACTCAAGAGCCCACACCATTAAATGTAATATTTTACAACAAATCACTGAACGTCCTATGATCAGCTACTCAGAGGCTGATCGGACATCCAAATAATGATTGATTTCTCTATTGTAAGGTATTTTCCTCTGATTCTTCCTCCTAAGAGTTCTACCTGACAAAAGAATATTTTAAACGTTTATTTATGCCATATTTTCCATTGTAAATAGTGACATTTTTTTCTCAGCCATCCAGTATTCTCCCTCATATGTTTATTCATTCACTCAGTGCATATTCTTGCCTCGACTTTTGAACTGAAAAGCAAAGCAAAAAAACCACCAAACTAAAACCATACAGCACAACAGTACAGCATGAAAATTTGAGATACCGCTGCAGCACATTCTCCTCAAAGGCAATAACACATACGAATTGCATTGGCAACAATGAAAGCTTTAGAATAAAACAGGAAATCTGCTCTATTAAGCCTATGACAGTGGTCCATTTGCTTCATCAGAAAATTCCCATATAGACAATAACTTGGTAAATACAAGTTGATGCACATTCCCAAGCAACCTACTCCAAGATGTGGGGGATATAGACTCATCTTGATCTGGCTTAGCAATTAATTAAGTTTTTTTGTTTGCCATTGCCGTTGCTGTCCTGAACTAAATATAAGTAATCCATGGAAGGAATAGTTAGCACTTTATCTACATCAAAAGTATACATCAGTATATTGAGTCTGAAATATTATTGACCAGTGTGTTTCTTGTTCACTCACTTTGTACCAATATATTTATTAAGCAGAAAAGCAAACGGAGGAAAAAATATTAAGGGAGGGGAAATTACAAGATGTGAAGCATTCAGGACAGCAAATGTCTACCTCAAGTGAACTTAAGCCTTGTACAGAAGTTGTAGATTCTAGTCTGCAGCGCTCTGTTAGTCCAAGTGAGACAGCCTGCAAACTTTATTTATTGGCTACTACTTCATTATCAAAATATATTCTGAAAGATACGGCCTCTACCTTGTTACAGAAGCACAACTTATCTTCCTCAATACCCTCAATGTATTCTGATGTCCATTCAGGATCCTGCCAGCCTCTCCTATTCTTCCCCAAGGAACCAATAGGCAGGACAGCCATCCTGGGATATAAATCTGCTCACCCTCCATACCCTAGAGCTCCCTCAGTGAAGCAGTCTCCCCATGGGCAGACCTCTGCAAGGCCGAGAGGTATCCCTTGTGAGTAAAGCACCATCATCTAGACCCAAATACTCTTCTCATCCATGAAGCTCCACTAGCTAAGTCTCTGTGGAATGAAGAGCGGTGCAAGGGTTCACAGTGGGCATATTTCAATACTTACTTTGCCAATGAAAAATAGGAACAGCAGCTAGCAAAGAGAGGTTCTGGTCTCAATTTTATGTCTCTAGGCATTTCAGCAATACAAAAGGATACTGTGCAGCAACACAATAAAACTGCTTCCTTTCTTGTCAAGAAGGCAACAATAACATGGCAATCTGTGTGAAAGCTGAGGCTACCTCTAGACTTCAGAAGTTTAAGTCTACTTTATAAATAAGTTGCTAATTCTCTTAATTACCTGTATATGTTGCTGCTTCATTATAAAGCTGTGCACCTAGAAATTGAATCTTTTTCTACTACGTGCCCACATGAGCATGTCTAACTTCTGTCTGTCTGTACACATGGGGCAGCAGCTAATGAAGTGACCATGCTTTTGAAGCCGATGCACAAGTCTCTCCGGTCTCTGTGCACAGGAGTAATACATTTGTTACGAAAACAAACTTTCATTTCTCTGATCAGTTACTTACCTGACAGTAATGTCATGACATCCTAAGAAGTTCAAATCTTACTGTAGCTGTTTCCCTATCACAAATGGCAACCTGTAAGCCATTGACCTTTCACTTGTCACTTGACAGGAACAGCTCTAGAAGCTACCAGAGTGTGTCAGCATGCAGGCTTAACTTGAATGGTACTATTGACCCAGAAAGCAACCTCCTATAGCTAGCAAGAGAGTAAGCAATAAAAAACACCATTGGTTTTTTCCACACATAGGTGTACGAACTAGATCATTAGTCTTTATTTACAAGACACATGATTAAGTTCTACCATGAAAACACAAGGAGAAAGAACTATTTCATTTTCACTAAGAAAAAAAAGTCTGACAGGCTTAGAGATTCCTGCAATGATTATTGCATAAGAATGTGGCATAATGCAAATTCAGCCCACACAATCACTTCAAGCTCAGAAATTTCTAGGGGTTAAGATCAGTACATATCTGACTGGTCTCTTACCCAGCTGCCCATGGAAAGGTTCATGGGTTTGACTTCCAAGGATATAGCAAATATCTTGAATCCATTGCGATCACTGGGATCGCACTAGTTCAGGAACTAGTGCGATCCCAGTGGCTTCCCCATCAGAAAGAAATTATGAATATTAGCTTTTATATAAGCCCCTGCAAACGTTTAACTGCATTATTTCAGGCAGACCACAATAATACATATTTTTCACCTGTGTGTTAGGTCATAAGACTATCAGTCCCTTAAAAAGGAAGGAATTAGAGGATTTGAATCTTGCATGAGGCATGAACTTTTGAATAAATACAAAAGAGCTGCTTGCAGAGAAGAGTCAACTAATTTAGATGCCTGTCATATTTTAGACCAAGCAATATAGAAGCCCAGGAAATTTAATTTGAGAGAGACTGAGAAATCTCTCTCAACTCAGAATGTTCTAAGTTTGAAGATTTATTTTGTGGTGTCCTTTTCCATATGCTTTCCTAAATCATCTTCACATAGAAGTACCTGTTTAAAAACTGATTAAATAAAAGTAACCTCTGACACCAATGATTTTTTTATACTGCTTACACACCTTTCTCTTCTGCCTCAATAAAATATTAACATCTCATCATCTGAAAGGGCTCTGAGGAGAGTCTTGTATATCCTGATCCCCCCTTAGTGGAATAAAACTTACGAACGCACGTTTAAACGCTTTGTTAAATTTGCATATCAAGACAGGTCTAAAACTGCAAGTACTCTCACTTCTGAAAAATCCACTGAAACCTGCACACAGCAAAGAAAATTTTAAAAAATAAATAATGACCAGACACAAAGATCTGAACACAGTAAGTAGATGCATCCCTTCCCTCCATTTCAAGCTAGCTTAACCAATGATACAACACATCTTCCAATATACTACCTGTATTCCAGCAAGATCTCTCATCTTCAAAACAGCAATTTGTCTCATTCTTGAAGAAAGCATCTTTTCTGCTTCCTGTTTGGGCTTGATTCCACAGGAATTGTTTAGAACTGTAAAGTACCTGGTCTTTTACATGAAATTTTGTTCTTAAAATGTTATTGGCATAAATGCTCACAATGCTATTAAAATTGCTGAAGTCACATATTCAGATGAACCGTTCAGCTCATCATTTCTAAGACTGTCTAGGAGCCAGTTTTCTTTCTGAATGCTAACTGACATTGTCTGAAGGTATAAGGGCTCCGTCAGAGAAGTAAGTTGCTGTGCTGAGTCATAACAGCTTTCCACATGCACACACTTAACCTGTAGCAAACACAACAAAATAATGATTTATTTTACAATCACTTTTCTAGAGCTAAGTCAAAGAAACCAAGCCAAACTATCTTGAATTTGCTTTAAACGATTAATATGCATTCATGGTTATCGTATATTAGTAAGCTTGCTAAAATTTACCAAGATGATCATGTGTCTGAGTCCTAAGACTTAGATTAGGTTAGGATAGCCAAAATAGGGGCCATCATGCCACGTTGAATGCAGAGCTGCTCTAAAGTTACACCATATGTTCAGAAAGGTTCAGTGTGGCTAAATGTAGACATGGGCGACTGCTTATTACATGGTCCAAAAGCGCACTGAAGATGTGCAGAAATGAAAACAAGGGACATACTAACAGTGGTGTTGTAAGACACACATTTTTAGGGGGCTGAATTCCAGCTGGAAAAGGCTCGAAACTGTGAGCTTTGTATTTGTCTAGGAAACACTCTTATTTCATTCCCACAAGTAGAGGTGTCAATGCACTCTTCACAAGCCAGCAGCGTATCCTTTCAATGCAAATACCTTGCAAGACCTTGGTACCAGGTAACATCTTAACTCAAAAAGCATAACGCTGTTTCCACTTTTCCCACAGGGAAACAGCATTTAGTCTCAACTTCCATACTGCAAACTTCCACCTTTGCAGTGAATTGCACAAACCATGGCCTAATCCACCATCTCACAATGTAACAGTGACGCTGAATTGCCCTTTGGTTTTGTGTAGCTGCCTTACCCTTTTCTGTCCCTACTATTAATAGTCCCTTATAGATTGTAGATGGATTTCTAACGACTCACGGACATATCAGCCTGAGCAACCCAGCCTTTGAATTCAGCCTTTGTCACAAGTTAAGCTAAAGCAAAAAGCAGAAGGCACAAGGTCGGACTGTCCCGGAGCTACGATAAGGACGAAGAAGGAGTGAGAAAAGAACAATAACTCCCAGATGAGCTAAACGGATGAGCTAAACTACAAGAAACATTTGCAGCAAATAATAACTTCCAATCAACAACTAAAAAGAGTCGCATACATAGCATTATCCAGCCTATGAGAAATGTTTGTAGGGCGTGTGCTTCGCGTGCTATGGCAAGTAAGCATACAAATATCGGGCTTGCAGCGAAATAAAGTTGGCATCAGATGATCACATTGGTCTGGCGTGATGACCCGTCATTGATCCTCCGCAAGAATAGATATGCCTTCTTTCATTGTATCAACATGAAAATGTGACAATAGCTAATTTCACAGTTCACAGTGCTAAGGGAAGCTGCCATGAAATTGTCTCATTTCCAGAGAAGTCAGTATGCAGTGACTACAGGGAAAAAAAAAACCAAACAAAAAACAGGCAGCTCCATAGAAGCTATGCATCAGCAGGAGTGACCTCTCTACAAATTTAACAAGGTTGGTCTTTCTAATCTCTGTCACAATACATGAACATCTGTCTTACTTTCATGTTAATAATAAAAGCGTCCTGCTGAGGTTTTAAAATTATTTTATGACAGCAACAACCATCATCTTTAACAGGGATACATGACAAGAATTCAAAAGGTGCCAGAAGAGCCTTCAAATGAGACCAGTAGCTGTACAGAAACAGTTCCTTCCTGGCCCTGAAACTAAGTGCCTTAAGGCATAGATTGGGTTCCTTATGACCTTAGTTTACATAGCTACAGCTGTTATTAGCAGTCATAAAAATCACTCAACTATAAGCATTTGACTTGGAGGCCACATCCTGGGGTGAATTCTATAAACTGGCTAGGTGCTGAGTTACGCTATGTTGTGTGTCTCCTGTTTGCCCTAGATTCACTGTCGTCTCTGCTAATGAAAGCAAAAAACGAGGAGCACATCCTCAACCTAACATCAAATTAAGCTCTGTTGGTGCATACTGTAAATCCTTAGGATCTGAGCCTCTCTGCCCTGGCCCTCTTTCAGTGGCACAAAGAGGTCAACTGGTGAGCATCAGGCCTAGTATATGTAATCTGCATTTTAGTCCGCAGGAACCATCATAATCCATCTTCACTATGACAGCTTTACAATAGGAAGATCACATTCCCACATCTCCCCTTCGGCTCCTTACACACTGAGAACTTTAAGAATGCTGACTGTCCATTCTCAGGTGGAATTTAGTGCACGATCACTTGCCTTCTGGGTAATTAATACCAATGTCCATCTTCACTGATCAGCTAAATCAATTCCAATGAACAACAAAGTTTTCTCCTTGCTACTGATTTTAGATGATTTCTTCTGAGACAATGCTGAGACAACTCCTTTACTTTTCTCAGATGGCATTTAAAAAAAAAATCAATGAAGAGTTTGAAAGATATGAACTTCAGACATGCATATTTTCAAAACTGCACAGTTCTGAGAAGTGTATAATAGAGGGGAAAGGGCACTGGCTCTAGTCTGGCTGTGGTCTACAGCCCTTTCTTAAAAGGCAGGAGAGGAAGCAATTGAACATCTATAACCTGCAGCAGTAACGAATGGCAATCATTCCTCAGAAGACCATATTATTTCAAATTCACATTATTTCAAATGAGAATTTGGGGTGGACAAATAACAAACACTTGATTCATCACAGATTATTTGCCAGTAAAACAGAACTCAGATCAAACCAAGGGTAGACACCATACAGCTTTGATGAACTCGTAGCAGACATTTCCTGTCTAAGAGAAGGACTGTAAAAGACAAAGAAGTGATAGTCATATGTAAAGTCTTCTGCATCTTACCACCTAGCGTGTTTAACTTCAGAACACAGTAAATACTGCTAATTATTTGATCTTTCCTCATAGGCACATTTTGTGTATACTTCCACAGCAAAATCTGTTCAGAGTACATACACAGCAAGTCCTTCCAGGTTCTGTTATAAATTACTGCCTGTCTCCGTAGTACATTTAATCTCAGATAGACTCATATGTTGTGAATCATCTAAGACTCTTGTCATTTTTTCATTTCTGCCTCCTCAGAGGCTTATTATTTCTTGATTTTTACCACTAACATTTGCTAAGTTTTATTTTTTTCCTTTACATACCCCGATCACTGTTCCTGTTGGCAGCCTAAGAGACAGGAGAGAACAACAAAACAAGCTATTTGGAAAAAAAAGTCAGACAACTGAGAGAATCAGCATAGGAAAATTGTCTGAAAGTACACAGAAACACACATTTATATATTTACAGCTACATTTGTTTCTTCATAAAAGTTGGCCTAAATAACCTTCAAACAGCATTTGTCTACTTATTTTTTCCTTCTTTTCTTTCTTTATTTTTTTTTAAATACAGAAACAATGAATATAGTTTCTTCTACACCAGACAGAAAAAAAAAAATCACTACCCCCAAGGAGTTTGCGTAATAAGCCAAACTGACAAAACACACTTCACTACAGTCTAAACATAAACAGTGATTACAATTAGTGCAGAAACTATTGGTTGATTTTTTTTTTTATAAGCAAACAGCAAGATTACATTAACTGGCCCCTTGGGAATAAAGTAGATTTACTATAGATTTAATTAAATGCATTTAATGAAGTCCAAATATAACAACAGGCAGGCTTGTCATGTGAAATTCTGCCTAAACTCTAGTAAACCATTCTAAACTATAATAAATACCTCATGGTTATCTTCAGTTTTCTTTCTGGCCTTCAGAATTCCATTAAATTTTTGTTTTCACGTGAAATGTTTTGGATTTTTCCCCTTCAACCTGTTTACTAGGTTTGTAATGTAAAATTTTCAGAAGTTACTTTTCAATCAATTTTTGAAAGGAAGTCTTTATTTTTTTTATTTATTTTTAATAGAGCATCATGAATCGATTTTCTGCTCCATGGTGACATGCCAAAAGAAGGATCATAGGTCAGTGAAAATGCAGAGTTGTAATCTGTATAACTGAAGAAAAAGGTCTCACATGTTTCTTTAAGATACGCTGTAGGCATTTACTAAGCCATCTTGTACAGTCACTTACACTAGGACTAAGGGAATATAAAATGGGCATGAACTGGATCCAAAATGTAGAGCACTATTCCATATGCAGGATAATAAAGAATCAAGCATGAAACATTTCTACATCTGCTGCTTAGTGTGTATACTTAAGAGAGGCGGAAATTCCTCATCTTCTACCATATTAGCTTTCAAAACTCTGTGTACTCTGATTCTTTGATTTTCTTACTATCAGTAGATTGACATACAATAAAAAAAAAAAGCATGATGATGCTCTGTCACCAGCAGAGTGAGCTTGATTTCAGATCAGGATCTGTCCTGAAGTTTATTACCTATTTCTTTTGGAAAAGCAGCACAGGAGTCTTTCCCAGAGGAAGGAAAAGATGTATTTGTGTATGTATATATGTAAGCATATGCAGGCACAAATAAAGAAACCAGATCAAGGATGCCTCCAAAAAAATCAGAAGTGGAATGAATATATTTATGCTTTAAACTACTAATTTCTCCATATTATTTGTGTAAAATGTAAAAATTCAGAGCTAATTCTCCAAATACTTCCCACTACTATGTTGCTCTGCTCAAAATAGGCACAGTGACAGAAGTTATGTAAAATGAGTGCAGATTAGTCCTGTGACTAATCCAGAGGACTAGAACTCCAAGACATCCATCCCTGCATAGTGTCCCCTACAGACAGTGGGTTTCATGCGCACAGGTTTCAGTCCTATCCAATAAAAATACATGGTTATAAGAGTTCGAAAAAAAAGTTTACAGTTTCAAAGCTCAATTTTCCAGCAGAACAGCACTGCAGAAGGTTCCCTAGGTGGAAACGGAACATTGTAAGAAGATGACAGGATTTTTGTATTTGCTGGAATTACTTTTATAATGAATTAAGGCAGAGTAAACCACAAGGAAGATATATATCCTGGAGTCAGAAGCTTTTGAAAGAATACATTCCAACAATCTTAAAACCTAAAAAATTCAGAGGTCAGTTTAAGACTTCTATAGTCTTGTTCTTTCCCAAGGGCTTGCTTTTAAGTGATTCCCTCTAAAGCAAAGCCCTTGTTTTCAATTTTTTTTCTTTTCAGAGAGCACAATAGAAGCTTGTTGTAGATGGTAAAGTGTACGAACTCTGCGCAGTTGATAAAAATTCCAGCTCAAGACATATTTGAAGATAAAAAACAATCAACCAGAAAGATATTTTTAGTCAGTCTCTTCTGTTTCCAGATTGTTGAGAACCCTTATAATCTGTTTTGTAATCCACTCTGATACTGATTCTTCCAGGCAGGCACAGAAAAATCTAGCTTCCACATATGAAATGACAAGATGACTCTCTTTGTCCTGAATGTACCAGAAAAGGTTATTTTCTCTTCACAAACTGCATCCATCTCAGACATATCCTTCCATTTTCCCACACAGCTTCTTCTTAACACGTAAAGCATGAGACAAAGTTTGTTTCCTTCAAATGTACTGCCAAGGTTTAGTTTTGATGCTCAGTGGTTTGGGTCTTTTTACAGGAACAGACTTTTAAAGTCTGCAAAATATTATACAGTTACTGTTCCAACTCTCTTTCAGCTGAGCTTACATTATATTTCCTGGTAGAATTTCATTTTTTCCCCTCTGTATGTCCATGCAACGTTTAGAGAGTCTTGGGAGCAAATTCTCTAATCACCTAAGCACAAACCATTCTCTTCGCTCTAATAGACTTGTGATTACTGAGAGGTCTCTTTGGCTTTCTGTGGGATCCTTTATGGATTCTCCAAGAAATTACAAACTGCCATATCTACTCAATGTGTTCAAGTTAGGCACAAGAATACTAGCAGCAATAGCATTAACTAAAATATTTTTCCTCATGAACGATATAAAATTTTGCAGTAGATTAGGTGAGATACTAAGGAGCAATCAGTTGTCTTCCAGCATTTCTGTTAAGCATTTGTAACTAGTAGGTGCCCTCCTGCTCTCTCATACAAAAGGAAACCAAGTCATAATAAGTCCCCTTTGCCACACTTGAAACCACCTTTACCAGAGAATATACAGAGAATGATGTACTCTGTTATTCGTATTCATTATATCATAAACCGCCTAGAGTCCCTAGAACTAACAGCCCCTTGCACCAGTGCTGACTGTCCCTGGTTCAGAGGCAAAGCGTTGAGGAGGCAGGGAGAAGGGGCAAATACTCACCATATGTGATTAAAGTCATTGAGGAGTGAAGAGGAAGCAGAGAAACCCACACCACTGAGCTTGGAAAAATATCATAACCTGCATAACCCCTTTCTCAAGTTCCTTTCCAAAATCTTGATCTAGCCCTAGCTATCATCAGGCCAGGTGTCTGCATTTCACCTACTTTTATGTTAGCAATAGAACTTGGTAAGCTTGTGTGTGACCGTGTTTAAAAGGATCTTTATAAAGACTCTGAAGTGCAAGACAACAATCGGGGGATGATCAACATCACTTCTAAACCCTCGCTGTAAATAATATTTCCATGCATTTAGGATTACAGAGGCATAGACCCTTGTGATGACTGATTAGGGCAGAGAATAATAAAAAGCTGGTAAAGAAGAGAACTAGATCTTTCTCTCCAAAGCACTTATTTACATGAAAACAACTTGATTATTTATTTAGCATTTACACTCAAGAATAAAATAGATAAACTCCTGTAACTTGTCAGGGAGGCCTAGTCGCCAGGAACCCTTAGCTATGTTGTTTTAAGTCACCTAAACAGTATCTAGTTATGTTATTTGCTGAACAGGACAAACAATGATAGTTTGTTTCCATTACTTCAAAGCTCACAAACTAAGCCTCAGTTAAATCGACCTAATATTGCAAGATTTTTCATGATGACTTTTCACAGAAGCTGGTCCAAATGTAGACAATGCTTTCTCAGCACATTTGCACTGACAGTACTGTCTGTGATCACCACCATGATGTATCTGTACAGTACAATTGAGAACCCTGTCACATTCGTTTTTACCTCCCATACACAGGCAATGAACTTCACACAAAGCCTTCAGGGATCAGAGAGACCGATTATTTAAGAACTAATGACATTTCATTACTCTACATTTTCTTCTGATGCATTCTATATAATTTCTTTAATAATGCTTGAGTGAATTGACCATCTTGTATGCTGCACTGCAGTAACTGAGAAAATACAAGAAGGTAAAACAGAGATAATTTTGCTTATGATTTGTGTTTAAGTCCAGCAACACTGCCTGAAACACTGCAGCCTGAAACCTGTCAGGAAAGAAGCAATAGTAAACCTCGTCAGCTACCTGTCACTTACAGGAAAGAAAATATCACTCTAGGTGCTTTAGAATATATCTTAAGGACAGGAGTGATCGTGATGAATGCGCTCCCATACAAGGAAGAGCTCCAGATACTCCTGCTGAGATTCTTCTACTGACATTTTTGCGGTGCATTAAGAAAACTGTGTCCAGCAGGTCAAGGGAGGTTCTCCTCCTCCTCTACTCTGCCCAGGTGAGACCACACCTGGAATACTGCATCCAGTTTTGGGCTCCCCAATTCAAGAGACACAGGGATCTACTGGAGAGTGTCCAACAGAGAGCTATGAGGATGATTAAGGGACTTGAACACCTCTCCTATGAGGAAAGGCTGAGAGACCTGGGGCTTTTTAGACTGGAGAAGAGAAGGCTGAGAGGGGATCTTATTAATGTCTGTAAATATCTAAGAGGTGGGTGTCAAGCGGAAGGCGTCAGTCTCTTTTCTGTGGTGCCCAGTAATAGGTAAAGGAATAATGGGTATAAGCTAAAACAAAGGTTCCACCTCAACATGAGGAGAAACTTCTTTACTGTGAGGGTGACAGAGCCCTGGAACAAGCTGCCCAGATTGGTTGTGGAGTCTCCTTCTCTGGAGACTTTCAAAATCTGCCTGAATGCATTCCCGTGTGGCCTGCCCTAGGAGATCCTGCTCTGGCAGGGGCATTGGACTAGATTTCTAGAGGTCCCTTCCAATCCCTAACATTCTATGATTCTATGATTAAGCACAACGAACATCAATCAACCTCTTGGACGATGAGAGCTCATTACCTTTCCCTTCAACCTCTAGAGCAGTGTTGAATTCAACTAAAGAGGTTAGGTGCATTTGAAAGGTGAAGTGCAATTTCATGTCTCCTCAGAGCAGTTTATAGATTTAAAAGAGGGTTTCATTAGCTGGGAGAGGCTTTCTCACCCATGTACAGATGTAATCCTTCCTTATTCTTCATAAAATACAGATAGGCATATTCAAAGTTCAAAAGCTGCTGGGCAATCAGCCTTCTACTTTCATTTGTGAAGAGGAGCAGTTCCAACACACTTCAGCATGCAGTCAGACCGGAGATAAATGGAAAAAAATAAATCTTCCCCATCCACCAGCCCAATGGGAAGTTAAGCCCACTTAGAGTGCAAGACAACATATTCACTCCCATCACCACAGCTGTTCTCACACTCTGGTCAATTGGATCTTAGAGAGTTGACCAATGTAGCCATGTCAACTACAAAGCAATTGTGCTGGAGTGAGAGAGAAGAGAGTCTGGCCCCCAAAAGTATTTTATCTGACAACACCCACCTCTCAAGTTCATGATGCTCCGGAATATAAGAAAACAATTATCAACTTTAACTCAAATCCACTGAATTAAAAAGAGAGCTGTCCCAAAAGAGAATTTAATGCTCCATTTCTGACACCATTTAAGAAGCACTTTAGAGAAAAGAAAACAATAGTTTTACATGATAGCTGCATGGAATCACATTTCAGAGTTACATCAGCCTCTAGCTATTTATTCCTTACTTCCCAGAAGCACAGCATAGCATCAAAGAAAAAGGCTTTGTCTATCTTTTGTGCAGTAATACAATTCTTCATATTTGAAAGCCTAAATCTTTTTCTAAACAAAATCAAAGTTTACAAGACGATTTTACAAAAAGAAAGAAATACTATGTTCCTAAACCCAATCTTAATTCTATGTCACATTTATGTACAACAACGTGAGAAACAAATGGCTCAGTCAAGGAGACAATAGACAGATTTGCATCTTCTTTGAGTGATATCCCTTGAAAATATAAAGGGAAACTCCTAAAAATTTGCTTTCTAATTCTTTTGTGGTCTCCTCCTTCCCATCTCAGAATGAGTTACCCTTGGTTTTGTACATTTCTATTTTCTCTCTTCTCACAACAGATGTTGAACAATAGCAAGATACAGGAAGAACATCGGCCATAGAACTGAATATTTATGTAGCATTACAGACCGACACATTGCTTATATGAGTGATTCAATCAGAGTTTTTAGAAGCCATGAATCTTCACACAATTGAGTAAGAAATAAAAAAAATAATAATCTAAAACAATTCTGAAGTGTACAACATTGAACTCTGGCAACGTTGTCGAAACTGCCAGAAAAGCACCCTTCACTAATCTGTTTATCACAGGCCTCTATCCAAACCACAGCACCAGTCATCTGGTGTTTATCCTTCACCAGGTTCAGACTCTAATCTAGGCTCTCCCTCCAGCTGTCACTCAAAGGCCACTTTCAGAAGAGAAGAACAAAGAGTCTAAGAGCTGACTAAGTACATCGGTATCCTCCCAGTCAGCCCAGTTACACCTGTGCTGGGCAGCTTCAGTGCTAGTTTCAGTAATTCTAGCCCTTAGCTATATGTTAGATGTATTCAAAGGAAACCTCCACAGAATACAAGATACCAATTGCCTTATGCCATATGGAAATTTATCTCTTTCTTATCCTAAAAAAAAAAAATCCCTTCTTTCTGATATTAATTGCCCACAAACACATAATCCTTTTATGAATTTTCCTAAACTCTTGGCCTCAATACTATTTCCATGGCAGTAAGTGCCACAGAAGCGTACATTGCACGAAAAGCGTATTTCCTCTTCTCATCTCCAAATGGGTTGTCTTTTAACTCTCTATGTTCTTGAACTGTGAAATAAAGCAGAAGCTGACAATTTTTCTCTCTGATTCTATGCCAACTTACTTACAGCTTGGGAGACAAAGGGACAATTCTGTGTTGATGTATTAGTTTGTCTTCTCTCCATACCTTCTCTACAACATTTTTCTCGCTGTTAAAACATCTCCCCTCCTCCCAGTCTACACTTTTGTTCAACAGTGTAAGCAATCAGCATAGCTACTATTTCAGAAGAGAAACTAGTCTCACATATGTACAAAATCCTTTAACTACAGAGCAGGGGAGGAAACCAAGACTCCAAATCCTCACTAATTGTGATCTTCTGGCTTTCGCTAATTTACAGGATTAACTCACTCCTCTAATAGTCCACAGATTTCTTCCTCACATCACAGTTGAGTCATGGGGTTTTCATACTCATAGGATAAGCCTACTTAGCTCTTTTCAGTCCATGGGATACTCTTTACCTCTTTCTTCCCTTGGTCACCCCAGTATCATGAAGCGGGAAAGTAATGATTCTAAGGTCATTAAGCCATGCATAAAAATGCCGTAAGATATCAAATCACACCAGAGTAATGTTAAAAAAAAAATCCTCCTACAGTTCACACAGACTTCAGGTTCCCCTCATTAGAGAATCTGTATACAACTGGGCTGCTAGTTGAGTGGGTGGACAGGAGGAATGAAATACAAATAGTCAGCTCCTGTAATATACAAATTGAATGATCAAACAGTCATGACAAAATGTCAGCTGATGACATACACTGACTTAGTAGGGTCATATTTAATTATTAGTGATGTGGTTTTAAAAGGCTTTTAGTCAGAGGAAAGCTACTCCAGAGATAACTAATGCATGGGGGAAGAGGGCAACAGAGATAATTAAGCAAGGATATAATTTCAGTGCCAATGACTTTGTTTGACAATCTGTTTCTCAGCGCAGTACAAACATCCTTGGAAACAAAATTCCTGCAATTTCAGTCTACAGTCTCACTATAGAGATATGTTGTTGTTAGAGTCTAGATCATAGAATGAAAAAAGCACATCAGTGCAAGAGTTTGCACACATTTGTTCAGCATTACGCTTCATGAGTTGGCAATAATAGAAACAAAATTTTCCCCTATGTTCAAGGAGTCATCACACTCAAGTGTGGATCTCATACATGCAGTGATTGAACTGCTCTTCAAACACAAGTCATCCAAAAATTCTAGACCAAAACCTAACTGCACAAAGGAAAAATACCTCCTTTGAAAGTTAGCTCATACTGAATGGTGTGTGGTCACATAAGAACACAGTACAAGAAGAGACAGTATACAAATCTCCTTTTCTTTTATTGCTAAGATGCTTTGGCAAAATAGGTCTGGCCCTAGAAATCATGGAATAATTACAGGAGACACTTGTTAGTCTACAGATGGAGCAAGTAACTTGATTTCCGTACCTTGCATTATGGGCTTTAGAACCTACTTAAATTACCCTGGCATTGCTGTAGCAATCATTCTGTGATTCTGTGATTAACATTTTAGTTTTGTCCTGCTGAAGGCTTTAAAAAGCAACAGAAGCAGCAGCAACTGGAAGAGAAATCAGCAGACAGCAGAAACTTTGAAAAAAGCTTGGAATCAAAACCCTGGATGAGAATACCTCACACACAGGCGCTGTATCTGAACTCTCCATCTTGTGCCCAACTCTAATCATTACCAGTTTCTTTTCAAAAGCCTGTGCCTGAAAGAACTGATGTGTTATGAGACAGTCATGACCTAAGTAAACTCCAAACAAATCTTTCATTACTGCAAAACTCCAGAACAAGCTGGTACTTTCTCAGAGAACAGTGTTCTTCTAAACACACATTATACATAAAGAGGAAACAGAACGCACATACTGTAGGCTTTCATCAACTGTACACAAACAAAGCCTTTGATAACTCTCTGCATAGGCTTGGGATCATTATGCCTGAGGCCAAGAGGCTCTCAGTAGTTCAAGATCTCCTTTTCCAAACTTTTGGTCAAAAGCGTCTTTTTAAGTGCTAGGGAGAAAGGAACACTTTTTTTTTGAATATCATGTTCAAAATACCCCTACTCAAATCCTTATATGTATTATCTTTTTCCTTACCAAATTCAAACTTCACAACCTCAAGGTCTGGGGCAGGAGGTGCTCACCTACACCAATGGCCATACTTTCTCTTATGCATCCTTCCCTTTCATGTTTCCTGGAACAGTTGGCCTTTTCCATTTCTCTGGTTCTTTCTTGCCTTCCTGTCATTCAAACCTACCGAACACATTGTGCTAAATTTTTGTTTCTTTGCCTTTTTAAATAATCTACTTAAAGACATGAAAAAATTCTTATGCAGATCCAGGAAGGTAACTAGAGGGCCAAGGAAATGCCCAGTGGTTTGCGTCCTGCAGCTCATACCACAATGCAGTTAATGGCCATTTTGGTTTAGAGGCACATCAAATTGCAGTTTATTTAGGTTAAAAGAGGGTGCCTATTCTAAAGAGAAACTACTTCTAAAAAATGGAGCATTTTAATTCCAGACAAAGTGTCTTAGTGTAACCAGCTTAACCTAGTCACTATGTTCAACTCCTTTCCTTTTAAAAGCAAACTTTAAATCAGTTTGAACTATTAAAAATTCAAATCTATCTTATTTTTTAATGTGGTGGTTTTGTTTTAGCTACTTAGTAGCTTTGGATAATAAAGTAAAAAAATGTTACGCATTCAATTTAGGATCGTATGCTTTATAAAAAAAAAATACGCAAAGCAATATTTTATTAAGGTGTTTGTACTTTTGGCTCAAGCATTAGTACCCCAAACCCAAAGGTTTGGGTTTTTTTAAGTGTTATGTAATAACCAGTAAGCAACAACAACAACAAAAAAAAGCATTTAACACTGTGGTATCTGGGAACTTGCATTGGCAGCTGCACAAATAATTACACCCCTCCTCAGGTAAAACCTCACCAGTTTAAATGAGTTTTCTCTGAGCAGGGAAGGACTGAAATCCCTTTGAGCGATAGGAAGATCAACAGAAGCATTTATAAGCGTTCAAACACAGTCTGATCCCCAGGGTATACAAATGCTACCTGCTAATGACTGAAAAAGCAGGATTTTAAGTCTCTGGATCAAATTCTATTGAATTTTTACCAGTATTTTCCACATGTATTCAAAAGAAAGGGATCACTTATCCTAACCAGGTAATCATTTCAGTATTTGGTGTTTGTAAGAGGGTTTTAACAGGCCATACTTTTTTTAAGATCAATCAATTCCCTTTCCCTGCCTCTGATTCCCTGTTTTGTAAGAGGACCACTTACTAGCAAAATTTGATTCAGCCCCTTACAGAAAACTGTGTCAGCTGTTCGTTTGTGAGGCAAGCCTAGAGGACATCACAGGCTTTTGGAACCAGACCTTTGTTTCTGTCTAGTCAAGGGGTGGCTAAATACAGAATCACAGAAAACAGGGCCAGTGGGAACTAATCGGGTCATCTATAACATCTCCTAATCCTCAAGTGTGAACAGTTTTGCACTAAACAATTCTCAGCAGCTATTTCTCTGACTTACTCTTAGAAGGCTCCATTGATGAGTTTCCATAAATGCATCAACAAAAAATTATGAGAAAGTTTCTTTTCCATTTGACATTCATCTCTAGTTAAACATAGTATTATGCCTTCTAACTAGCAGACTTTAAACATATAATACATTATTAAATCTGGTAGTGTATAAATTCAAATAGCAATTATTCTTCCTGCAAAAGTAGAAGAACAATGGCATGTTATTTAAGACTTGCCCTACACTACTGTAGCAGCTGAGTCCTACAGCCTCACAATTCTCACCATGTTTTATAAGGTTGTTTTTTACCTACTAGAACTGCAACTGAAGTTGTGATTAATTCCCCATAAAAAGGTTCTAATTTTAGGCAGTCTGGAGGGGAAGATCCTAGGAAGGGAGTAACATCCTAGAACTCAGAATAGCAGAAATACTTTTTGGTGCCTAAAATTGCCATGAGTCAGTTCTGAGCCACAAAATGTCACCTCCAATCTAATGTTTTCTCTTTTGCTAATAGTTCCAGGAAGAAAACACAGTCAGTTTTCAAGGTATGCAACTATTCCTGTCAAGTTATCTAGACTGTCTAAGAAAAGCTAATTTACAATGGGAGGTGTCTACAACAGGCACCATTATGTCCAGAGCCATGAGATTGACTTCTCCCTGGACATCAAATTAACACAATTATGACGTAGACGAGTCTGTACCTTTCTGTGTAAAGTGCAAGGCTTTTTACACACACACACACACACACACACCGCCCCAAAAAACCTGTTCTTTTTGCCTACTTTCTATTCCTCTTAGCTAACGAAAAATGAGGTGTTTCTAATAATTGTTCTTAAGGGATGGAAATAAAATTTAATTAATATATAGATATTTGCAAGTAAGTAGCTAGTGTCTCTTTTCTTAATTCACCTTCAAATCAAGAAGGGTTCTAATTAAGATAACAGAGTCATCTTCCTAGTGCTCTTCCCCAGCAGAGTTTTTTCCACTGTAAATACATAACAAAAAAAAATGTATTTATATGGGAGAGAGTGCTAAAACGTTCCAAAAATGTGTGGCAAATAAATTGCCTTTTCTACTCTTGTGTACAGAAACTAAAGTTTGCATCTTCCTACTACTTCAAATTACAAAGAAATTACTTTTAGAAGTTTTTCTTTTTTCTTGACTAATTCCCAGTCTAATACAGATCCTGCATAATCAAACATTAAAATCCAGTCAACATGTTTAAAGACAAAAATCTATCATTATTATTCCTTGACTAGACAATTAAATGAGACACTTGAGTAAAGTGAGAATTTTAACATTTGAACGTGGAATCTTAGAGAATATAGAACTTAGTATCATTACAGACCAACACCGCTAGATTTGTTTGGGTTTTTTGGGGCTTGCCTGGAGTTTTTGTTGTTTTTTTGTTTGTTTGTGATTTGTTTTGTGTTATGCTGTAATTCTTTTTTGAGGGAGTAGGGTGTATCTTTTCTATGTCAAAGTTATTGAAAGGAGAGGGAAATGGTAGGGAACAGTCCTTAATCTAACTGGAGCCAAACTACATGATCAAACTGGAAAGTTCTGAATATTCGATTCTGCTTAGTGAATTTTCTTAAGATAAAATGAACCGTCTAGAAACCATGAACATTATTAAAAGGTAAACAAACCCCACATTTTCATAGAAGATGAACAAAAACAATATTGTGGATGCAATAAAACTGAACTGATTTTCCTAATACAAATAATAATTATTCAGTTTTCTTAATGTGCACTCTTTATTTAGGCTTTTTTATTAGATAAACTTAGGTCAGGTTTCTTTTTTAGATCAAATTATGATCACATATCTACCTGCCCAAATGTGATTCAGGTTCACTAGAGCATAAATACACAAAACTATAAAGTCACATATTTTCCAGATAAAATTACTGTAGTTCTCTTCTGGTTTTACCAAGTCTTCTTTGGTGCACGACAATATCTTAATGCTTATGAATAACAACTTTTTTCTGGCTCTAATATCAGTTCCTCATACTGATAAATGTTAAACATTAATTCAAGGATCTATCTTGCAATCTGTTCATAACTCAGTAGAAAGACCAGCTTACAAAGATATTTACATGCCTAAGGAAGCCAACAGGGACGGGTGGGAGAACTCAGAAAGAACAGGTTTTTGTCAACATCTGCAAGTGCTGGGGCACTCTGAAAATCCCACCACCTGCAGCTAAGTGCATGAGAAAGCCCTCCTCCTGACATAAAAGCCCCTTCTGTGCCAGCTGGTGTGGATGGGTTCTACAGGTACTTACGGGGTGTAGTATACCAGAAAACAGCAGGCCAAAGAGAAGGAAGAAAGTACACAAAAATCTCCCCAGAATTGCTAAGCTCTGGAGACTAGAGTGCCTGTTGAATCCACTAGAACCGACAAAAGCTGAAACACATCAACAAGAATGTATGTAACTTCAAACACATCAATGAAGAGAGTGCCTCCTAGATAGAGACAAAGACTATAGGATCATAAGCACACATGATGGACCAAAACACCGTCTGGGTACATCCTGAATACTGACTCCAAAGTCACTGGTGCACTAGTCATGCTTTC
Source organism: Baryphthengus martii (assembly GCA_013396935.1). NCBI lineage: Eukaryota > Metazoa > Chordata > Aves > Coraciiformes > Momotidae > Baryphthengus > Baryphthengus martii. The sequence continues at coordinate 19,445 of VWZK01014220.1, read as the reverse complement.
CACTTGTGAGTAAACAAGCACCTGTGGCTCCCTGCTGTTGCTCCATCCCAAGGATTATGAGCAAGAGTGAGAACTGTGTGAAGGAATAATTGTATATACTGTATGAATAGTTATCTGCTAACCAAAACAACAGCCGGGTTCTATTACTAATAACAGCTGAATTAATAAAAAGTGTTCTAATTAATGCTGGTTGTGATCTGTCTCACCCAACTCATTCCCTTATCAAGGAAACAGGAATTTATAGCGCTCTTTGTTCTAGTGCTCACTGTATGAACGGCTCTACTTCTACCCAACAGGAGCAAGCATTGGTAGCATGCCTACGCAAGCTTCAATAGGGAGGAAACAAATGTATTTTGTTATTTTAAAGCACTTACTTGGTAGGGATATAAAGTGACACCGTTCGTTCTTGACAAAGACCAGGTGCCATCGAGGTACTGATGAGCCTGGATAGCCACAGAGTTGAGAACATTACCATTGCTAGGACTGGTGGCCATTTGAAAGCTGACCTTGGCTTGGTGTCCAGGAGAACCATTTTTCTTCTCCACCCCATTGGTAATTCCTAGACTGGTGGGTTTACCACTGTGTTTGTTGGCAACAAAGCCTGTATAAGTAGATGTAGCATAAGGAGCAGGGATATATGCCCAGTCCCTCGGCTGCAGGCTGCCCATGTGCCGGGGACTCACTAGGGTGGGGATACTGGAGAGAGGTGGAGGAGAGCCTGGTGAGGCATCATAATGTTCAGAGTTGGCAGCTTGCTCTAAGGTCAGCACCATCTGAATAGCCTCTTGCTTCAGCTGGTTCAGGTGCGTGGCACAAACATCACATCTGCTGTCCTTCTCGTTCCATGCCTTACGAATTGTATTGGGAACTTGGAGCTTGTCATGAATCACCAAAGAGAAACCTGGATCCTGAAAAATGAAAAAAAAAAAAAAAGAAATCAGAGAAGGGAAAGGAGACGAGAGAGAAATGTTTAACCGTGGTCACCACAGTGAAACATTATTACTGCTGATTGTGCACTTCAAAAGCCAATTTATGAGATAAGCTTAGAATGCAAACAAAGGCCATTAGATACAGTCAACATATGCCAGCAGCAGAGCCGAACAAAAATGAGAAACTAGATTGTGTTGAAACAAAAAAATTTTTATTTTTACTGATAAGTGGCAAATACTATAATTCCACTGCAAGCTTCAATGCATGGCAAAGAATGAATTAACCTGCTTCACACCGCTGCACCTAATTTCTGGCTTGAATGAAATCTATTCTTAGTTACACAAGTGAGATCAAGAGCAACTCCACTAAAAATCAGTGGGCTTGTAACAAGCTTCACAAATCCATCTACTCTTCAGCGCCAGCTTTTGGTACTCAAGATGCCGGAAATACTCTGCAACAAGAGTGTAAAGTTTCAAAGCCTACCTGTGAAGAAAAAAAAATGAACACACGCGCACACCCCTACACCTACCGTCAGTCTCCCAAAATCCTTTTCAGAACTCAAAACAGATAGATATTTGATATGGTTTTCAAGAGCTTTTCAGCATTTCATTCAGCCAGAAAAAAAAAAATCTTCTGTTAATGAAATCTTCTACCACTATGTTGGTTATCTGCTGAAAAAGTAAAACAAAACATGTATAGGGTCAATAATTTGTAAAGAATAACTTCCTTCTTGGAAAACATAGTCCTGGTGCAAAACCATGTGTGAGGTTTAAAACCCCTTGCCCCACATATCCTTACCTTATAGGTAGACCTTTGAATGACAGTGATGCTCTTCACAGAGCAATAAGCCACCGTGATCTGATTACAGTCGTTGAATAATGGCCTAAATTACAAAGTGCTTCAGTACTTTGTGAAGCCAAACAGCAGCCTTGGCAAGGGCTTATCACCAAACTAGCCAGTTTTTACAGCATCGTGCCGTTTTATAACTGGACAGCACTGATGTGTGAGTTATGCAGAGCAAACAATGACAGTTACGTGACAGAAATACTTCTTGGAAATTTCACACTACATTTTTGTGGTTTTATGGACCAGGCAGGGTAGACTTCACCTCCTCCTCCTTAATTTGTGGAGCTTTATTGGTGGGTTTTCTGATGACAACTCAAAGATTTACAATCAATAGTATCAGAATCTTTATTTATTTTTCTCTTCACCTTTGTAGCTTTATCAGTGTTAGCAGCAAACTGAAATCAGACTGGAAGAGTGCAGGGACAGGAGAAAAGGCACACAACTAGATACTACCCTTATAAAGTAATTTGATGAACCCCATACCCTCCAAGATAAGACAAATTTCATGTCTTAATAGTTTGGATGTGCTAGGAAAGACGGGTAGGGTGTATAATACAGGGAGGAAGAGAACCCATTGGTAGAGGGTCACATTCATTATGATCTGTCCCTACTATATGCTCAAGCATTTTATTTTCACTGTTTAACTATCGTGAACAGCTCCTCAGCATGCAGTGATTAATTGATTCATAAATCATAGTGCCTCTTTACGCAAAGCAGCAAAAGAGCAGTTCTAGTCCCAGAAGCCCAACAGAGTCATGTAAGCTGATAGGAAACAACAGGAGGCTGAGATCTGATCAAGCCTCAAGCCGGTCATTTCTATTCTATGCACAAAGGAGGTCAGAGCATAAAAGCGTGTCAGGAAGACAGGAACTAGGTTCTGTACCAACCCTCCTCCCTTAACCTTCAGGAGACGGACTGGTGGAAATTGGGGGAGGGGGTAACAGGATGCAAGAGATGTCAAATCTTATTTTCCAACCCAGACCATAACTGGGTCAACAGATCACATCACATCAGATATAGGCACCCCATCCATGATGCCAGGTATGCAGAGCAAGGTCTCTACTTTTCCCACAATGAGCTAGACAAAGCTACCTCTCATAACCGAAATGAGGTGCAAGTCTTCTATCCAGGCTGCTGTACGTCAGTCCAGGAAAAGCCCTCGCCAGCTCTTCCTTCAACCAGCTAGTGCCACAGAGCTAGCTGTTGTTCGTGAAGGTTAGCTTCCCTTAGGCAAATGGGCTTGAACCCAGGTAATTATATACAGCATTCAGGTCCAGAAGCAGTCCAACATGGAAATTCCTGAATACTATGATAAATATTTCAAGGAAATAAAGCCTCTATAAAGTAAGCAAATGTCAGCATGACATAAATATTCAAGTAGCACACCAACTTTAAAGAGTGCTGGACAGAGTGAATTCAGCTTCATCTCAGTGTTAAAATAAACATCAGCTCATTCTCTGATACAACAATAAACAAAGAGAGGCAGAGAGGGAAGATTGTTCCTCCTCAGGAGCAGAAAGGAGGAAAAACACAACCTGAATTGATTATTCCCAAGACTGGCCCTACTAATCTATCAGATTCTAATAGATGGATGGCTCAATACTGGATCCAAGTCCAGAACATGAAACAGAAAAGCCTACAGGACAGTAAATAAGTTTGGAGAAACTCAGGTTCCAGAAACATTAGTCACATTTTGTTCTCAAAACAAAACTGCTAGAAAACTTTCAGGTTCTTTCTTACTGTGCACCTCCACTATGATTCCACAGAATGGGCTGACAGGCTTGCAACACATTTAGCAGGAAGGAGGCCAAAGCTGGACAGTCATGACATCCTTGCTTGAAGCAGTAAAATGCAGCTATACAGCACTGGCTGTTTCAGTATTTCATCTGCACACATTCCCTGAGGAATGCTTATTAGTGCAATAAACAGTGCCTTGTCCCATAGGTATACAACAGTTCTTGTCCCATATGAAATAGTGATGCCAATGGGCAAGCCTCATTGGCTAAGCACTTTGAGGTAACTGCAATAAGCAGCAGGCATTGGAAAGGTTACGCTCACTACTGAAACTTGTGAGGTCTAAGAAACTCCACACTCTCTGGCATGTGAACATATTTGCTTGTGAATTCTGCGGTTGACAATGAAAATACCATTTGTACTTTGGCACTCATTTCCAGTCCTGACAGAACAAAGTACAGTGACACTGAAAACTGAAACAGAACTTTAAAAATCACAAAAGAGTTTGGTTTGAGTTCAGCGCAAAGGTTCATGATGGTTTCTCTTATTGATGTAATGGTTCACCCATCTCTAGTATAAACAGCATTACTATAAACTCCTATTCCTATAATAAACAAATGAAGGCGTGTAAGAGGTCTGAAAGCTTCAGAACATCAGTCGCACCACAGATCACAGCATAAATGCGCAAGACAAGCACCGAACTAAACAGAGTGCACACTGAGCTTTGTTGCAAAGAGCCTTTTCACATTACCTGTGAGTTTTCAAGCTCAAGTAAATGCCAATTCCAGCCATGTTTAGTTATTCATCTTCTCCACTGTAACCAGCTACTAACTAATTCCTCACTCTTGGTCCTGAACTAAAAACCCGCAAGAGAAAGACAGAAGAGGGAAAAAAGTTTTGCTTTTTAGAGACTCATCATAGACAGGTATGCTGAGGAATTCTTGCTTTACCTAGTGAAAACTGTACCTGAAGAACAGGCCCTAGTTAAGAAACACTGAAGTACACAGATAGTTGTCTACAGGGTAAAGGCAGACCTGGCCTCATGGAGGAGGAGACACAAAGGCACTACAGTATGATCATGTATAGTAACACAGAAGCATCCTCCTCTTTTGTCTCCCTTTGTAAATCTGCACCTTGCTGCATAGTTTTTGTGACATTAACTCCACTACTAAGGAAGCAGACTGCAAAGAATAATCCTTTCCTTTCCTGCTACCCAGATCAGTGTCCATCTTCTTCAGTAGAGAAAGTCAACAACCACTTTCAGCATGAAGCACTGTTTCACACCTACAGTTTATAAGGACTTGTGATGATAGCACAAGGGGCAATGGTTTTAAACTAGAGCAGGGTGGATTTAGATTAGACATTAGGAAGAAGTTCTTTACTATGAGGGTGGTGAGACACTAGAACAGGTTGCCCAGGGAAGTTGTGGACTCCTCATCCCTGGAAGTGTTTAAGACCAGGTTGGATGAGGCTCTGAGCAACCTGCTCTAGTGGGAGGTGTCCCCGCCCATGGCAGAGGGGTTGGAACTAGATGATCTTTAAGGTCCCTTCCGACTCAAGCTGTTCTATGGTTGTATGATTTACACAACTCTCACAAGGAACCATGATGAAAGCAGACAGAGCCTGACTGGTGGCCAGAGAGGTATGCAAGAAATACGACGAGCAATTTGCGCTTTTCTGTATTACATGGAACCTAGCTGATCACAAGTTCACATACAAACACCTCATACGCATGCTACGTTTTTTGCAAGCATAGCAGGCAGACGCTAATATAGGACATACTCTAAGATTTTGTGCACAACTGTATTTGACTCGGTCAGCTACGGCCAACGCAAGTAAGACATTGTAACCCTATGTCATTACTTTACCTCACAGAGAATTCAGCTATACAAGAAATCTCAAGACCTTCTTACCAAACTGTGTTCAACACCAAATCATTCATTGCTCTTCAGGGCAAAACAAAGCAGTGAATACTAACTAAATCACAGAGGGCAGCTTCTGTTTGAAGATGCTCACGGAAGACTCATGAAGTTCTCTTGTTTCTGAAAAGGTCCAGGCAGCAACAACTGCTGGTATGTAACCCATCACACAAAGTGAAAGATGAAGTAGGGGAAAGCAACAATCAAAGTTCTGCCCAGGAAGAAGTGTGTTTTCCAGACTCTCACTCACTGCAGGCAGGGAGTAAAAGAACTAATTAAGAAACATTAGGAGGAGGAAAGCTTTAACCCTAATGAAAACCACATGTTTTTCCATGACTGTGCAAACATCTCTGCTCTAAACACAATCCTGTTAGTCCATGGTTGGTCTCTATTTAAGAAAAAGAAAATCTTCTCTGTTCTCCTTTCTCTCTTGAGGATGCATTTTTCAGCCCAATAAAGAGATTATACTTGTCAATTTACTTTCCAGAGGCACTTGGGCTATTTTCCAAGTGACTCTGCACCCTAACTTAAACATAACCTACCACCTTCTAGGCTCCATTTCAGAGAGACACTCTTTTCAGCATTCCAGAGCCCCAACAGTTGAAAAACAGCTCCCCACTGTTACAGCGGTACCACTTCTGTTACAGCAAAAGTATGTTCAAATAAACTGATGTCAACAGGAGTTCTTCCTCAAATAAGTGTAACAGGATACACACTAGGACTATAAATTAGCAGCACTGTACCACCAGACTGAGCTGAGAACACTTGGATAAAAAGCTAAGTGGTGGTCTCCCTTTTTCTATTGCTCTGTACACGGCAACTGTTCTCTGGACAAGACCACACCGCCTTATACTCTCTGTCACAGACAACTTCCCTCATGCTCAACATGTCGTCTTCATATAAGCCACCCATTGTCACTCTCAGCAGAGCAAATGAAACTATCGCACCTCTTTTACTAGAAGAGGAGAACATATATCCCCCTTGTCCTTCTGAAACTCTCTCCCCAGCAGGAATGTACCCCCATAAGCATAAGTATTGTAACTACATGCTGGGGAGAGGAGAGAGGAGGCAATCCTAAACTGGAAAGCTGTAAGGAGGGAACTTGGGCAAAACGAGAGACAGAGGTCATGAGGTAAGTATAGCGGAATAAGAAAGAAGCTTTTTACATTAGCCCGTTTCCAGCAAGCCCTTGTAAAAAGAATGCAGTAAAAACCTCTGTAGTCTTATATCCCACCTCTGACTACTATCAGTTTTGCTCCTCAAACTTGAGGAACTGCTTTCTGCTGCTGACTTGAGCCTTCACTTTTTAAAAGGCCATGAGAGTGCTCCTGGTCCTACAGTCAGTACCTCCAAAACACATCTGGAGGACCAGTTCTTTTCAGGGAAGGAGAGAAAAGAAAAGTCAAGTCTTAATCCTGTTTGGTGTAGCCTTCAACATTACTAACTCCAAGGTGGTTTTTCTGAGCTGGCAAATACTCTTGACATTTGGACTTTTATAATTTAACATTTGTCAACATAAGCCAGCCACTCTGCAGCCAGAAAATAAATGTGCTCCTTTGGTTTAGGCTCTCTGCTTTCCTATCTGAAAAAGACAGAAAGTCTGAGCAAGGGTCACCTTACAAATGGGGAGCAGAAGGAAGCGGAAAAGAGAAAACTCTGGAAAAAAACAGGAAGATTAAAAATTGAGAGGAGGGACAGAAGAATGGGAAAACACAAAAAGGGTTTTTTAATTGCTGCATGGATTGGCTTATGGCTTTGATGGTGGATCAGCCCTGATGGACTTACAGCTGTACACATCTGGCACACAGGTGTTTGTTAGCATTCGATAGCTAGACAGCAGCCAGATTTTTAATTGGGCTGGGAAGAAGAGGTGAAATAGCAGCAGGAAAAGCTAAATATACGTGCAGTGGTACAAATCCAAGCCTTGCCCCATGAGCTTTGCTATGCAGTTGACTAGAGCTCTGCAGCCTAGACTGAATCTGTGGCCACAGCACGTATAGGGTAGGCTAGAGAGAAGCTTCTTCCACAGCTATGTGATAGACGAATTCAGCTGTCACCAAAGGGGTGGAACTTGCCGGCATCCTTTTTACAGCACAAAAGATAGAAACAGACTCAGAATTGCAGAAGCCTCATCACTCGTGCTGGAAAATTCAGCAGTTCCATTCTCTCCTTGCTTTGTATTTTCCTGCTTGAACACTGAAGGATTGCATTTGCCTTCTTAGCCACCAGAGCACACTATGAGCTTGTGTTCAACTGATTATTCACCTTGACCCTCTAGTACTTTTCTGCATCATTGCTGTAAGCAGTCTTGCATTATGCTTGCAGCACAGATGTATTACAGATGCATTTTTGCTCAAGTTTCCAGTCACCTCACAGATCTCAGTTGCTATTGCTGCCTCTTCACTCAGCTGGGGGCCAGCTACGAATTTGACCTAACTAGTATTAGAATTAAGGCGAGATGCTTTCAAGAGCTAATCAACTGCTAGCTTTAGCAACCAAATGTTCAGTCTTACCCCTCACCATAGGGCAAATGTGATAAGACTTTTTCCCCCCCCCACCACAAAATCCTTCTGATTGCCATTCACAAAGACATTGCTCTTTATTGTTGATATCCTGTTACTCACCCCTTCAAACCCATCTGGGAAAAGCATGAACCAAAGCTGACCTATGATTATATGGGCCAGACCTGTTAAAATACTAGAACAACATTAGTTTTTCTTTGATCTTTTCAAACTTCCCCATTATTCCAAGCTTTGATAAACATCAAGTCAACAGATCACTTGAACCTCTGCATAACCAGGCCGCAGTAGTGGTCAGTGTTCTGACATACGTCCACATTTTCAAAGTTTAGCTGGCTTTTCCTGTGAGAAGAGCATTACAGTTCTTTGATGAATGCTGAGCTACTATGGACACTGTAACCAGTGATTTCTCAAACAGCTGTCATACATGAAGAATGGTAACTAAATGTCACAAGTGTGAAGTTCAGGATGGTAATTGACACCTATATACTTACTGTTCTCCTGGTTTATAAAGGGGTTTGTAGCAAGCTGAAACCTCTTGTAACTACTTTCCAAATATGAGAATCATATCCCTTCTATTTTAGGCAAGCAATCATTAGAAAATTTTTGATTATTTCATAACAGCATTCTCACAAGAACTGTTCAGTATGTGATGCTTACCAGGTCTGTAAGTCTGTACTTACCAGCTTCAGTACTTCTACAACTGACATGCATCAGAGAATCAAAGTTTTTCTGCCCTATCAGCTTACTTCTGTACCCTGTTTTTTTAAATCATTTCCATACACTCACTCGTATCCTTTTCTCGCCACTAAGAAACATGAGCATCTTTATATCACGTGCAGCAACAGTTTTGGGAGAAGGCGGGGGAGGGGAAAAAAAAAAGCAATAGACTGATATAGGTTAGTGGCATCTTTTGGTAAAGAGCTTTGCCTTTGCATGTTTGATTTTCCTTTTGGTTTTGGTCTGTGGTTTGGGGTTTTTTTTATTCACTCAGCTTTTGGACACAACTTTATCCATTTCTCCACTTCACACTGAAGTAGCAACCTGGTTCAGTAGAGCTACCTTTTGTTCATCTTGGATATGCTCTCCTCAAGCAACAAGCATTCTCTTACTTCCTTTTCTGCCACTATCAGATTTCCACTCTTCTCAACTTCACTAGAGAGGAGTTGGGAAAGTCAAAGATACAGATTGACTCAAATTTGAGCATTGCAAGACTTAATACAGCACTAATCATGGCCAGAGTTTTATGGCAGTTTAACAAAGTCATCTGAAATTTACACTTTAAATTGACTTTCATTCATATCCTTGAACATGAAACCACCAGGTAATCCAAGTAATCTTAATCTTAGCAAAACTGCAAGTACAAATTGCACTGCCCACTTTATTCAGATCAGATGGAGTTTCTGAGTGACATCTAGGAAACAGAGAATGAATTTTGTTCCTAACCACTGGGAAAGCACATTACAAAAACAACAATCACTTCACAGTAATAATGAAGTCTCTCCCAAGCACAGTCACTGAGGCACATGGAAAACAGAATCGTATTTGCCTCTTCTCTGTGTTTCCATTTTGCATTAGATAGGTGACATTGTTAAAAACACGTAATTTGGAAATACGAACGAGTCTCCCCTCTGCACTGATTCTCAAATCTTTGTACACACGTGACATTCCAAGCCGCACACAAACCTACTCTTATCACTCAGCAGCAGTCACATCTCTCACTAGTAATGACTGGGGATTTCCACCAGCTTTTCATCTCAACTGAACTAAAGAACATGCACCTCAACATCTGCAGAGCTGTTACACACCTCCTTTAGGAGCTATTTCCTTCATGTGAATGCACTCAGGATAAAGTAAGTGGTCATCGCAAAAGCTGGACAGTTAGTTACGACCATGGAGAATGGTCCCAGATCACTGTCCTAACCCTTAAGGTTGCAAGGGCAAAAGATGAGGTACCTACTTGAAGCTGATAGTGTGAACAACACAGGAAGAAGGAGAGAAGAAATCAAAGCAATAATATGTGAGGGTTTTTATTTTTTTAAACTACGTTCTGATAAAAATAATTTGAAGCACTACTGATGGGGTCAGCAAAAATATGGAACTGCTGACCTAGAAGGGAAAAAAAAAAATCACAACAGGTCTATTAATGTGTTGTATGTCACCATGCTTTCCCAAAAGACATTATGCGGTGTTTTGGACAGATAAAAGTTGCAGAAGAGCTTCCTGTAAGCAACTCTGAGGTTTGACAGCACCTGTCTGAAACATCCTCTTTGACATATGCCAGGTCTGGAGAGCAGGCTGCCGCTTTAAATAGTGGCCACGTACCAGGTACTGACAACCACTTGCTCCAGAGGCAGCTAATGTCCCCTGCTGTCTAGCCATGCAGGCTCTCAGTCTCACTTCAATCTGCTAAATCCTTCCCTCTCAGTAACATTTGGCCTTTTATCATTTACCACCTTTTTCTAACCCCAAGCCATTCACCCACAAAAGGGCTGCTCTGCTTGCTTCTGCCTCAGGATTCTTCAAACTTCCATCGTGTCCAAGATCAAACTACATTTCAATGAGCTGGTCTCTGGGAAATCCCCTTTTTCCCCCCTCAGAGAAGGAAAAGCATCCCCATCCTGTTCCTTTCCTGCTAGCAATATAACGCCCATGCTCCCTTCCTTGGCTTGCACAGTCTTTTGCAGTCCAGCCTAAGGCTCATCAGGCTTATCAGGTGCACAGTTCCCAAACCCAGCAGATACCCTTTGACCCTTCTGCCCCTAAGCCATGACACCCTGCTTCACTCTGCACTAATCCCAGCTTCAGGTTAATTGATACCATAACTTACCACGTCTGTGTGCATGACACTTTTTTACTGGCACTTGGTTTTGGTTTTACAAAAAAAACGTGAGCTGAGAAAAAAAAAAAAAAGTCCCAGCACAACCTATTGAAATTTTAATCTAATGGTTTTGCATTATTTCAGGGTGGGTTACATTTGCTTGTGAAAGACTTGATGTAATACCAGACAATAATAAGATAGAGTTTTGTATTTATAGCTGTTTCCGTTAACACATAAGAGCTACGTAGTGATCTAATTATCAAATTGTATAATTACAATTTTGCTTAATTTCTTTTGTACAAATGGAATCACTCAATTATTGCCTGTGAGATGTAACATCAAAGGCTTTTCTCTGGAAGTGAAATTTGTATATGTAAATAAACTTCTCTCTTTAGAATTTTATAGCTTCTGATGCTATATGATGGATATTACAGACATATGAAAACAAACAAAAATGCACCACAGAAATTAAAATTATTTTAGAGAGTGCTGAATGCCCCCAACCTCCATGCAGTCAAAGAAATCTAAGAGCATTAGAGTAGCCATGAAAGAACATTTATTCCACCAATTATAAACGGCAGGAAGCAGGAGCGCACCTCAGCTTTTCAGCTGTGAATAATTTTAGGAGCAAAGTTGTTTGCAGGTTTCCACTCCAATCGCAAGATCAGCTTCTGTTTGGTTAGCACAGGATAAATATTTGGGGTATGCAAAAGGAAGGAAGAAGGAAAAACACAATCCTGAAGACACTAATGAAAGCACCAAGAATGTGTCAACTCTCAGTGGGAACAGAATTGCACTACCACAATTGTCTCACATATAGGGTGATGAAAAACTGCAGTGTGCGGGACACCTTTTTGCCAGGCAAGGCTCTGTTCTCCAGCCTTGGGGCAGTTGCACTGTTTTATCTATGCCAACACAGCTCAAGTGGTAGAATGTGTGTTATGAGAAGCCCATAACGCGCAGCCTTTTTCTCTTAAGTCTGCTGCAAACTTATCTGTGAAATTTCATTAGACTGTGTCCATGCGTAACTTTCTACACAAACTATGAACTAATCTGTATACTTCACCGCATGTTTCAGCTCCATTTCATTAGGCGACTGTCTGCGTTTGCTGAGGCAGGGACTGTACAGGATTTGGAATTTTTTGCTGAGGGAAGATGACAGAGACTGGGTTTGTGGGGCTGACGAGTGCAGGAAGAGACATGGGGAAAGTGAGAAACTGTGGTCTGGATGGAAGCTGTTGGGCTGTTGAGTGTGGCTTTATCCGAGGAGAGCTCCAACTCCACTCACTGTGGCTTTTGCAGATGCCAAAAGATCTGCTTTGTGGCCGCTCCCTTGCAAGGTGATCCAGAAGACACCTACCCCACCACTGACTCCAGCTGACATAGATGCGTGATGCAAGGCTGCTCTGTGGGAAGGTAGAATCATAGAATCACTATGGTTGGAAAGGACCTCCAGGATCATCTAGTCCAACCTTCATCCCAGCATCCCTAACCCCTAGACCAGAGCCTCAAGTGCCACATCTACTCCTCTCTTAAACACCTCCAGGGATGGTGACTCCACCACCTCCCTGGGCAGCCTGTTCCAGTGCCTAACCACTCTCTCACAAAAGAATTTCTTCCTAATGTCCAATCTAAACCTCCCCTGGCACAACTTGAGGCCATTTCCTCTTGTCCTATCATTAGTAATTTGGGAAAAGAGACCAGCACCAGCTTCACTACAACTTCCTTTTAGGTAGTTGTAGAGAGCAAGGAGGTCTCCTCTCAGCCTCCTTTTCTCCAGACTAAACAATCCCAGTTCCCTCAGCCGCTCTTCATAAGGCATGTTTTCTAGGCCTCTCACCAGCCTCGTTGCCCTTCTCTGTACCCGCTCCAGCACTTCAATGTCCTTCTTATATTGTGGTGACCAAAACTGGACAGGGGCTTCGGTCCAGAGGCTAATGGGTCACTTAGCTGCCAAGCATCTGGTGATGTGGGTACAGCAGAAACTTTCATGGATCTGAAGCCAACTGAAGTTGGTATAGGGTACAATATGATGTGGGCCTTGGTGAGACCCCTGGGAACACTGCTGCTTCTGAACACTTACAGCCAAGAGCAAGCAACATGGTCTAATATTTACCACTGCACTTCTCCAAGCTAGTAAATTCTCTGCTTCAATACATGTCTTTTCAGTCAGATTTGTAATATTAGAGGAGCTCTGGAGTACAGCTAATAACCTCTTTTGTTATTGCCACCTATTAAAAAAGAACTTCCCAAACTCAAAGAGTAGTCATAGTTTCAGTTCAGGACTACTGGTTTTGTTCAAAAGTACTCACACTGTGCAACCCCAGGCTGTCACAGCCTCCACAGCCTGTATCCCATCCTCCACACCCTCTCAAAATCCCAAGCAATTGAAATGGTGGAGGATGTGACAGGGCTCAGTTGGAAAGTGTTCTCACCAAGGTCTCAAAGAAAGCATTCAGAGCTGAAGGAGGCGAAACGCTCCCCTCCCCACATCCATTCACTGTGAACAGAAGCCTCAAGCCCTTGCTGTGGGACCACAGGGGACCGGCCCATAATGAGCCCTCACTGCCAAACAGCACGGTGTTGCTGGCCCCCCATGACACTGATCTACAAGTGTGGGCTAAAAACATGCCTCCCCTACTCTCACCGCAGCTCACGTTCTGTCCTGAATAAGCTGACTGCTGACAAGCCCAAGAGGGGATCAGTCTCTTGACTTGTGTGGTCTGATGAAGGCTAAGATTACAAATCTTTTTCCAAATAGTCCCCAAGTGAGCCACACCAAAAAGAAAAAAAAAAAAAAGAGAGGAGGGGAGAAAAAGCTTCCAGTAGAGCCTAGTAACATTAGCTAGCCTCAAACCAAAATACAATATTCCTCAGGTTACAGTGTTAGCTGAAAAGCTCTCTAACCAGTGGGGAAGAGAATGGATTTTCAACCTTTGTAAAGATTAAAAGCACTGATCATGACTTCAGACTAATACACGGTTCCTTGTGTAACCCAGTCACAGCATAATCAATAGGGAAATGGGAACAGCATCTGAAAGGATGAAGCAGTTAGTTCTAGAGGTAGCCACTGCCACTATGACCCTGCTCTGGAAGTACACTGAAAATCCACCTTCTCCCTCTATCCAAGGCACTTCCTACAATTAATCTACAGAGCAATCCTCTAAGATCAGGCTCCAGGTTCTCCACTATGGATTGAGTTATCAAATCTGATTTAAGAAAACTTAGACATACCTCCTTAAAACAAAATAATTTACAATCAGTAGAGTAACCCAGTGGCCCTTTAAAACACCTTGTAAGAATTTCAGCAACCACTGATGAAGTAAACATGTTATAAAATCTACATACCTGCATAATTCATGCAAACTAAAAAAAATAAATCTGCTTTTTGGTGTTTATTGACAGACAATTTGACACCTGAATTTTAGCTTAAAAAAAAAGAAGCGTCAACATCATCCTAGAATGACACTTAAGAAAAACAGTGCAGGGGAAAGAAACAAGGAGTTATCATATTAACTTAAATGTATTTATTTCTAAATAATCAAAAGCTACATATCCAGAAAGAGCAAAGAAATCCAACTTCAGCTGTGAGATAGAAAGCTCTCCTACCACTGCTTTACCTTATTCTCCTTAGTTTCATTTCCAGAGTCTGGGTCGCACTAATTTACACTTAATATTAGTCTTTACTTACCTCTCATGCATATCTCTGTTCCTTCTGATTCACACAGACTTGGACAGTTCCTTCAGAAATTGTTTTGTTCTCTGAAGCAAATATGGCCTGGGCTAAGGAGCACGCTGTCTTGGATTATCACTAAACCTCGCTATTTCTAATGCTGTAGCAAGAGAGCCACACTTAGATGGAGAGAGTGAGAGGGCAGAAGGAGTCTGAGCAGATCAGCAGTGATTAAAGGGGCCACTGTGGCTTTAGGTTGCATTCAGAATGCAGGGCAATATGAAGCATTGTGCTTGTCATTTGCAGCCAGCTCCCATAGCTCCAGAACCTGAATCTTGCTGTCTGCAGCCCTTAAACAAATCATAAGGAGCAACATCAACACTTGAGCACTGACACCTGGCAACAGAACCACATAACCTCCTAAAGAAAATATGCTAAACATGAGGTTGTATCTTGTGGTTTTACTATCCTCCCACCCCACTCCCTCCAGCTATGCTCAACCAAGATTTACTCATTAGATCCTCCCTAACTGCACCATTCTCTCCACACAGCAGTAAGGCTGCAACTCTTCAGGCAAATAGCACTTGGCAGAGCAGCCTTCTGGGGTTTAAAACCTTGATCTTCTCAGAAGCTCCACTGTCTACCTTCAGGCATAGCGAGGCAAGACATACTATCTATTCTTCTTGCAGAAGGTGTGCTGCTGAGAAGCCATCAGTGCATTACTTGTGGGCCCAAAGTCCAGCTCATCACAGGCAGATGTGGGCAGGAAAGGAGTTTTGGGTCATGTAAAGTCAGTGCTGCCACCACCTCTCCTTCTCCATGCAGATGACTTTAGGCAGCTGCTGACAAACAAGGCAAGCATGAAGGCTGCAACAGGACACGTAGGGGAAGCATGCAGAGCTGGGGAGAGAAATCGCCCTCTGCATGCCTTGATGTTGTGGCCTTAATCCACTTCTTTGGTAGAAACTCATCTTAATTGTTGAGGACAGTGGCCTGAAGAGGGAACCTGAGTTTCTCCAGGCATTGCTGGACACTCATGTATAAACTGTTTTATGCCAAGGCTGCTTAGGGCAGTAGCACCACCAGTTAGAAGGACAAGTTCCCCTTTTGGCACAGGAGCGTAATTTACTTGGTTCTTGCCATGCATCTCTGAATATGACTAATCTTGCACTGGAAATGATCAATCATAACGGGGCATCAACACAACGAAGTCCTCCAATTCAACTGACCTAATTTAATATATCCAAGACCAGACTTCCAAATCAGAGATTGTCACCTTATACAGCTTCTTGAAAGTCACTGCCACTCCCTCTAAACTTGAGGCTTAGTTTTAGATACTCTGTTAGAATTAAGTTAGAAAAAAAGAAATTCTCCTGAGACAACAGGGGCTTTGCTTCATTGGGGAGAAAAAAAAGGGGGGAGAGGGGGTTATAAGGGGCAAGAAGAGGGGCACACAGCCACTAAGTAAATCAAAATGCTAGAAATTCAAAATACTAGAAAGAAAATGGAATGGAATCTCCATTGTCAGCCCTTCTACTCAGGACATGGACAAAGGACAGAGACTACTCTACAATATTCCACTCCATTTACCTTTTCTTAGAAGCAGAGTAACACTGGCACAAGAGCCCTAGGACATTGCACTACTCAAGCTAGCAAGAATACTACATATGCCCCACAGAAAAAAAGCAAACTGCACTACTTGCAAACTGAGGGACGTAAAGACCCGATTCATATATGCCAAACAGAATATTTCATAAGAATACTAAGTGGGGCCACTTAGGATGTTTAAAGTGGAAAGGTTTTTTATTACCCATACTTCAATTCTGCAGGTAGAAACATAGTTAACATTACATAATTAAATTGTATAGTTACATAGTATAACCAAATTGCTCTCTCTATATATAATTACAAGCATTTTTGCTATTGTTGCAACCATTAGTACAGTTTGATAATAATCAGAACTGTGGCTTTAGATCACAGTCTGAGATCTCACGTATTTTATCAACACTACATAAGCGACATGTAAGGTCTTCAAGACGCGATACTAGAACACTGGGATGTTTTTGTGTTATTAATGTTTGCAGAGTCTGCATTGAGTACTCCACTGATTCCCATAGGGACTGGCACTCTGTAGTTACTGTGAAGTCCAATTCCCACTCCTTCCTCTTCTTTCCCTAATTTAAGTGCTTTTGGTGTTCTCAACTAAAGTCTGCATTTAGTACTGTAATTTAACTCACTCTCCCATATTACTATCCATAGACTGTTTTCTAGCATGCTCACAAAATTCCACCAGAGACCCTTTTTGGCATTCACTTCTACAGCATTTTGTGAACTTATGCAAAACTTCAGGGACACTGAAAGAGGAGGATTACAGAGACATCACTTGGTACCCAGTGCAAATAGAACTGTAACAAAGTAATATACACCTGGAGTTTTCACGGGTTTTGTTTTAAATTAAACATTGACTACATTACTGCATATTAAGGTTGTTCTATTTCTAGAGAGTTATACCTGCACAGCTAAAACATTTTACACCATATTCTGTAAGAGATGTGAGCCTCTGATTCCCCACCCCACCTCCTACCCCTGTTCCCAGCCAGGCTTTGTACACAATTGTTTTTTACATTTATTCTTGGCAGCAATGTCAGCCATGTCAGATATACAAGGTGTTTCCAGCTCTCTTACGCACAAATAAGCACCAAAATGTTTCTGTCCTGAACTCTGCTATAGTTAGTTCCCTCGTGCTCATATCGGCATTTTGAAAATCTACACAAAACGTCTCCTTTGCTACTTTATAACATTTAAAGTCAGCTTTCAGAGGACAATACAAAAATAAATCTCAAAGGTTTGAAGACAGTGCAAGTCATTCCTCTTAATCACATTCAGAAGTGTTTTTAACTTCAAGGAGGGAATTTGCAGTTCAGTGAATAAATAATTCTGTCTCCTTCCTGACAACATCAGCCTCAAACAGAACACACAAAAGCATGCACTTCTGTACTCTCCTTGCCCAAGTTCCCCATTCTGGCTATGCCAACAGTACTTGGTAGAATCTCAGTGAGGGAAGCAGAGCAATAGAATTGCAGAGCAGCTGAGATTACAAAGGACATCTGGAGGTCCAGATGCAACCCTCCTGCTCAGGCACGGTCATTTAGAGCAGGCTGCCCAGCACCACGTCCAGAGGGCTTTTGAGTATCTCCAGGGTGGGAGACTCTACAACCTCTTGGAGCAACCTGTGCTAGTGCCCAGTCACCCACATGGTGGAAGTGTTTCCTGATATTCAGATGGAAGCTCCGTAACACTTTCGCATTACTTTTGGAGCAAATCAGATCCATGTGGGCTATAATACCTGGCAGAACAGATGCAGCAAACTGAGCAAGGTGCAAAATCCACAGAGATCAAACCACCATCTGGGTTGTGATTCTTAATGACTTCTCTAGGCATACTTGCTATACTGGCACTTGTATGAAGACTCACCACAGCAACCACCACTACTAAAAGGCATTCTCCTTTACTTTCCCAAAAGAGGAAATCTTCAGGCTTCCTTTACAGTGACAGAGCAGGGATCGCCTACTGGACGCATAGAAATTGAGTACAACACATACAATTGTGTTTACTGTCAAAGACATTGCAGCACACTCCAAAACAGGAGCAAGTGTGCAAACTGGTGCTGAGTAGCCCTTTGGTAAATACTCTGCCTGGGTGGAAGGCAGCCATTGTCCTGATGACAGATCTCACTAGATTTGGGACACTGCCTTAAGTCTGAAGTCCATTCTTGATTCAGTGCTTTAAAAAGCTGATTTGAAGTCTCATCCCCAGACAGTAATTCCTACCTCACATTTCATTTGCAGGTGTAAAGCACTATCACAAGGAAGTATTATAGCTGTAATGGCTCATAATGGGTAGTAACCTACAGAAAATTTGTTCCTTTGTCTTTTGCAAAGGCCCATACATCTCATATTAAAAAAGGTCTGTGAAAACAGAAGTAAATAGTTTAAGGAACTGTTAAGATGATACTTCTAGGTGGTGTCATAGCACTCTTGTGTGCAGAAATTCCCATGAGAAGGAAATGGGTGTCATACCTACCGCTGAGCTGTAGAAAGGCTTGGTCAATAAGCACAGTGCCTGAGTATTGCTGCAGAGCCACAGCACCTGGTTCATAGCTGTGGACAACCTGACTTGGACCACTGAGCTTTGACACCAGTACAAAACTAAGGTTTTCAAAAGATTTACTACACCATTCTCTCAATTCTGCTCTGAGAGCACAGAGGCACCGTGAAGGCAAGCAGTTGTGGGTGTTGAGCCCTCCCTTCTCCCTTCACTGCTCCCCAGGGTTTCCAGCTACCAGAAACTTTTCAGAAGTCAAGATACTACTGCAATATGTAAGTGGCTAAAAAAAATTAAAATAAAATAGAAATCCTATAAAGCTAAAAATAACAGTAGACTATTCTTGTATTGGCTGCATGGGGGAGACAGGGAAGAAAAGCATAGTAACAAATCCAGATATTATGCGACTTACTCCATGGAACATATTTTCTTGATTATGTTTATTAGAAAGCTCCTATCCAAAACCTCAAATTACCCAAATTTGAAACACATTAGGCTTTTTTAAGATGTATAATACTAACTGAAAGAAACCAAATCTTGCAAGAGCAAGAACAATGCAAGTTTTTTGCATTTAACTATAAACAACTCACATTGCAGCCAGACAAGAAGAGCAGGTCTTTAAAGTTTTCTATGTCCTTTTAAACGTTCAGGGTCTGGTCTTGCTCACACTGATTCCATTAGAATCAAATTCTGGGACTGCATCTCTTTCCAGTTTTCCCCTCACAAAGTCCCCAAGTTTTTCTTTATGCCTCCACTTTTCCGGAAGTACTGCACAAATATGCACCAACTTCACTTTTTACCAGCCTTCTGTGAATTCAAAAAAAAATCTTCCACAAAACACGGGATCGCTTTGTATACAGCACTTCAAACTTACCAGGTGTCCCGGTTTGAGACGAATT
>VWZK01014219.1:0-15991 GCA_013396935.1 Baryphthengus martii | reverse complement strand
GAATGCATTCAGATTACACATAGTTCTGGCACTTGTAGAATGCCTACTTCATAATACTCATGAGATTTCTTTGACATAATAGGGTTTTATCTGTAATTTAATCTGAATAGAAATATCAAACAGCTGAGTACATAAAATAATTCTGTCAAACACATTCCTTTAGTCTGTTCAGCACAAATCTTAACTCTCAGCACAAGCTATCACCACAATAAGGATGAGTGCTTGTAAAGTGCCACTCTGCAAGTACCACAGAAAAGTTAGGCATTGTTGGTGTTAATTTAAGCAGGCAACTCTTATTTATTGATGGGTTTAAATTTTGTGACCATGGGTACAATGCCTTCAAGAAGTTTTAGCCAGTTCAAGTCTCCCTGCATCATTCACTGCAGCCAAAAGCACAGGAGAACGCAGCACAGAGACCACTGCGTGACTGTGGCGACGGGCCAAATACAAAGAGATTTTTAGCTTCAGCTGAAAATTGCGGAGCTGATGGCAGGGTAACCCCCGGGGGCAAGACAGCCTGGGAGGCTGCCCTGCAGTGTGATGCTGCTGCAGTCACAGCATTGCACCTGGGCTGAGTAGTCTCTGCACTCTGAAGAACTTTGCAGCACTGACTCTGCACAACCAGTTGATTTTGCTGCTCCTAGCTGGGCCTACATTATCAGATATTTTAAATTACGCAGGGACTCCAAATGCCTCATTACCTCAGATAATGGGAAGCTGATTGCATTAATATATCCACTGCAGTTCTGCTGCACAAGAATGACGCACAGACTGTGCTGGCATAGGATACTATATAGAGTTCACAGTTAGGAATCTCAATCTTTCTATGAGGTTCCAAAGAAAATTTCCTTGATGAACACAACAGCCCTTCTCTGTTTTTCTTCTCTTCTTACAATCCTTGACAGTTTATCACCCCCATTGTCCCTGTCCTATTCTTATATTTTACTTGTTTATGAGTCCTTACTTCTCATCAATTTTTGACTCATTCCATTCCTTTTTTTTCTTAGGAAATCTCAATCGTGGCCCTTTTCTAGTGTCTTTGTCCCTGGTTTAACAATTTTTCTATCCCGTTTCTGCACAAAATTTCTGTTCAGACTCTGGCTGTGAAATACTACTGTATATAGAACGCAGGAATTCAGTGCAAAATTTAGTGTCTATTTAGTGTTTATGAGCTATAACATCTATAAAGGCTTGCGAACAAGCCTCATGGGTAGATTTTGTGAAGAATGGCAGAAGGGTGTTATCTTTGGGAGAAATGTCACTTCTGCAGAAGGTTTAAATGCAGTCTCAGAAAATGGGGAGCTTTTCGAAAGAAAGACTTCACCCCAAAAACCTTAACATAGCAAAACTACGTATCTTCCAATAATCTTGTTCTTTCTCATGGTTACACTGTTTTGACTTAAATTTTTCTGTATAAAATTCTAACTTTGGTTAACATTTTCAAAGCTGTAAGTAACTGAAATGAGAAGCATCGAACAACCTTAATAATAAACAGTGCTACAAACTCTGCTAAATATACTTTTTTGCACATTAGAAGGCCTAGCAAGCTGCTAATTTTAGAGGATTTTTATTATCTAACAGCACTAAGTCCTCTGTCACAATGTCCCTGATAGTTGACTATGAGATAAGCATTTGCTAATGCACACAAAAAATTACAACACTGGTAGAAACACTGCAGTGACCCAGAAGCACAGAAGAGTCAAAAGTCCCTGAAAAGCAGACAAAGCAATTCAATGATAGCAACATAACTGCAACGTGTGACTAAACAGAGATTAGTCAAATTCCTGATATAAGTAATTTTAAAAAAATGTAAACATGTAACACTGGTCTTCAGGTATTGTTATATGGAACTTTGATTCTGCTGCCACGGATAGTAATGAAGGAAAACAGACTCCAAAGTCTGGCAGCAGAGTAATGAACTTAAAACAGTCTTTTTAGTCAACAAGGGCTAGGCAAACCATTTTTGTAACTAGAAGTTCTGCAAACGTTACTAAAAGATAGCAGGTTTTTTTCTTTCTTTTTTTTTTTTTTTTTTAATCCAAACAGCAAAGGTGAATACCTTTCACAATGAATCATTGCATAATTACCAGACCTTTTTATTTTGAGAGCTCTGGAAAGCACGTTAGTGATACTGCCTTATCTTATGATCTGAGGGTTTGTTTGGTTTGGATTGAAAGAAAACTGGAAAAAGCTGAGCTGGATTTTGAACAGCAAATTAGGCAATTGGAAAATACAATGTAAACAGAATGTGTTCAATAACATATGTCTGGAATTGTATTCAGTTCATTCTATCCATCATGAATCAATGGTCAAAATAAGACAATTAAAGAGCAGTCAGTAAGAGTTTTACCATTGACTTCAGGAGAGCTACATGCAAATCTCATTCAAAGAAAATATAATGGACAGGAAAATGACACCAGTAAAACAATCATTCCTGTGGTCATATTGCCCTCTTCATTCATATTGCCCCTTTCCTCCAACACCCAGCAACATAATTTTTCAGCTCATTCTTCAATAGTTAGAACCATTATTATGTTCATATCCCTAGAGCAGTCAGTCACCTGGTACATGGGCAACACCTTCTGCTTAGTATGCATTCAACTCTACACCTGTAAGTTAATACTTCATATTAAAAGTTATCCCAGTACCAGTCATTCTTCAAGTCCAACTTCAGTGACACCAGTGTCTGCATTCACGAAACAACTGTTGAACACACTGTAATTCAAAGCAATACATAAAATGAACTGGAAAGTACGAAAAAACCCCAACACTTTTATGACTTTAACTTGTCACACAGACAGTATCAAGTGCTAACTATTTCTTGCTTCTTCATAAAGCATCATAGATATTGGCGTCCAGAATAAAAGGAGAAAACAAATTGAAAAAATAGGGAGAGTTATGAAGAAGTAAGAGAGAAGGATGAGCTTCTGTTATGTAGGCAGTGATAATTAAGACTGTTTCCAATTACGTTTTATGTTAAATATGTGCAAAACAACCCCCAAAGCCACAAAAATGTGCAAAGCTTGAACTGGCTTACATTTTAACAATGTCATATACAAAAGTTGGCATGAAGCATTTACTCACCCAAAACCAATAGCTACCCAGTAATTTCTGACACCTTGGTGTGGTCCCACCATAGGAAGAATGTCTGGAGAGTAGGTGATAGGACCTGCAATTGTGTTTACGATGTCTGCTTTTTTCAAAACGGGGACCATTTCCATAGCAGCCTCAAGATGCTCCATTATTCTGTCTAAATCAGACTCAAAAAGTTCTTTCCCAAAACCTGCGCAGATACATGACGTTTATTATATACTTATACACACTGAAAATATCTACATTTTAAATGCAATTACATGATCTATACATATAAAAATTACATGGAATCCAACAGTGAGTATGTTCAAGCCCTTGCCATCCTACAGGAGAAAACTGGCATGCAAAAATCCCAAGTTACCTGCAGAATGAAGTTTATTGTCACCGTCGTTATTCTGTACTTTATACTCATCTGTTTAACCCTAAGGTCAAACAAACTTAACAGCGAAGTAGAAAGGAAGTAGAGAAACACAGAAACTTCCCTCTGTGTTAATAAGACTCACTTATTTTTCCCAATATGCCAACAATTTGTGGAGGGGAAGAAAGATACTGCCTGTGTCAGCGCACGATACCCATGGTGTTCAATATATTCTTGGATAAATTAAATTTACCCTTCGGTCTGGGCTCTAAGCATTATTGAACATCACTCTGCAGAGAAAGACCTGACACTACTGGAGACAGTAGGTTCAGGAAGCTATGACCATGCAATACAAAGCCCAACAATGCTGATTGCTTTTTCATAGGGAATGTTGTGTTTTTAAAATGACCAGCACCAATGACTTAATCCAACTTTATGTCTAAAAGTGGTTGGAAAGCTGGAACATAAATATAACATAGTAAATTTTTTCTTTCTTTTTTTTTTTTTTTTTTAAGGAGCAGCAGTATGACACAGGAATTTTTTGTACAAAAATTCTAGATGAATCTACAGCTCTTTTGCACCTATATCCAAGCACAGCACTTTGTCTAAGACATTCTTACATTTCTATTTGACAACCACATTATCTCTGGGAGAACAGCAAAAATCCAGAGCCCATGCCAGTATGCTGGAGAGAACCATAGCTTCAAAAACTCCCTACTCAGTTGCAAATGGCTACATAACACAGATTTTGTGATTATATCAAATCACAGCACACAAGCACCTGTTCAGAGAGTAGAGTAAGACTATGTTGTAGATATGTATTTTGTGTCTATTTCAAGTAGGCTTTTTGTTATGTTACATTTTTACATTTATTCATCTTTCATTAGTCACAACTAATATTTGAAAAAAGTTTCTGCATTACAATCATGCATTGAAAATATTTTCCATAATGCAACATGATAGGCTGAGATTTATACACATCAAAATGTGTGCTGGTGTTTATCAAGTTTAAAGATTTAATGTTCTTAATTACCTGGTGGGACTCCATTTGTTACCCATGAGTCCTGAAGCTTCATCTTCTCCTCGCTTTCATATGGACCAAATAAAAGACCATCCCTTTCTTGCCTTAGATAATATGATGCTTCTAGGTCACGAATCACTGGCAATTCTGTTCTCAGGGCTTTCACTTCAGGGATAGTTGATGTCACAACATACTGATGATGAACAGGTATGAGAGGGTGCTGCAGGCCAATCATCTTGCCTATATCACGAGCCCAGAAGCCTAACGAAGACAAAAAAACAAAATAGAAATATTCCAACGCCAATTTCAGGGAATGAAAAATAACACATAACAAAATAAAACATTTGCAGGAAACATTGTGCTTTATGGAATGCAACAAGGAAATTTTTTTCCATACTTTTAAATTATTTTTTATGTTATCCACCATAATTTCCCCCCTATAATTCCATGTTCTTGTTCCTAATTATACTATCATACATTATTCTTGTATATAGATAATAAAAAAATAGAACAAATAAAATATAAATTAGGCTTCTAAAAGTTCAGAAGAGAATTTAATTAATGGTCCCACAAACCCCATGGTTTATTTCAGCAAAGTGGGTCTGCAGTGAAGGCCTAGCAGAGACACTTAAATGTTAGCCTAGCCTCTCACTATCAACCAAATGAGCTAGTATGCTTTCCCAAGACAGGAGTCAAGTTCTAACATCCGAAGAATTTAAGTTTCTCTCCTGTTTCACATGCATCATGTGACTCATATTACGTCTCTTACATGGCAATCAATTCATTATGATGTTCATATTGGTGAATAGTCAGTGTGCTCTCTCATAGTTGTCCAATTAAAAGTTCTGATACAGACCGTGATCAGAAAACGCAAGCAACAATTGCCCTGCCCCTGAAGCCTGCTCAAGGTCCTTCATGTATGCTACTAGGCATAAGTTAAAGAAGACCTAATTCCACTCTGTTAAAGTTAGGCAGGTAAGGCACATTCACTTAGTGAGGTACTTATGTCAAAGTCAAGGAGTGGAAGCCACTTAACTGTCAAACTTACTAGCTTAGGGTCTGCATGATGGCTCACATCTGCTGTGAGGTTGGAACATAGACACCTCAGAATCAGACAGGTACAACTGACTGAGATGGCAGGTGCTCTAAGAAGCTTGGAATATCCCTCAGGCCCACTCTCCTGACTCTTTGGATCAAGGAGCAGAGGTGTCAGAAATGAGAATGAAAAGGGAAAAAAATCCAACGAAGCAAGAGTTTCAGGTGAGTCTGGGAGAAAGGTTTGGAGGAAGGCAAAATGGCAGAGGAGGAAGAGGTAGCAGAGCCTTTGAAGTCAAAAGGCTATGCGCTGTATGGCAGCCAGGAAAAGAAGGCAGATCATCCTGGATCCTATGTAACCAGTTAACTCTAGACTGTTTATGAAAAAATATCTCCAGCAAGATGGAGCTCCAGCTACCTAACACAGTTGCCCCTCCTCCTGGGACTTACATTCATGTTGCCCAGCTTAACCTATAACTTCTCTTCCTTTTTGCTGCTTACTTGTCTTACCCAAATGATTCTACCTCTCTCTTTAACTCTCCAAGATCTGGTCAAAATTCAGCTTTCAGGGCCCTGAGGGCACTTACAGGTGTTAGTGATTCTGAACAGCCTCAGCTGGGACTTGTGCCCACACCCCCATCCATGGGCTGAGGAGCCCCATTTCAGGTCAGCTCAGGGCCTTCGGAACCTGTCTGAGCTGGATTTATTGTAAATGTGCCTGTTTGCAGCTCTGTCACAACCATGCCTGTGCCTGGCCATGGACCTTCATTGATCCAGACTCTGATCCGTGGACTACTTCTCAGCTTGACCTCAGTCCAGTCTCGTCTCTGTGGTCCTGCCTGTTGATCACTGGGCAGTATCTGACCCTGGTTACCGTCACTGGACCTGTTCCTGACCTGTGAGCCAACTCCCTGCCTTGGCCTCAGCCTGGCTTCATTGCTATGGATCTGCTTCTGCCTCATCCCCACAAGCTTGTCTGAAGATCTGAACTGTGGGATGACCTGGGTCTGCCCTGCTCTCTCCCTTGTGCCCTGTAGGATGGAGCCCTGGCTAGCTTGGCCCCTGCCCTACTAGCCTTGTTACCACCAGGGAGCCAATCCTGTCCTGTGGGAAGCAGCTGGCCCACGCTGCTTGCTGACATTAACTTGAGAATACATCCTCTGATCTGTGGCACGGCCTAAAGCCAGGATAATTAGGAAAGCTGACTTGGGCTGTGAAGGCCTTGTGCTATTCACACATGCCGGGAGGACTGTCAGTCTCTTATTTAATACAAAAAAAACAGCCTCAGGGTCTAATGAAGTTTTTAAAAATGCGAAGTTTCCAAGGAAAATGTTTTCTATAGCGATTCACTTGACAATTGCTGACAGCCAGCTAAAGCAAGGGAGCAGGAAATCCAGGTTCATGATACAGAGATCTGTTCAATTAAAAGCCACTGCCCAGTAAATACTAAAATCCAGTATCTGTTGTTCTGCATCTACAATATGTAAGACTTTTGCTTCTTAATAGCATCCTCACCACTTGAAGGAGACTTATTGACACAATACTTGACGTTGACAGTCACTTGACAGTCAGTTGAATTTGGCTCAGGTAAGATCATGCCATAGTCATACAGTGAGTGATCCAAAACAGCCTTTACTGAAACCTAATTTATGCTCCCTCATACAAACAATAACTTTAATAAAGCTGAATTTTTAGCACATCTGCAAGGGTTTCCTCCATTACACATGACAAATGTTTTAAGTGTGGATTTAAGTGGAGGCTAACAATCTTTAGGAAACTTTTTTGATTTGGGCATTTTAATGTCACCCACAAAGAAAACTATTTTAAGGTAAGATCAGCTAATGATCTAGAGGGGAGAAGGAAAGGTGAAGTAGCAGAAAATCTCTAGTATCATGCACTGTTTTCCTGCCAAAATTGCTTGCACTTGGAGAGTTATTTGGAAAAGACACAATGCTGTGGGAATGTGCTTTTAATAAATTCACTATTTTGCTTATTAAAACAGAATCAGTGGGAAAATAGAGAGAGCATGAATATTCAAGCTTCTCAAAGAAAATAAAAATGGCAGAGTTAATTTTAGGTGTTTGAAACTTAACATTTTTTTTTTTCAAAATAACTTTAACATTTCTTAGCCATTAAGTTTGCAGTAGTACATTGCAAATACAGCTGATTTTAAATTGCTTTTGTATTAAAGGCAAATAGTTTAGATTTGCTCAAAATCAAATCTTAGAAAAAAAATCATGCTTATTATAAGTGCTTATTTAATAGCTTAGAATAACAACAGCTGACATTTACTAAATTAAAAATATTAGTGTTTCTTTGTTTAAAGTTTTTGAACCATGTACAAAAGCTCTTACAAACAGGAAAAATGACAAAAGGAAGAATATGTTTTCTGAAACAGAATTCCAATTGGAAGCAGATGTCAAGTCCTATCATATAGCAGAGATAAACAAGGGCATAAATTACATTTCTATGACATTTGTGAAGATTAAATAGTAGAGATTGCAAACATCTGATGCTGAAATATTTAGTGGTGGTATTACATAGCATATCTGCTGAACTATGTAATATGACTATCTCTTGGTTTTAAAAAGAAAAATCTTCCATCACTATGTATATATAAATGGTTATATATACAGTGTGTACATGTCTTCAAATGTGTGCTTATATATACACATACTGTATATATAAACTAAATTCACTATTTTTGCAGACTTTTATCAAGCATTCCATTATAAATAGGCTGCAAATCACTTTAGGAGGCTCAGTATCAGTTAGCTCATGTCAGGGATTATTTATTAGGCATCTGCTCTCTTCCAAAATGGGAATCTCACATAAGGAACAGATAAAGATTGGTTGAAACTAGTTTGTTCCAGTTCCACAGCAGATGTCAGCTGGGTGATGAGTAGAGAAAGAGAGAATGTATAGAGCCTTCTGATAAATTTTTCTCTGTTTGTATTGCAACACGAGGCTAAAATATGAGCTCTTAATTATACCAGTCATGATCTGTAGTGGAATGAGGCAAGGCTGAGAAGAATGAATGTTAGCTGAAAGAACATTTATAAGAGATACATGTTATACAGTCTTGATTTTACATCCTTAGCCAAAATGTTAAGCAATATGTGCTTCCAATGTTCATTTTGGCTGAACAGTTAACTACACAAGAAAATCAACTAAATATATTGTTGGTTAAATAACTTATTAAATAATAAAAAAGACATAAATATTTCACAAGGGTGCATTCTAATTTTTGGAAATAGACTTTGAAAAACATTTACTAAAAAAACTCAGTGTAATGTCAATAAGCTAATGAAAAATAACTACACTGCAAATATATAAGGAAATTACTGCATCAATGATACTTCAACTGTACGATGCAGAGCCAATAGCTAGCAATAAGGAGTGCCTAGAAGTCTGTGGCCTAAATAACAAGCTTGATTGCCAAAAGAGCTGCCTTTTCATTCCATAATCTTGGATCACTCTCCCACTGATATATCCATACTGTGTAACAAATGACATAAGGATCCTATTAGTAAGAGAGCTTGTGATTTCGTACCTGAATGCTGTCCCATAATCCATGCCTGAAAGTCATGAACTGACAGTCAGAAGGCAATCAAATTTTCATGCCTCTAATTTTCTAAGTGCGTGACTTTGTGGTCTAAATAAATCCCCTTTAATGTGATTTCCCTGTTTGTGTGGTTGTTTGCTTTGTAAAAAGCATGCTGAATATTTCTATTCTTTGTTTTCTCCAAAACATCATTATGTGGCACTCATGAGTATGTCTACAACCTCAAGGTGATCTTTTCCAAATCCCTGCTACTTGAACCAAGCTTATATCGATAGCACGTGATCACCTATGTATGGGAGCCATATGATGAGAAAGTGCACTTTCCAATTGGTTTCCAGTTAGTATTCACTGAAAGCATGGAATGATCCAACGCAGGGCTGTCTACATCCCAGACACTGAAAGAAAGGTCACCCAGCAAAGCTCAGCCTCTCAGAGTTCAGCCCTTTTATCCCATTCCCTCCAAATTCCTCTATACCCCCATCTTCTATCTTCTTGTCCCACACCTGCTCTTCTTTTCAGCTGTCTCAAACTCTACTCTTCTTACTCCAGTCCTTACAACCTTCTTTAGCTATTTTGTCTCTATGTGCAAGTCAGTCTCCCTCATTTCCAAAATCCTGTCCAACCTGCCTTCTCTTCTTTCCAGTCTACTCCTATCTATCTCTCCCTGGCTACTCTACCAGTCTTTCATTCTCAGACAGCTCAGGCAGCCTCAGTTTTCCAGTCTCAGTTTCACATGCAAACAATACCCAAGTATACTTCCTAATCTCATTGTTCAAAAAGCTCCAGCTCCAGTTTCCTTATGAAACAGATCACATCCCTTTCCACTAATCCTCTCTGTAGTATCATCCCTACTGTTGCCATCCCCACAGTCTCTCCTGATCTGAATGCTTCCTTATTCAGCAAGTCCTCTAGCACATAAGTGTTCCACTTCCTGCCAGTCCTCCAAGCCATCTCTAGGAACTTTTCCCAAGCACTTCAGTCTCCCAGTCCATTCCCCTTCCATCCCAACTCACTTATAATTCCAATTGTCAGCCACAGTTATTCTACCCATCAAATAAGAAGAGTCCCTGTCTCATTCAACTTCTTCATTTTATCTGCTTTTTACTAGAAATAGTTTGTTTTTTCTTTTCCACTGCACGGATATAGAAAGGAATTATAAAGATATATCCTGGCTCTCAGTTCACTTGCCCCATGTGAGTAAGAAGAGAAAATCCTCTTCAGCTATCAGTTTCTTCCTGAAGTCTGATTATTCACTGAGATGCGATGGATGAAAGATTCATGTCATAAAAATGCAAATATGATTCAATTTGAGAAAGAGTCTGCAAAAATTTCATCCAAATGGTAAATATTCAGCATGTGTTCAAATAATTGAAAATAGGAAGTCTTCTCCTAGGAAGCACAAGGCATGCTTCATGTAGGAGATGCTAACAGTTTCACCAATAATACATTTTTCTGTAACTTGTATACAGCAGCACAAAAATAAGTGAAGTTTAGATTGAACACAGCTTTTTGGACCTATCAACTCGTTTAGGAAAACAAACACAAATCCAAGCGACTCTTGCCCAAAAGCTCTTCGAGGAAGAAACATTAGTTTAGCTTCTTCAACACAACGAAGAATAAAAATTGCATATGTAAATACAAGTTCCTTTGAGTTAAGAAACTTTTATTACATGAAAAAAGGTATTGTTAAGCCAACTGCATGTTTAAAATATTACTCAAGGGCAACAAAAACCTTCTGTGTCAAGGATATGTGGATAGAGTTTAATCTTAGAGAAAGATAATACTGAAAAAGTCAGGGTTATCTTACTTGCTGCAAATCCTCAGTCTCTTTGAAAAAACAGTGAAGACATTTCTACTCCATTTGTACATCCCATCTTCCTAAGTAGCTTTCATAAGATGTTAGAAGACAATATGCATAGACGGTAGCCTCTCTTCTACACAACTTACTGCAGACAAGTAAAGATATCTTCTGTTACTATACTCTAACAAAACAGTCTAACTAGTAACTGTTGCAGACAAACCAGAAACTATTGTTTTTAATGCCTAGTTGAGGACAATTAGCATAAGAGACCAGCGTAATTGACNGTCCTTTCCAACCATAGTGATTCTATGATTCTATGATTCTAAGAGCTGAATTTTCACAATACTGTAAAGTAATATGTGCAATGTACATTTTCCCACAAATCAAGTGAATATTCAAAACCAATCTTTACTTGTTCCTGAAACACACAGAATTCAGTAGAGATGCTCTGTGCCAGCTAGTTCGCAAATCTGAAGAGTACACAAATACTTATGTTAAATCCTACCTGCAGTATTCACAATTCTCTTTGCTTGTATTATTCCAAGTGGAGTTTCAACTTCCCAAGTCCCATCTGATCGGGAATTCAGATTAGTCACTTGGACAGGATAATTTAATTGGGCACCATATTTTCTGGCTCCTGCAGCCAAGGCCATAGTGAGTGAATAGGGATCGATATGGCCATCTCCAGGGTTGTACAGGCCAGCTAAAACCTAAGTGGAGGTAAAATCTCACAAAATGAAAGAAATTCAAATTTATCAAAATTAACTAAGTTTTAAAAAAACCACTTTATTTCCTGAATACAGTAAACCTTAAAGAGTCAAATCAAAACAAATTTTCAAAATGTATAATAATTGTGTTACAGTTACTCAACTTAATAATGACCTGAGAAAGTAATATTGCTCAGTTCTTCCATGCAAAGGGTTGCAACACTTTAATATTATTATATTATACGTATCATAATACTATGCATACTGGCATACTGTATGCACTAAAACGCATGCAAGTCTGATTTTAGTTTATAATGTATCTTTTTCTCACTGAAAATAATTTCTTGTACAATTTGTACAAAATAAAAAGACCTTATGCCTACGTATTTCACAGACTAATACTTAATTGCAGTGAAAGCTTTTTTTTCATAAAATTATGTTCTTTACCGTATCCATGTTCAATAAGGGAAATAGCTCTTGTACTTTCTCAGGTGTGATTAGGTATTGCTCCGTTGGGTGCCAACCAGTACGAGTCATTTGGTATTTGAATTCATCCACCCTAGTAGGGGTTGTAGCAATTCTGATGCTGCCAGGTTGATGAAACCCCACAGCCTAAAACAAAGAGCAAAAGTGAATTACTGAAATAACCTTTATTAATCTCCATTAATGCATGTTCCTATGCTATGGGCAGTCTACAGGAATTTTGCCACTAACATCACTGAAAAAGAAATTAAAATAAGTTAGGTATCCTTGAAGGAACAGGACTCTAATGCCAAGTCCTGCAACAAATATATTTTTTAAAATGTATTGAATTAACTTCCTAGGTTAATACATACTACCTTGACAAAGCTGTAAAAAAGTTTTTATTGAATGTCACGATACCATTATTTTTATTAAGATTTAAATAATATTTAGTTTATACACTCATACACTTTCAAAAGTAGAAACAGACACATCTCAAAAATGAATATCTAATAGTTTATACTAGTCTATCACCTGATTATGTTTCTATGGAGGTACTATAGAACAAATCTAGTTGTCTAAGCACGTTTATTGACACAATGAATAACCACCTGCTTCTTTTTTGTCTTTTTAATAAAACAGAAAAACTTATATAGCTGGACACTGAATGCTCACCCTGGATACACACTATTTGCCTCACTTTTCTATGTTACCTCACAGGACATTAATATGGCTGAATAAGTGTTTTTGTGGAACTCATAATCTGCTGTAGCATGTTATGTAGCTGAGCAGTAGAAAGAAGAAAAAAGTACTTTATTACAATTACCAAGTTTGTAGATTAGTACAGTGAGAATCAATTACTTTCTACAGCAATCTGAAGCAAGCATGAGTTTGGTAAATGAAATCTATATGGCTGAGTGATGCCAGATAAAAAAGACAGCTCCTGTGCCCCTCTGCATAACCATTGCTTCAGTCACTAAATTAAAACACAACCCTGAAAATGGATGGGAAGAATTGCAGCAATCTTCTCAAGCACGGACAGTATCATATCATATGAATTTTTAAGAGGACATGTTTAAAGCAGGAATGTATGATAATCAATCCATTCATTCCAGATCCTTGATCCTATTTTAGCTCCCATACCAAACTAAAGTTGCAGACTCTCAGTCTGCTGAGCTTCCTTGATGTTTAATGAAAGCTGTTTTCTTAAATTTTAGAAAGGTCCGAGAAACCATCTGAAATATTCAGTGACTGAGGACCAGACTATAGCATAGAAATGCAGGCAGAGTAATATATTTCAATAAAATGGGAAACTTATGGTAGTCATGAACACAAACATATACAACCTGTTAACTCCAAACTTTTTTTGTGAGATTGTTAGTAAGGTTAGTATTGATCTGAATGAATACTTTAAAGGTTAAGGAGATTACCTGTCCAGTCTCTTCTTCCAGCTTTTCATAGAGTTTGATGCTGTAATAATGGATTTTCTTCAGGTTTATTCCAGGATGAAAATAGGTAGTTAAACCAGCCTCAAATAAGAAACAGGAACAACACAGAAATATGATTAGAAATGCAGTGTTTTCTTTCTTTCCTTTCAACTGTTATTCAAAAAGGAGCTGTAAAGGTACTGTCAAGAAAGGCAACGCATGGATGGAGCCAACTGCTACGAAAATAAAACCAAAGTTCTTTCCCTATTTCTGGCATTCTTGTTCTCTGCACTGGTGTTTTTCCACCTGTCTTTTCTCAACAAATTTGCCAACCCATTATACTGTTGCAGTTGTTCTGTCCTGTGATTTCCTTTCATCTTCAGGTTACTCAGTTGTCTGTTTCAAATCTGGAAGAGACACACAAATCCATTCCTGACCAATGAAATCAACTGATTATCTCTAAATGTCCTGCGGGAGGATTTTTCCCTTGCAAATGGAGATGTGAAAGAAACCAAACCTTCACAAAGACAAGACTTTAGCAAGAGTTATTACTTT
This sequence comes from Baryphthengus martii, assembly GCA_013396935.1. Classification (NCBI taxonomy): domain Eukaryota; kingdom Metazoa; phylum Chordata; class Aves; order Coraciiformes; family Momotidae; genus Baryphthengus; species Baryphthengus martii. The sequence goes on along the minus strand of VWZK01014219.1, from coordinate 1,967 downwards.
CCTGGGGTGTGAACAGCAGGGCGGTGAAGTCAGTATTCTGTTCTCAACAGCTGTCTCATGGGCAGTTGCTGCATTTCAGAAGTAGCTTCAGAAATTAATATATATATTTTGCATATCATTTTACCAAGTCTGACTTTAGAAAGCTGTCAAGCCCTCTCGGGTTCATGCAAAGGTAAAATCAAGAAGTTCCTACAGGCTCTTCTATATTTAAGGAATACAGACAGCTGTATCAGACTAATGACATTTATAACTGTAGACATTTAGCACTTAAAAAAACCCAGCAGAATTAAAAGTGTTACTGAAGTTAAGCATATGTCTGTACCTCCTGAATTTGACATCTCACTAAAACCTTTCCAAGTGAGAAAACAAATGCAAAATTACCTTAGGTTTTCAAGATAGGCAACTACACTCATTTAAATACCTTTTTTACATATATAGTTTATTTTGCTAACTAAAATAGAGCTTATTCATAGATTAAGGTTGCTTCAATTAAGGAAGGGAGCTAGATACCAGAGTTCACCTCTGAGTTCACTGCCATTCTGAGAAAAAAAAACAGCAGGAAATATACAGGTGAAAAGTAACACATGTAGTTTTGACAGTTTCCTTCTAAGTTGCTTAGTATGGATACTCCTGATTTTAACTTTTCAACTCTGTTCTGTGCTACATATTTTGAGGCTTTAACTTTTAAAGCTAGTGGAATAACTGTACACATATGAATAACAAAAGCAAGATTTAGTGATCTTTAAACATATATTTTAATGCAAGCTAATTTAAATATGCTAAGAACCTATTAAACATTATAATTAACATCAACATATATCGTATGAATTAGATCACTCCCCCTCATTTTTTTAAACCATGGCCTCTTCTGACACATCTTTCTTGGTGCAGCTTCACATTTAGGATTGGATCTTTTTCTTCAGAAACAATTATCTCCAAATCACTCTTAACAAATGACTTACACTTAGATACCATTTCCATCAAGAATATAAATCACACTCACTGTCTGAGATGACAGGTACTCAGTATCTTCAGAGTATGATAAATGTCAGGCACTACTTACTGCATGTCTTTACTGCAGCCACAGAGCCAAGTTCTTCCTACCTTTCTTTGTGAGGATTTTATCTTTCTGATATATTGTCTATATACAATATCATAGTGTATCACGTCAATGAAATGCCAAAACAAACTAATGGAAAAAAAACATTCATTTACCAGGATTAAATTCTTTAGTTGTGCCTGTATTTTATTCATAAATTTGGCTCTAGTTCCCTGAGTATATTTGGTACTGTTCATTACCTCAACGATCCAAATTTAAAACAGCGATTGCGCAAATCTGTAGGAGGGAGATAAATCTACTAAGGGTCACATTAAGCATAAAGCAGGCATTTTGGATTCAAAAAGTCCCTAAGCTAAATTAATAGTCTGGAAAAATACTGCTTGTCCTTTTTTTGTTATCTTATCGGATCATCATCATACTGGGCACTGCAGGAGACAAGTTATTTGACTAAATCCAGTTTTGATCTCATTTAATAGATGTGCTTTTTTTTGTTGTTGTGAATCCATTAATTTTTAATTACCTCAGACTAAAATCCAGGGCTGTTTCACTGCAGAATTTGTAATAAAAAGCAGTATCATTTCTTAAAATATAAGTCTTAAGGATCTTTTTTCTGTTTATATAGAATAAGGAAATAAATTAGGCACTGAAGTGTTTATATTTATTTAGCCATATATACAATAACCTATGAGCAATTAATTTACTTGTACTCACAAATTTTGTCGTGTTATATTACGAAGTTCAACAGGGATAAGTGTACAGTCTTGTACCTGGGAACACATAACCCAGGAATGCAGCCCAGTTTGGGATCCACCTGGCTGGAGAGCAGCCCTATGGAAAGGGACCTGGGGGTCTCAGTGGACAGCAAGCTCAACACGAGCGAGCAGTGCGCTGCAGCGGCAAGGAAGGC
>VWZK01014218.1:0-17502 GCA_013396935.1 Baryphthengus martii | reverse complement strand
GGGAGGGAAAACCCTTCCAATTTCCTTCACCCTTCCAATTTCCTTCAAAGCGACAGCCTTTCACTTGCAGCTTTTATATCATGATAAATAGTTGACAATAGGCTACATCACATACAGACATAACGCAACGCTCCTTGGAATGAATCGTAGAATGGCTTTTGAGTTGGGAGGGACCTTACATCCCACCTGGCACTGAAGGAGGTAACAGAGCACCTGCATCTCTGAGAGCCAGTAAACACTGCCCCATGAAAAGGCAGATCGCTGGCTTGCTTCTCCCTCTCTCTAGGTAACTCTGCCCATCTCTAACTTCTTCACTATTGCTTTTTATCAGGTGATGAGCCGCTGTGGCTCAAGCGTACGCTGTCACCTCCCGTTTGGGACTCACATCAGAGTGCCATCCCCCAGCTGCAGCCGACTGTGGAACCCGTGCTTCTCAGCACAGCAAACCCACCTCTTCCATCTTAAGTACAACATAATTGGTATTTCCTTATGCTGGAAGAGACAGGAGGTCACTCGAACGCCAAAACTGCTGACAGGGCATAAGCATCCTATCGCACTGTAACAGCACCACCTGTGAAAACACGCAGGCGTCTCGTAACTCAGCTAAGTGCAAGCACTGCAACCCAGCAGGCAGCAGGGCGAGGGTGGTTCTCCTCCCCTTCTGCTCTGCCTTGGTGAGACCACCTCTGGAGTGTTGGGTCCGGTTCTGGGCTCCTCAGTTCAAGAGGGACAGGGAAGTACTGGAGAGAGTCCAAGGGAGGCTACGAGGATGGTGAAGGGACTGGAACATCTCTGCTGGGAGGAAAGGCTGAGAGCCCTGGGGCTGTTGGGTCTGGAGAAGAGAAGCCTGAGAGGGGAGCTGATTCCTGTTTCCAAATCTCTGCAGGGCTGGGGTCAAGGGGAAGGGGCCAGGCTCTCTTCTGTGGCGCCTTGGGATAGGACAAGGAATAACGGGGACAAACTGGAACCCAGGAGGTTCCACCTCCCCAGGAGGAGCAACTTCTTTGGTGTGAGGGTGACAGAGCCTGGCCCAGGCTGCCCAGAGAGGTGGTGGAGTCTCCTTTTCTGGAGACTTTCCAACCCCCCCTGGATCTGTTGCTGTGTGTCCTGCCCTGGGTGCTCCTGCTCTGGCAGGGGGGTTGGACTCAATGATCTCCAGAGGTCCCTTCCAATCCCCACCATTGTGTGACTCTACAGGTCTGTGATTCTTAACAGTATGGCTGCACGAAAGGGGCTCAAGAAAAGCTGCCAACAGGAAAATGTGCAAATTAGAGAAAAAGTATACAAATAAAACAGGAAATATATCTGTTGGAGCCAGAAGAGTCCTGTAGAATAAACAGAAAAGATGCCTGGCAAAACCAGAACAAGTCCTGATCCTAAAAAATAAAATGAATTATGTTAAGAGCAAATAAGATCCTGCCTCTTTGAGGGGGAGGGGAAGAAGCATAAAACACAAAGGGTAAAATTTGAGAGAGAAGTTGGTTATTGCAAGTACAGAACTACAAGTTTCATTTCTTGCACAGGAGCAGCTCACTGCTGTGTCTTTTTTCTCTCTCCAGGACTGTCGTGCACAGGCATTTCCAGTGCTGGGGTCTATTTCAGGGTGATCATCTGTGTTCCACGCTCCCCTCTCCAGCCCACATCAGGGTCTGGCACCCTCCTCTCACATCACAAGTTTTTGTGCCCTCCGTTAACCAGAGCACCAACACTTACTGGCGTCCCGACTGCATCTCCCCTTTGCTCGTGACAGTCCTTATTTTGCAAGCCTGGGAACAATTCTGTGTAACCTCTTTTCCCTCAGTCATCCTGCTCCCTTACCCCTTTTGTTCTGGGAGATGAATCGCTCTGGATGCTAATATGCTTCATTCTGCTGTGAAGATAGGTGAAGATGAGAGACAGGACCTGCTACGCTGGCATGGGTTGAACTGTTCAAACGTTGCGTGACGCTGTTTGAAAGATATGAAGCTATGGCTTTGCTAAATAACAGCAAAGGCTTTCATGTGTCACCCGTTTTCCTCTCAGTTCTCTAATTTCCTATAAAAATCGTAAGACTCTACACTGAAAATTGCCCCAAAACAGAATTTTTCACAAAGTTCCTGTACTGAAAAACAGAAAAAGAAACCACAAAGAAATGAGAGCAACCTTCTGACTAATAAGATGTCTTACTTCTGCATTAACTTCACTGTTCAAAAACTGAAAGTTTACCTATACAATCCAGAGATAAAACAAAGGATTAAGATTAAATAATACATTGTATATTCACTAGGTACCAAAAGATGCATACAGTGTACAGCTAATGTATCTCCAGCAATTAAAAATTCAGCTATATGAATATTGCAATAATTTAAGTTTTTAAATTATTTATCTCAAAGTGGCAGAAAAGATCACTCTTTTAAAATAACATGCAAGATGCAAGTTATGAAACATTGATGTGAACCAGCAATCTTTAAGACTCGAGCTCACTTTACGCAGAACTATTAATGGTAAAAAATTCCTACCAAATTCCAAGTCATTGCAAAAAGAAATTTTATAGCCTGTTCCACCAATTTTTAAGCCTCAGTTTTATTCCCTCTGAAGTACACTAGCAAGCTGTTTGAACTCAAAGAAGGGAAAAAGAGTTGCTGCCTAAATCAAATCACAAAGGATAAGATGAAATTCCTTCCGAACCACTTTCACTTTTCTTCCCTTTGCCCCTCTGGTCTTTCGTTTGCTGCTACACTCCCCCTCTCAAATTTCCCAGCGAAAATAAATGCTGGCTTTGTGTTAAGTCAGAAAAATCATCTATAACTGCATTTTACTGTATTTGCTGCTTAACATATCCCAACAGTGAACCTAACATTTAGAATCTATCATATCAACATAGTCATCGTGATCCAAGCTGCAAATAATAGAGAGTGTCACTGTCAATTTTGCTTTCTCACACTTCCTTCCCTTCACTTCATCTGATTTTAATAATCCCTGTCAAACCACAAACAGTCCAAATTACCTTCTTGACACAGAAGCTTTCAAGGAAGAGACAGAATCTCAACTTTCATTTAGCAGCTACAAAAGCAAGCTGTCCGACTGGACAAATATTATTTCCACTCTTGACAATCTCTACAGTAAAGCATGCTTTTTAATTTTCACTGAAGCTGCCAAGGGTTTGAGATAAGCTTCTTGTTTAGTGTAGATTGACTCACAGGATTATCAAACCAACAACTGTAATTGTGTTTAAAGAAGACAGCACTTTCAAGTCAAAGAAGAAACTGCTTGCGAAAGGTGACAATCGCAAGCTAAGTGAATTAAGACAACGATTATACAAATAATTTCAATTTTGATCTCACAGGATCCGTTTCAAGATCATTTTACATTTCTAAGATTGACCCAATGGCTGCTGCTAACATGTAATATAAATCAGAATTTCAAGGAGGACAACTTTATATTCAACGACATCAGCAATGGTCCAGAAAAGGTTAGCACTTGACAACAGGAAATATGTTGAAGGCAAAGAAGCCTCCACAAAAGGATGTGATCTGTAATCATTTTCCTCTCTGTTGGCTTGTCTTCAAAGCAAGCTTGATAACATAACTCGCTGCTTCACATATATCAGTTTAAAAGTAATTGATTTGTCTGATGAGGCACAGTATAGTATAATTAGCATTCTATTTGAAGTTTATGTGGAGTAATCAAAGCATAATACATTTTAGAGGAAATTTTTTCTTCACATAGACATACCAGCCTCTCTAATCATCTGGGAGTCTATAGCTTCTTAGTATTTTGACTTATTTAAAGTTGCAATCAGGTTTTGAAGTGTTACTAGCTATGAAAAAAAAAAAGAAAACAGAATAACCAAGATACAGCCATCACAAACCTCATGTGGAGTATTTGTTTAAATACCTCAGATTGCTGGTCCCATGCACCGGCCTAATTCAAGACTAATCAAAGGTGTTTTAAAAGATTCTTTGGTACATAGTCAGAATACACCAAAACAGTAACAGCCTACCTTTGAGGAATCCATAAAATCACTATGAACTGCAGAAGGATACACCTAGATGGCGTTTAGTGTTCCACAGCAAGAAAATTACGCTTTCTACTAATAAAGCAGCATTTCAGTGTCCTTTTAACCAGTGTGGGGGGGCAACTGGCTCTCCACAATCACTCATCTTCACGGTCAGACATCCTCCTGCTTGCCTTTTTAATTTGTTTTCCTTCCTAACGAGGAGTTTTAACAGCTTGCTTTACTTTTCTCCTCTAGCACTGCTAACCAAAGCACAATTTTGATACTCAGCAGTATATTGATCGTACCACGTCTGCATCACATTGAACCTCTACGTTCTTTTATTTAAAAAAAAAAAAAAAATCTGATCAAAAGATCACTTAAAGGAGAAATAAATTATATAAGTGCCACACAGTCCACTGGTATTCTCAGTTTTAATTAAAAAGACATTGATTTAAGCCTCTGTAGGAGAAGTGCTTAGTTCTGACCATGTCTTGACTCCTAGTTGCCTATGTTTGAACCTGATAAAAACTTGTAACTCTTACCAATCAGTTTTATCCATGAAAAAAGTACAGATTGTATATCATTTAGGGTTTAAGCACTACTAAACACAACAGAAGTACGAGATAGGAAAGACATGGGTAGAACAGCATATTAAGGCACCGATATATCCACTGATATGAAAGTATGTCTACACCACATCTAAATAATGCCAATCAAAATAATTGTGTAAAACTAAACCTTGTGTCTAACTGGTTGGCAGCTCTGTAACTATCAGGGCAGCTAGAATTTTTTATTTTTTTTAATTTTTTTTTAAGACAGGAGCTTCATACTAATTCATAGGTCATATATAAATGATGTTTTCAATTGGTTGATCAGAGGTAGCTGCCATCTCTCCAGAGCACCCTCTCTGTATCTTGATGCTGCTCTGTCTCACTTGATAACTTACTTACATAACAGGGTGTTACCACTTTATTTCTTGGCAGTAAGTGCAAGCCATCACACGAATGATGCTACAAAATTAAAAAAAAAAAAAAAAGCATAATCAAGTGGCACGTTTAAAGAATATTCACCCATAATGCCTTTCCACTGCTGCTGAAGAAGAAAGGCAAAGAAACAAATAGTCATGGTGAAGGGAACTTCCTTCTTCTCAAGGATCTCTTAAACTATACCCACACTCCAGCCTGAAGCTCCTTATCAAAGGGCAACTAAGAGTCCTGCAGCTGTCAGCTCAGGACAGAAACACTTCCACCTTGATGGTCAGGTTCATTTACCCCCACACTGCTAGTCTGTACACGCCATGGAAACGCCATGTGGGTACGAGTCAAGAATACTCAGGGAGAGCTCTAATACAACCTACCATCTCTTCTGGGAAGGTGCTGTGTCAAGAGTACTACTCCAAAACACAATAGAGGCAACGAGCTGGGAGAGGAAATCGTAACAAAAAGCATTCACACATGGGAAAAGGAATCTTTCTTTGAAACCAAGCCAGGTCACAAATTACTGCATAAAAAGGAAAGACAATCAGCTGATTTGTGATGTAGAAAAGGGCTCCTCCTCCCTATCATCTTAAACAACTCCTGTAAAGATAGTGTATTAAATTCTCTCATGCAGAAAGCACTTAGCCTTTGGTTTTCATGATTAAGAGGGTAAGTGTTCATAAATATCTTACAAGTGAACACCATGCACTGTGCTATTTCTTACGTAATCACAAAGACTCAAATGAGTTGTGCAAGCAGCCAAGAAGAGGAACTGCAGTGTAAACAACACGCACTGCTCGCCTATCACATGAAATAAATCTTTTGTTTCAGAACAAAACTGGACTGAGAACTCAAGATCTCTTCATCTTTGTGTGAAGGTAGACTACGTTTCAAGTTTCTAGAGACAGAGTGGGGGAAATCACAGACTGAAAAAAACCCCACTTTTTTCTAGGTTCACGTGAACATTTGAGCAAACTTCTTTTCCCTTATATTAATTTTATAGCTTTTTACAAAGTTTTTAAAGTTAAAAATTAATAAGCCATTTAAGATTCAAGCTGGAAACTTACATTACAATCACTTCAAGGTTCAGTCTCTACGTATTTTTTTAAATTTAACTGCGTAAAACTGAGTTTCAACTCTTTTCTATTAATATGTCAGATAAGTTATGCTTCTTGTGACCCAGACAACAGCAAGTGGCCCCGATCCAAGATTCCCTTCACTGCGACAGCACCAGGAAACAGTGCAGAGGAGGTTACAAGGACAAACAAAACACCCAACCCCCGAAGCATAGTTAATGCCGTGTACTCTGAATAAAGAAAAAAAAAAGAGTTCAGGGATAGAAAAGGGAGAGAACATTTATTGAAATGACATATTTTTCCTAGACATGCTGGTAATAAGTGACACTAGAGTATTGTGCCTCATGCTAATCTCTGGAGCTGAACATTACTCAGAAATTTTAAATTTCTTCCTTGCAAGTGTGTGGAATGGCATTGAACAATGTGATTTTTAGTATCAAGGCAGACTGGAATGGTTTTTCCACCTTTTTCTTCTATCACAGTGTGCACCAGGGATAAGCTTATCCTAGGAAAGGAGTAAGTGGGCTGTGTTCCTCACCACCCCCTACAGCTGCACTGCCTGACACAACTCACATGCTCCCAGTCACGGCACAGTAAGAATGGAAAACACTGCAGAGCCTGCTATTCATTCACTGCATCAACCACTCCTTTATCTGTACCACCAGATGATACAGCTCCCTAGATCAGTTCTCCTTGGAATGATTACAAGTTTTTAATAAAGTTAATTTTTTGCACTATTACGCACCAATGGCAACACAATAATAAAGAGAGGGGGGAAATAGATGGATTGTACTGAGGAAAGAGATTCGGACAACTGGAGAGGCAGGCCACATTTTCTGACCCTTTCTTCACAGGGTCAGGAGAGGTTATTTGAGTTTTCTATATCCTACAGAATAGACTATATTCTGCTCCAAATGAATTAAATATCAGGGATTGCTGCACCTAAGCAAATGCTGCCTGTGCAACATGCATTTCAAAAACAGTGGTCTCAATTAGGTTTTACAGTGACCATCTAACTCCTTCCTACAAAAAGTTACCTTATTCAGACTTCTTACATCACACTAATCCAAAGTTCATACCTATCCATTTCTTAATCTTGAAACAGCTAGTCATTTTTTATAGCAGTTGTTAGAAGAAGTAAGACTCTACAGAATGGTTAATCTGAACAAAACTTGCTGAGGACTTCTTAAAAACTCCCAAAATGAAATGCAGCATCTCCTGCATTTTTTTTTTTATTCAGTAAAAATTCATATATATTCTTGATTAGTACCAACAAGCACTTTCCTATAAATATCACAGGTCTCATCTGACGACCCTGTCAGAACTTTTTAAGCATTTGTGGTTTATAATAAGTCAATTTCAGAACAGAGCAATGTAAAAATACCATAAACACATACCTTCAGTTAATATGGTCTCTCTGTAACGGAAATCTTCCTGTTTTCGGTTTTAAGGGACCGTGCATAACATTCAGTTAATCGTTCATCAGTGCTCCTATAGCAAAAAGAATTAATTAAAAAACTTAAAATTAGCAACAGCTAGTATTTGAGGAGCTAACACTTTAACAGATTAAAACCCTGATTGTTGTGGTATTACACAAAATTGCTCATACACTGAGGCAATATATTTCTTAGCTCTAACTGGTAAAAAATAGTCCAAGTTCAAACTGTTAGAAGAAGTTTTAACTTCAGGAGCCTCCATTTCTGTTGATACTTATGATACAAACCATGGTGCTACGCGCTTCATTTTGCTGTTCCAAGGGTATAAAAACAATAGAGGGAAGATACATAGAGGATAGGGAATTAGAAAGCCAGAGAACCTCCCAAAATAGCATACAGCAGCTGTAAGAAATGCTCAGTAGTTTCATTGACAAACTACCTTGTGGTCACACACTTGTAGAAAGAACAAGCGGCTTAGAAAACAGAAGAGCTGGAAGTTTGAGATGAACGTTCTGTAGGTACAGGGGGCTTCTAAGAAAGATGGAGAGACTTTTTGCCAGGACTTGTAGTGACAGGGCAAGGGGTAACTGTTCTAAACTGAAAGAGGGTAGATTTAGATTGGCGATAAGGAAGGTGTTCTTCACTCCGAGGGTGGCGAGACTCTGGAAGGGGTTGCCCACAGAAGTTGTGGAGCCTCATCCCTGGAAGTGTTCAAGGCCAAGCTGGATGGAGCTTTGAGCAACCTATCTAATGAAAGATGTTGCTGCCCGTGGCAGGCTGTTGGAGTAGATGACTTTTAAAGGTCCCTTCCAACCAGTTCCATGATTTCATAATTCTCTGTCTGTATCAAAAGAACTAAAGACTGGCTGATGCACCCAGCAGTGGTTGTGGACAATCACGTAAGGAATCAAAGCAGGTAGCTAAAAAACAGCTTGTCAAAAACGTCCTACCAATCTTCTGCACCAGCCACTCGCCCTGTGCAAGCCCATTTATCCTCATTTATTGGGAGTGCTGGCAGTGGCACGGGGTGGGTGACAGCTGCCAGCGGTCAGTGCAGGCCCGGCCACTCAGCAGCAGTGCCAGTTAATGCCAGATGAAATCGACAAAACCATGAAGAAAACAGTAAGATTGTCTACCTTAGACCTACGAACCTCCAGAAATCACCTCTACAGTGGAAGGGAGAGGACGTGCATGCCAACATACCCGAGTAACAAGTTCCTGTTCACCTGCTTTTGCTTCACGCTATTTTCAGCAATTGAAAACACTTTTACAAGGCTCTCTACAAGTGTTAAACTCCTGTTTTATTCTGTACTGTTTATTAAAAAGAAAGTGGTTCTTTATGTGGAAAAGAATTGAGAACTCTTAACACTTTCTACAGTTTTAGCTGACATATCCCAGTACTGAAGCACCAGTAACTCTGATCTGTGGAAGAAACACCAAAGAGAAGAGCAGTGGAAGTTTAGAAGAACCACAGGTATGTTTGATAGAACTGGACAGACCCTGTTCCTTGACCGATGCTTTCAAATCTGTGTTTTAAACTACAAATAAAGCCAACAAAGCCTGCACCTTTTCCACGCTTTTCATACTTTTCTGAAAACAGAGGCTATGCAAAAAAAGCTGTAAAAAAAAGACAGTAAGTTTGCAACTCCAGCCCACAAAAACCCAAGAAATTTAAAGTTAGTCTGACATTCAATCCTTAAATCATGCAATTGTGCTTCTTTTTAAAAAGGCAACAATGCAAGTTAATGACAAGTTGTCAGCCCTAACTTTGAATTGCCTGAAGTTTGTCATTTGGTGTTTGTGTCACAACCTTAATGTTATTTAAATGTAGTTTTTAGTATCTATTATTTAAAAAGGTCTACTTTACGACAGCAAAAAGCTTTGATGGAATAAACCTCAAAGTAGACTGTAGTGCTGGTATGCCACTTCATTAGAAGTAGTGCATAAAACATATGCTGTTGACAAATCTAATTCATTAAAGGTGAGGTAGATGCACTTTAAAACAACTGGATGGCATCATTATCTACAGTTCCTTTTATAAATTATTCTTCTTTTCCTTTTTGACTGAACTTGTCAGTGCTCCCTTTTCAGACTGTGAATGTTTTCGCCTTAAAATTCAATACCTTCAACATGTTTGGACAAGTTAAATAAGTAGCATGTTTGCTAAAACTGAAATTGTAAGCAGAAACATTCTCACAGATTATTTCACTTATATTAACTAATGAGAAATAAAATTAAGCTTCAGCTTTAACAAATACAAAATTTAAAAAGGATGAGAAGAGGAAATTGCAAAGGACAACAGAGTAACGTTCTGGAAGCATTTTGCATTGCTATTCAGACGACTCGGGTTTGATATCGAATTGAATTCTGCAAGAGAGAAGCAGATCAGGCACATCACGGAGCTGACAGCTTGCTGACATATTCTGTTATAAAAGGGGAAATTGTTAACTGTATCACTCAGACTTTTAGGTAAAGACCAATATTGATATAGGAACCAAAGGCTATGGAAGGGTCCATAAAATCAAGCCGGTGTTTGAAGCGTGGCCCATCAGAGTGGTGAATTCCAACAGATAAAACAAATATAGCTAATCAAAACGTGATCAAACTCCATCTTACAATACTGTTGCCTGTGAGAACATGTAAATTTTTCTCCTCTGCCCAGAAGTCCTTGTATCACTACGGTCTTTAAAATCTAAATCACAGTGCAGGAGCTTCAGTGAAACCATTAACAAATAAAAGTGAAAAAGAATGCTCTTGAGGATGAAATATAACACATACTATTAAATTCCACTGAGCACATACGAAGCAAAATTCTAAACAACGCTTTTTACAGGGAAACTGGAAAAAAATGAATCGCAGTTTCTTAATCAAGGATTCTTTCTGTAACATAATTTCCCCTTTAATTCCTTATAAAATGACCTAAATCTATCCATTTAAAAAAAAAAAACCACAACAAAAAACAAACCAGGTATTTTTGCATAGAACGCATAACCATACTTCAATATGTCAATACTTGGTACAAATATTTTATAATGAGTTAGCTGGATGGAAAAGAATTTTGCCTTGTTGAAGAAAAGCCCATGTATAGTACATAATGCCATCGTATATATTTCTGTACAGACAGGTGTACGTATACACATTTCTAAATAGATGCAGCGTCTCAAATTAACTCTGTATTGTCTCTTGCAGAGACAAGCTCATGCCAGTATACTACTTATCCCGAAAATTTAAGAGGTGGATGTTCTGCTTAGAAAAAAATGGCCTACGAGTAGCTTAAGTATGGAAACACCTCTGAATATAATTCACCCAGGCCTGTTTTATGCCTCCACAGATTGCAGCAAATCAGCCTCTGCAAGCAACTCTAAATGTTTAAACTAAAAACTGACAGATCAATTTACCACTTTTCCATCAGCATCTACCATTTACCGCCTAAGATTTACATCATGTATGCCCAATACGCTTACACATGCAATTCTCCTAATTAGTCTTTCCATTCATCCTTATCCTACTCTTTTCCCACTTTGTTCCCTCTCCTGCTACGCTGTCTTTACAGTCCCATGAGTGGAACAGTCATATTGGTTTAAGCCTTCCACCACCAAAGTATGGGAAGAGAGAGCTGCAGATGGACAAGAGTACAGCGGTAGCTCCACTCCAGGAGACATATCTCAACGGCCACCTGCCTCCAGAATACCTGAGTGAACTGAATTCCACTTAAAACCTTCTTATTCCTGAGAAGATGTGTCTCCTATTGCCTGCTGGTACTGGCAGCTCCTCTGGTAAAGTCATTTCTTAGATTCTGTAAAGGGGCTTCTGTTGACCTTTAAGCAACAGAGAAGCGGGACTTTACGAACCTGAATTCGACTCTGGTCTGTTGAATAAATCTTTGAGGATGCTGCTGGGAGTGGGAAGGCAAGAAAAGGAGAGGAACAGGGCTGGCATCCTTAGAGAGTTTGTGCTTACACAGAAGCGTCCATAACGCCTTCCCAAAAGAAGCTTTCGTGCTCCCCAACACTTCCTGGAAAGATGCTCAGTTCTCAGAAAGGGATTTCAGTCCTGCTCTTACTCCAGCCCCTGGCGCGGATCTTTAAGAGCAATGATGTTGCTAAGCACACGGCCCTTCCGTCAATACCGGCACTCCAGGTGGGACGGAGCTGACGGCAAAAACCTGCTATGCTAATAAACGTCATCGCTTCCTTGGGAAAGCGAAAGAAGAGAGGGAGAGACTTTAAGGAAGTCTTCCATTCTTCTGTGCCTAAGGGACTGCTGAAGCACCCCTTCTGCAGGTCTAGCCACTTCTCCTGCAATCCTCAGGTTATTTTCAGGAGGCTATTTGGAGGATCCCATCAATTCTCATGAAGCTCCTGGGACTACAGATCCGAAAAAGACATTGCAGAGTCTTTCCTCGAGGGAACACTTTCCTTACAGCACAGAGTGGGATCTCTGGACGAGAGAAGGACCTATACTGAGTCTTAGGGTCACTCCTGGCCACTGCCAGGTGGGATGTAATGATCTTAGAGGTTGTTTCCAACCAAAATGATGCTGTGATCCTACGACACTATAGCTAGGTATGCCAACACTATGTGGAATCATCTAGAATGTCCCCAGTAAAAAAACTCCACTTATTTTAACTTCCAAGTCCATTAGAGTCACGGGAAACAATCAGTCATGAAGCAAGATTTCTTGTTCATCCAAATGAATTACTCACGAGACTCAGTGAGAAAAGTTTAAAAGTTAAAATACTGGATGTTCAGGTCCACTGCAACAGACCTCCAGGCCTATCTGAAGAGAAGTCCATGTTCTCACGGCAATACGTTACTGTGCTAATATGACCCAGTTTTTGCAATTCGTCCGACAGCTAATTTTGGATTTATTCTTTGGCAAGCACTGTCTGCTTTAGAGTCTAGTAGACAATGATTTGTGATAAAATAAAAGGAATTTAAAAAAACACACCAATGAACACAGTATTTATTACTGAATGCTTCTACCACAATCTTCATGAAATAGTTGAGACACTGATATTCTAGGAACAGAATGCCTGGAATTCTTACGGACGAACGACACTCCAGTTTGTAAGAATACTACAGTTACCTGCAAGAGCCACCGATAACGGGGCTTTCACGTTAACTTAAGGAACAACTAAACAGTTACAAGGAACCACTACAAGACTCAGTTAACTTCACCTGAAGTAGCAAATCTATGTCTGACAGCCGTATGTCATCATTTTATACAATCTTCCACTTACATAGTGATGAAATGTAATATATAGCTAGAATTGTAACATACTGCAGGGTATTTTGACACGAGCTTGCTCTTATTCCATCTTCCTTATCTTCCCTATTATAATCTATTCCGTACTCTCTCCTGACTTCTTTTTAGTATTTTTCTTTTCTCCTCCAACCCACAATCATCTACAACTTTTGCCTGCCTGCTGTACTGGCCTCAAGGGCAGCAAGCAGCAGAGGAGGTAGAAAGTGTACACGATTACACCATGTCAAACTTCATTTTCTAACTCCTGTGAGCCAGGGTTCACGTTTGCCTGCATGGTGGGGTATCAGGCACGCTGTTGGCAGTTGCCTAATAAGAAATAAAACTCAGTGGGGAAAGAAGGGTTATTGCAGAGAAGAAACCATTCTGGAGTAGTCTGAGTATATATATATTGCTATTTAACCACAAACAATTATGAAGAAAAATGTGTAAGTTCTGCTAGCATTATATACATTCACCATCCTGACTGCAACTACTTAGGGAAGAAAAATACACAAATGAGAGAGAAAACGCATTTCAAAACACACCCTAAAAAAAAAAAAAAAAAAGTCAAGTTCAAAAAATGCAATCTGAATGAGCTTATGTGGATTCTCAAAAACAACAACAACAAAAAAAAAAAGCTGAAAGGACTTTGATGAAGGAAAATTTGCTGATCACATCAGAACAGATCTTCTACACAGGAGGAAACATTAGAAGGTCAGTGGGGGAATTAGGTCAATTAAGTATTCCAGGTAGGTACAGCGGATTTAGGTCAGGGCAGAAAAACACTCATACGGTTAAGAAAGAAGGTCCAAGCAGCCAGGGACTAACTCATGTTAGGCAAAGAAAAGAAGCATGAACTTTACATGGTAGCGAAGGTTAAATACTAAATGCAAAGTGAAACCATGAAGCACTACCTGTGCTTCGAAAGAGCAAATAAACAAACCAATCCTTTTTCCAAGTCATGAGCAACTGAAAGTGCACAAACGAAGTGCAGTTCACTAATTCATTGATGAAAACTAACGCACATAAAGTATACAGCCTGGCACCACTCACAGAAGAGTCACTGAAGAAGCTGCTGAACGCCATCCTGTGCTCTCCACACGTGTCCCTCAACACTGAGTCATGGAATCATGGACACACACTGATGGGAGTTGGCAGAAGGGCAGGTGAATCCCAGGAGATAAGAAGTGAGGATGAGCTTACAATAACCAAAGAAATGTTCTTTGTAAGAAAAATGGGGTTACCCACAAGAAACACGTACGACACCTCCTCAAAACACCATAAAGAAGATGTTTTTAAATGTAAGTAGGAAGTTATGATAACTGAGTTTGCATAATCAGTAAGGCTTGAAGAAAAGCAACAATTTTCAGTGCTTGTTCTGCCATTCCTATATTCATCACCTCATGAGAGATACTAGATGCATGCTTACACAAGAATGATCATTATTAAGAAGCTATTCCAGCTTTTGTGGATTTATATTATGTGTATATTATTTCCACTTCTTGTAATTGCGTATCACTATAGAAGAAATAAATTCCTTCACTGTTTCAACAAAGCCAGGGCCAGCGCTTCACACTGAAGGCTGACTTACAAAATGGACTTAAAACAGGGCAAAAAGTTAAGATTTTTCTCCACATGAAGGCAGTGTGGAGACACTTCATATTCTTTTAGCTTTTATGACTGACTTTTCAACATAGCTTCCAGTTGTTTGGTTGTTGTTTTTTTTAACAAAGCTGTGATTACTAAATGTTTGAACAAAATTTGCCTGTGGCATTGTGATTTTTGTCGAATGACACTGCTCAAACAAGTAGACACATGTTGTAGTAGGGCGACATTAGAAAAAAGCTTTGATGAATATATTTTACACCCTGAAATTGTTAATCTGTCAACTGATAAACTTCTTCCCAAGATAGAAAACACTTGTAAGCACATAATATAAAATATCTTCCACCGATAAAGAAACCCATCAGATCACATTTCACAATGGAAAAGACATTTATGCAGGGACTGTATCACAATTACTGCAAGAAGTTACATATTGTTTCTGACATAGGAAGTCAAAAGCCTAGTGATGGACACAAAAAACACAAAAAAATACCCCAAACCCTAAGCTGGAGAAAGGTAACCCCAGGTATTATGTGAAGCATACCAGCTGTCTTTGGGAAAATGTACAAAGTGACATTTCAAGGCAAAAGATACGGTGATCACACCCCTGTCAAACGTGAAACAAAAAGTGTAAGGTAAAAAGCTAGAGCAGTGGAATGAAAAATAAATTAATCTTTTCTCTCTTTTTATGACTTTAGGAAATAAAATTAAGAAAGAAGCAACTGCAGAAGCCTGAAAGAGATGGGCACTGTAAGTAAACTCTTCATGAAAATGAAATACTTATTCCCCTGACCCTGGCTCCTTAAAGAACTGAGGACGTAGAAGCTGTACTGCCATTTTTCATAGTCCTTAAAATGTAATTAGAAAGTTTATAAGTGAAATACCATTTGTGCAGCACTGAAAATCACTTTCAAAGTTTAATAAAGGTGTCACAAGTGAAAGTGTAAAAGTGGATATCCATTTAAACTCCAAACAGCTTAAATACAGTTTGTAATACTGAGCAAGTGAACACAAGAATAAAAAAAAACTAAAAGAACTGGAAAATACAGCAGTAAATAAGACTGTTCCCTAGACCCATGAGATCTAATATTAACTCTTGTAAATAATAAAAAAAAAATAAGCAAATTAAGATATATTTAGCTACTATAATAAGATCACAACAAGGGCGGAAAAGGAGAAAATATTTTAGGCTTACTAAGAAAAAAAATAGAGGGAGAGGACAAGTGAAATCCGAACTTACCAGGCATCACTAAAATGGACGTAAAACATGTTCTTAACTTCCTAAAACTACACTTCAGTAACAACGTATTTTGAAGTGAAAATAAGCACAGAATTTTTGAGGTCTTGTTTACTTTGAGTCCACGTTTTACGTGTTAGAGACAAGAAAAAAAAAAACAAAAACTATCAATTGATCATCACAGACATACACAACTTTTCACTAGTAGGTATTTTACAGTATTATGTGCTGAAATTTACAGTACATAAGACTTCTCCAGCCTGTTAAGAGTCTCATGGCATAAAACTACTAGTTACCAGTTAAGTAACAGTAGTAACAGTCAGTAGTTAGTAACAGTCAATAAGAATCGTTACCTTTAAAAAAATATTAATCCAAACATTATTTGTTTCAGCTTTACCAGAGTAATTAAACCCAGAATTACTTATTCATATGATGTTTCTCACTTTAAGTAAGAAAAATTCTGACTATCAAATAAAAAAAATAAATAATTGGGGACGATGGATCAAGTGTGGTCTAAACTTTGGATTACATTTTATAAAACAAACGTCGTTTCTTTGTTTTCTGCACTCCAGTTACTAGGGTTAAAATTAACACCTTTACAGTGGGGACAATGCAATAGTGCAGGTATAAAGGTGCAACAGGTAAAGTGGAAAATGCAATCGATCTTCACTGTCAATCAGGAAAATGCAAGCAAAGAACACAGCCATTCAACTCTGAATATTCAAGTAGATGTTTAAAGATTTTTCAGCGCCACTTGGATCAAAAACTAATGGCAGAGGTTGTTGATGGTCACTTCTTCATGCTTGCACGCAAAAACAACAGCTGCAATGTTAAGGAAACAGAAGATAGGGAAAAACTTCGGTGAGCACGAAGGGTAGCAGAATACTTCATAAACAGCAACACAAGACCCATCTGAGGCCCGGCAGAACTATTTTTCCATTTTGATATTTGGGAAACTCAGATTTAAAACCAAGAGTCCAACGTGCTGCCACATTTTAGATGTCTGAATCTAGCTGGTTTGGGTTTTCCTTCCACAGGAACACCTCCGTTCAGTAGCACTGGTGACTTCAAAGCACGGCTTCCATTGATGTGTGCTGCAGTGACAAATAATCAGCACTTGTAGAAGCTTTGCTGTACATATCTCAGTTTACAGGTCTAAATATGAAACGGCAGCCTCAGTGAGCACAGTGACTTGTCCACTATCATGCAAGAATTTTACGGAAGGGGAGAGAGTAGCACTCAGTTCTCTAAGAAGGCAACTCAATCATCTTTTTTTTTTTTTTTTTCTTGACTCAGGATGCGTGCCTTCTACTCTCCTACTGCATGAAAAAGGATTCTACAAAGCTAATTTTATTCGTTACGAAGCACTAACAGACTTACTGTGCACTCTCCATTCCGTGCATTAACATGACCCAGGAATGAGTCAAATGTCATCTCTCAAATACAAAAAGGACCAAAATAAAGTTTCACAGACAAACATAATCTTGGCATTTCTACGTTTCTAAATCCTAAATTGAGGGCTTGAGGTACAATCTGAATATTAGCCCTTTCCACTTTGCTTTGTAATTTCAAAAAAATCAAACACTGATTTCCATCATGTCAAGTCAGTGCTTAACCTGATCAGCGGGGCAGGAATATGTGGCTGCAGGGGCACCTGGTCATCTTCCCGGGGAAGCAGCCACGATGTGGCACAAGAGCCTTGGAAAGTTTCTCTGAGAGGCAGAGAAAAGGGATGAGAAATCCCCGGTCCCTCTCCTGACTCTGACAGACAGCCTGTTCTAGAGGGAAAACACTTCAACCAGTCTCTAACACCCAACTCCGCCTGGTTCCTCTGCTCTGCGAGGTCTCTTCCGTCTTCCAGTACACCCCCCTAACAGACCGCTTCCCACTCTCTCAACTCTGCCGAGCAACAGAGATGGTGAGGTTTTTTTCAGAGACTCTTGAG
>VWZK01014217.1:0-15953 GCA_013396935.1 Baryphthengus martii | reverse complement strand
AGGAGGGGAGAAAATATCAGGGGTTTTTTTCCTTATAGTGGGAGGAAGAAGAAAACAATGATTTTTTTTCTATGGGGGGAAGAAAAAATTGGGGTTTTTTTTCTGGGAGAGGAAGAAAAAATATCAAATTTTTTTTCTAGGGGTGGGGAGAAAAAATACCATGGTGGTTTTTATTTTGGTTTTCTGGTTTTGTTTTTTTTCTCTCTAGGGGGAAAGAAAACAATACCAATTTTTTTTTTATGGGGAGGGGGGGGGAAGAAAAAACCAGTGAATTTTTTTTTTCTGGGGGGAAGGGGAATTAAAAAAAAAAAGAAAAAATTGATTTTTTTTTAATACGGGGGTAAGAAAAAACTACCTTTTTTTTTTCTATGGGGGAGAAGAAAAATCGATTTTTTTTTTTCTATAGAGGGAAAGAAAAATCATTTTTTTTCTCTTTCTATAGGGAGAAAGAAAACAATACTGATTTATTTTTTTTCTGAGTGTGTGGGGGGAAATTTGGTCTTTTTTCGCCTTATAGAAAACAGATTTTTAATTTATTTTTTTTCTGTAGGCCTTCCATAAGGAAAAAATAAAATCAGTCTTCTCTAGGGGGTAAAACCACCCTGTCTCTGCTGCCGCCCATGTAGCCCTTGGCCAGGCCCTGTCTGCAGGGCTTTACCTGCCCTTCCTTACCAGAAAGCTGCTCAATTCTGATAACTATGAGAGATTTGAGAAATCTTTTTTCCACTTTCTTGCTCTTCAGTTTCTTTTTAGTCATCTATTTGTCCTCGGTCCACGTGGGACTTTCCCCTCCCGTTGCTCATGAAAAGAGACGTTTTTCAAAAATAGGAAAATGTGGCTGTGGAGGGGAAACCACAACGTGTGGCCTGGGGAGCCTAAGGTGACCCAGACAGGACTTCTGGGGTTTTTTTCCTCCCTTTTTGGTTTGTGAGGACCCAAACTGTCGCTGTCTCCTCGGCAGCGACACCAGGAGCTATTTTGGGGTGCAGAGAACTTTGCAGTGCGGCCGCTGCGCAGCTCAGCCCTGCCACCCAACGCAGGCAGGGAGAACTTTTTATTTTTAGCCTCGTTGCTGTGGCCTTCAGAGGCCAAGGGCTGAGAGAGGTGGCTGTGGAGTGTCTCTGTCACCAGGGGATGCTGCCTTGTCTGGAGGACATTGTGTTCCATCAGCGATGGGAGTGGAGATCTACCAGTGCCTATCTGTGGCTTTAAAGCCACCAGTGCACAAAGTGGTGTTTATCACAGACTGGTTTGGGTGGGAAGGGACCTTCCAAGGTCATCTGGTGCAACCCCCCTGCAGGGAGCAGGGACATCTGCAACTAGAGCAGGTTGCTCAGAGCCCCATCCAACCTCCCCTGCAATGGGGCCAGCGATGGGGCAGCCACCGCCTCTCGGGGCAGCCTGGGCCAGGCTCTCACCACCCTCAGCACCAACAATTTCTCCCTTCTCTCCAGCATAAATCTCCCTCCCTCTTTTCATTTAACCCCATCCCCCCCTTGTCCTGGTCCACCAGGCCCTGCTCCAAAGTCTGTTCCCATCTTTCTGACAGGCCCCTGGAAGCCCTGAAAGGCCCCCAGAAGGTCTCCCTGGAGCCTTCTCTTCTGCAGGCTGCACAAGCCCAAGTGTCCCAGCCTGGCCTCCCAGCAGAGGGTTCCAGCCCTCCCAGCATTGCTGGGGCTCCTCTGGCCCTGCTCCACCAGCTCCCTGTCTCTCCTGGGCTGAGGACTCCTGAGCTGGAACCAGCCCTGCACGGGGGGTCTCCCCAGAGCCCTGGGAGCAGAGGGGCAGGATCCCCCCCTGGCCCTCCTGCCCACACTGCTGGGGATGAGCCCAGGGGGCCAGGGGCTGCTGGGCTGTGAACATACGGGGCTGGCCCAGCTCCAACTCCTCACCCCCAACACCCCCAAGTCCTTCTCAGCAGGGCTCTCTCCAGCCCTTCACCCCCCAGCCTGGGCTGATCCTGACAAATCTGGTCTCTCCTAAAGCTGCAGCTGGAGTTTGAGATCCTACCTTCCTGGCCACTGATGCTCTGGCCGAGTGTAATGCTGGCAGGACTGGAAGCCCCCTTGGAGTTGTGAGCAGTGACATGGAGGACGCGGGCTCCTGGGGGTACCAGGACGCTGCAGGCTCTGCCCGAGGTGTTGCAGAGAAGCAATGTTCCCTCGGGGCTCTCGGTGGCCACGACGTAGCCCAGGATCCTCCCACGGGCATCCTGGGGTGACAGAGGCTGCAAATGGTGAGAGAGACAGCCCCATGGGGATGGCTGTGGGGTTCAACACCAAGCCACCCCAGTGCAGGACAGATGTCCCCTCAGCTGCATGGCGTATGGGTGAGATTTCAAGGATGGAGGGATTTTGCCCTAAGGATATCAGAGAATCCCAGGCCAGTTTGGGTGGGAAGGGACCTTCCAAGGTCATCTGGTGCAAACCCCCTGTAGGGAGCAGGGACATCTGCAACTAGAGCAGGTTGCTCAGAGCCCCATCCAACCTCCCCTGCAATGGGGCCAGGGATGGGGCAGCCACCACCTCTCGGGGTAACCTGGGCCAGGCTCTCACCACCCTCAGCCTCAACAATTCCTTCCTTCCCTCCTCACTGGCTCCTTGGTACAACTGAGCTGGTTTTTGTCAGCTGAATGAATCTATTTCTTAGCTCCTTGGTAGCCGGGTAGAACCAGATGGCATGAAGAGCAAAGGAGCAATTTTTCTGGCTGGAATTTTCCTTCATAGATCACGCTCGGCTGTGAATGAGCCCTGGGCCGTGTCATTGTGCTTGTGAGGCAAAGGGTCCCAGAAACCCAGGCTGCACCCAACACTGGAACTTCCACGGAGAGGTGGAAGATGAAGAGCCACAAGCCAGGGCTGGGCAACCTCAACTTGCCATTGAAAGGCCAGAGTAGCAGTGCTGGCAGGTTAAGCATCGTTTGAAATCCTTGGCCCGAAGGCAGCTCTGTCCTGAAGGACGAGGGGAGGAGCAGAGCACGTGAAAATTCCACAGGAGCTTCTGGAAAAATGACCTTACCTTGATCAGGACCATCACCTCGTGGCTGCCGTTCGGGAAGGCCGGGCCCAAGCGCCGCCAGACGGTGGGTGCCACGGCGGGGACTGCGGGAGGAAGCGTGGGATGTGGAGTGAGCTCCTGAAGGGCAAGGAAGTGGGGCTGCCACCCTCCATGTGGGGCTCCAACCCACCATAGCCTTTGCAGAACACTTTGGTTGGTTGGAGGCTCCATGTGGAGAGGAAAAGGCCCACGCTGCTAAGAGCAGCGAGTCCTGTTTTTTAGGACAAGTGCATCCCTGGCTTCCTCGTTGCAAGTGGGATGTCAGCGAGGACATCGCTTCTTGGGCCAGAAGAACCAAGTTGGTTGTGCCAAAGCTCATCCTTGTGTTAGTAACTGGGATGCAAAGCAAGAAGCTGGCCTGAGATGAAAGGTATTTGTGGGTAATGGGACATCTTGGCTGATGTGGCTTTTCCACCTAGGGCAAGAGGAGCTACCAAAGACTGAGAGGCAAATCCCATCCCTCTTCCTGTACGGAAAATGATGTGTTTGCAGAGCCTCCCTGGTTTCTCTCCACCTTCTACCCAACGGGAGCAGCCTTAAGAGCCTGCCAAAATCTCTGTGCTGTGCAACTTGCTGCAGGGCCGGTGGTACTTGGAGGACAAGAGGTGAGCTGCCAACTCGTGTCAGTGCTCAGCCCTTGGCTGCAACGTGGGGATGATGGTGGTGCTTCCCAGGCCATAGCATTGTAGAATCATGGGACTGGTTTGGGTGGGAAGGGACCTTCCAAGGTCATCTGGTGCAACCCCCCTGCAGGGAGCAGGGACATCTGCAACTCGAGCAGGTTGCTCAGAGCCCCATCCAACCTCCCCTGCAATGGGGCCAGCGATGGGGCAGCCACCACCTCTCAGGGCAACCTGGGCCAGGCTCTCACCACCCTCAGCACCAACAGTTTCTCCCTTCTCTCCAGCATAAATCTCCCTCCCTCTTTTCATTTAACCCCATCCCCCCCTTGTCCTGTCCCACCAGGCCCTGCTCCAAAGTCTGTCCCCATCTTTCTGACAGGCCCCTGGAAGCCCTGACAGGCCCCCAGAAGGTCTCCGTGGGGCCTTCTCTTCTGCAGGCTGCACAAGCCCAAGTGTCCCAGCCTGGCCTCCCAGCAGAGGGTTCCAGCCCTCCCAGCACCGCTGGGGCTCCTCTGGCCCCGCTCCACCAGCTCCCTGTCTCTCCTGGGCTGAGAACTCCAGAGCTGGACCCTGGAGGGGGCGGTGTCTTCCCAGAGCAGAA
Organism: Baryphthengus martii; assembly: GCA_013396935.1. Taxonomy (NCBI): domain Eukaryota; kingdom Metazoa; phylum Chordata; class Aves; order Coraciiformes; family Momotidae; genus Baryphthengus; species Baryphthengus martii. The sequence goes on along the minus strand of VWZK01014217.1, from coordinate 11,672 downwards.
GAGAGGAGTAGAACCACCTCTCTCAACCTACTGGCCACATCATGCCTGGCGTCTGCCAACAAAGGTCTTTGGACCCCACAGAAGATCTCAAGGATGGGCTGCTTGGGAAAACACGGTTGGAGCAGCGCTGAGGTGGAACTTACCGGCCTCGGGGGTGGTGTAGTGAAAGGGGGTGCTCCAGGTGCTCCAGGGGCTGTTGGCAGAGCTGAGCCGGCACCTGACCTGAAACACGTACCGGGTGTAACTCTGCAGGTTGTGCTGCGAGCGGGGCTCGTGCTGCTCTGCGTCAGCCCACAGCTGCACCTGCAAAGGAAGCAGGGTGCTGGGGGGGAGCAGGACCCAGGCAGCCACCCACGCAGAACAGGGGCACGTGGTGGTCACTGCCTTCCTTGTCTGAGTAGATGGGGATGGGCAAGGTCCTTGACAAGCACATAGAATCCTTTTGGTTGGAAAAGACCTGTCAGATCATGGATTCCAAGTGTTGCCCCCTCCCTGCCAGGGCCCCACTGAGCCCTGTCCCTCAGCACCACAGCTCCACCCCTTGGAAACCCCTCCAGGGAGCAGGGGGACTCCAGCCCTGCCCTGGGCAGCCTGGCACACGCCTGGACAACCCCAAAGGGCAACAAATTGCTCCTCAGCTCCAACTGAAACCTCCCCTGGGGCAACTGGAGGCCGCTTCCTCTTGTCCTGCTGCTTGTTCCTTGGGAGCAGAGCCCAACCCCCCCTGGCTCCAGGCTCCTGAATGTCAGGGAGTTGTGGAGAGCCAGAAGGTCTCCCCTGAGCCTCCTTTGCTCCAGGCTGAACAAGCCCAGCTCCCTCAGCCGCTCCTCCCCACACTCCTGCTGCAGACCCTTCCCCAGCTCCCTTGCCCTGGGGCTGGCCAAGCCTTGGGACACAGCCTGATAAGTGCTTCCCATCACTGCTGTGCTTCCCATGCTGCTCCAGCACATTTTTGCTCCTGCAGAACCAGATAACGTCTAGAAATATTTCTAGATCCCTGGAGGGGGTTGCAGGCAGTGGAGATGTGGTGCTGAAGGACATGGGTTACTGGTGCCCTGTCAAGGAGGAGTTAATGATTGGTCTTGATGATCTTAAAGGTCTTTTCCAGCCAAAATGATTCTATGGTTTTGGGGCTTCCTGGGGGTCCACCTCACATGCCATGCCGGGGCGCCTGGGGCTTTATGTCTCTCCTCACAGCTCACGTTCTCCAGCAGCGTCTGCCTCCTCCAGCGGATGCTGGTGGTGGGAGGTGACGTCTCTGTTGTCTCGGCCCCATCGACCACGGGCAGAGCGGGCACCACTGTGGAGAGAGCCAGGAAAGCATGGGCTGGGGGGTTGGCATGTCACAGGGGCTGCCCTGCTCGTGCCTGGCCCTGAGTTGACATCTCAAGGTGGTGCCTCTGGCCCTGCACAGCCCCAGCATGCAGAGAAGCTCGTGGACGGACAGATGATGGATGAGTGGATGGACATACCGAGTTCCTGCAGGTCGAGGCACTGAGGGGTCGAGCGGGCAGTGCCCAGCGCGTTGCTGGCCTGCACCCATGCCCGGTAGCGGGTCCCACCATGCAGCGCGTCCAGCGGCACCGGTGAGTCCATGGGGAAGACGATCTCCTTCTCCTGATCACCTTTCTCAGTCTCCTCCTCCTCCTTCTTGGTATCATCTGCCTCTGATGCCCTCACACTAGAAAGCAGAAGGCAGCCCTAGTCAGAGCCTGTCTCAGCATCACACATCGACCTCTTGACGGTCACGGCTCCTGACTGGGACACAGTCATCTCCAGAGCCGGTGTTTGTCACTCCTAAAGCCAACTAGACAGTGATCGCCTTCGGTTCTTGATGTTTCTGCAGAACATTTGCATTTCTGCTGTCAGGAGGGAACTCTCTTGTTTTTTTTTTTTCGTTTTGTTGTTTTTTTTTCAAACTTTGAACCCAAGCAGATTTAGGCGGGTGGTTAATCACTTCTCTTCACAAAGCCTACATGCGACAGGATTGGAGGTGTTTGCTTTATTAATTGAGTCAGGTTAACTTTGAAAGCCTGTCAGGCTGGTGTCACGGGGGCTTCGGTGGTAAAAAGCGCCGCGGGGAGGGTGGGAAGGGCTGTGGCACGTGAAGCCCGTCTAAAGCTGCGGTTTAGCATGTGGTTTGCAAGCAGGAAACCAGGGAGACGTGAGCTTTAGAAAGCGTAACTAGGGCACGGCAGCAGAGCAGGCCTGGTGTTACCCGAGTGTGAGGCCATCTGGGTCACAACAATCCCCTGCAACGCTCCAGGCTGGGGGAAGAGTGGACGAAAATTGCCCAGAGGAAAAGGACCTGAGGGTGTTGGTTGACAGGCAGCTGGAGATGAGCCAGAGAGTGCCCAGGGGGACAAGAAGCCCCCAGCATCCTGGCTGGGGCAGCACTGGGGGGGCAGCAGGGCCAGGGCAGGGACTGCCCCCATGGATTGGGCACTGGGGAGGCTGCCCCTCCAATCCTGGGGTCAGTTTCGGGCCCCTCCCTCCCTCCCAGAAGGAGCTGGAGGGGCTGGAGCCCCTTCAGAGAAGGGCACCGGAGCTGGGGAAGGGTCTGGAGCAGGAGTGTGGGGAGGAGCGGCTGAGGGAGCTGGGCTTGTTCAGCCTGGAGCAAAGGAGGCTCAGGGGAGACCTTCTGGCTCTCCACAACTCCCTGACATTCAGGAGCTTGGAGCCAGGGAGGGTCAGGCTCTGCTCCCAAGGAACAAGCAGCAGGACAAGAGGAAGTGGCCTCCAGTTGCCCCAGGGGAGGTTGAGGTTGGAGCTGAGGAGCAATTTGTTGCCCTTTGGGGTTGTCCAGGCGTGTGCCAGGCTGCCCAGGGCAGGGCTGGAGTCCCCCTGCTCCCTGGAGGGGTTTCCAAGGGGTGGAGCTGTGGTGCTGAGGGACAGGGCTCAGTGGGGCTCTGGCAGGGAGGGGGCAACAGTTGGACTCCATGATCTTAAAGGTCTTTCCCAACCAAACAATTCTATGACTCAACACCGCACCCCGACCGCACACCCTGTGCCAGCTCTGCCGTTACCATGCTCCCTCCTGGCACAGTCCAGCTCACGGCATCACCCACCCTCAGCCCCCCATCCCCTGGATCCTTACCCACGCAGGTGGAGGCTGTACTGGGTGCTCAGCTCAGTCGGCCGCCCCGCGTCCCACGTGCACATCAGACGCTCCGAGCGCTCCTGGATGACGCAGGTCAAGTTGCTCGGCCGTTCCGGAGGATCTGCGGAGGCAAAATCCAGCAGAGCGTGCGGACACCCCCCGAGAGGTGCCAAACCCTGGCTGCTGCCCACCCTCCCTGACCTCCTCGGTGTTGGCAGATAAACAACAATCCCCAACCCCCTGTAGGCGCGGGGGTTACTCACAACCGGCCCGGACGTGGGTGCCGCACACCAGCCGGCGCATTTCGCTGTCGGAACAGCGGGCGAAGCAGGCGACGGTCCCGAAGGGCATCCGGAAATCGCGCAGCCGGAGCTGGACGGCGCTGCTGTTGAGGGGATGCAGGGGACCTTCCGTGAGGTTGTAGTTGAGGAGGATGAGGAACTCGACCCAGGGGCAGCCGAGGGTGGAGAGGCAGTTGATGGAGATGTCGGAGCCCATCTGCACCACCGGCGCGGGCTCGATCCAGACGTGCCCCGAGCACTTGATGTTTGCGAGACCTGCGCCAACACCCGCCCGGTCAGGGCAGCTCCAGGCAGGTATCCCACGGGAGTGGGTGATACCCATGGGCTGCACGGGGCGGCTACTTTGCTGGAATGTGGGTGGTAGCACAGCAGGACCTTGGGGCCCTCTCGCTGTCCTCTGGCACAAGGATCATAGAATCACGGAATGGTTTGGCTGGGAGAGAACCTTTCAAGGTCATCTAGTAGGGAGCAGGGACATCTGCAACTGGAGCAGGTTGCTCAGAGCCCCATCCAACCTCCCCTGCAATGGGGCCAGGGATGGGGCAGCCACCACCTCTCAGGGCAGCCTGGGCCAGGCTCTCACCACCCTCAGCACCAACAATTCCTCCCTTTTCTCCAGCATAAATCTCCCTCTTTTAGTTTCAACCCATCCCCCCTTGTCCTGTCCCACCAGGCCCTGCTCCAAAGTCTGTCCCCATCTTTCTGACAGGCCCCTGGAAGCCCTGAAAGGCCCCCAGAAGGTCTCCGCGGAGCCTTCTCTTCTCCAGGCTGCACAACCCCAAGGGGCAGACCACCCCCCTGCCTCCAGCAGCGACCCGGTACCCGGTGACTCATCCCCTCAGATCGGAAACAACTCGTTTCACCCCTTTTGCTCTAACACTTAAACGAGTGCAGGGAAATAACCGGCTGCCGGGGAGCTCTGATCCCCCGCGATTAGGTCGGCAGCCCCCGCCCAGCGGCGCCTCTGCCCTTCGCTATCAGATGAAGGCTCCGCGCCACTATCGGCTCCATCTGGCCTTCCTGGAAAGGATGCAGCTGCGCTCGGGCTTCCTGGGTGCGGAGGCAGGATCGTGCCAGCGCCTCAGGCAGCCTCTCGGAGCTGCAGAAGCACCAGCTGGATATGGCCCCGGTCCGTGGAGCGGGACGGAGAGGGTGCCACAGGACGCGGGAACCTCCCGCGACGCTCGTGAAGCGCTCCCCCCGACATCCAGAGCTGTGGCCTGATAATTCCCTTTTACAATTCTTCACTCTGAGGGTGGTGAGACCCTGGCCCAGGTTGCCCAGGGAAGCTGGGGATGCTCCATCCCTCAAAGTGTTCAAGACCAGGTTGGATGGGGCTTTGAGCAACTTGCTGTAGTGGGAGGTGTCCTGTCCGTGCCCATGGCAGGGGGGTTGCAACAAGATGATCTTGAAGATCCCTCCCAACCCAACCCATTCTGTGATATGATTCCCCAGCTTGCTCCAGGGCTCAGCGAGGGCGATGTCGCGGTGGCCACGCCGCGTCGCACCACCGCGTCGCACCACCGCTTACCTCCAGGCAGGCAGCAGAGCAGGACGTGGAGCACCAGAGCCTCGCCGGACCTCACCATGGCCTGGGCTGCGGCCGCTGCCGACTCCTGGCATAGTCTGGGGGGAGGAGGAGGAGAGGTGTGAGTTGTCCCACCAGTTGCATCACTCACTCTGCCCTCTCCCTGGGTTGTGCAGGAACCTCCATGGAGGTCTCATGGGGACGCACAGCCAGGGTTTGGTTGGGGATTTGAGGCCGGGTTGGGTTGTGGCGGAGCACAGGGGGACAGAGCCGTGGGCACACAGGGCTCAGCACCTCGTGCAACAGCCACCCCATCGGCAGAGCCTGGTGTCCAGCTCTGGTGAGAAGCCTCAAGGCCGCTTTCCCCCAGGTTCCACCTCTGGAGATATTTTTCTTAGTTTTTATACTGTGAAATTTTTCCTGTACTTTCCTTATACTCACACAGATGTTAAAGTTCATCCAGCGTTTGGTAGCCCACAGGCTGGATAACCTCACCCCCACCCCTGGCAGGTGATGGAGCAAACGCGACTGGAAGCCCTCTCCCAGCACACAATGGAGGTCCAGGAGGTGATGGGAGCATGACAAAGAACCAGGAGGTGATGGGAAAGGTCAGCATAGATTTTTCAAAAGGGAAATCACACCGGAGAAGCCCAAGAGCCTGCCTTGAAGAGAACTGGTGAGGTGGGTGAAGGGAACACAGAAGGTGCTGCTCATCTTCATCCTGCTCTTCTCGCCAACCCCGGAGATGCGTTTCTGGGTGACCTGCCCTAGATTATTTGATCCTGCTCTGGCAGGGCAGCTGGACTTGATGATCTCCAGAGGTCCCTTCCAACCCCTACCAGTCTGTGATCCTGTGATCTGGAGTGTGGGCTCCAGGACTGGGCTCTCTCCAGGACAAGAGAGATGAAGATGAACTGGGGTGAGTCCAGCAAAGGCTGCAAAGATGCCTGAGGGTCTGGAGCACCTGAGATGTGGGGAAAGGTTGGGAGAGCTGTTCAGCCTGGAGAAGGGAGGGCTCCAGGGGAGTCTGATGTCTGATAGGGGGTAGAGATGAGGGAGCCCAACCCCTGCTCAGTGCTGCCCAGGGACAGCACAAGAGGCTGTGTGCTCACACTGAAAATCAGGAAATCCCAGTTAAATATAAGGAAAAGTTCTTTAAGGGTGACTCTGTGTGGGCTCTCCTGCAGTCCCCATTCCTGGAGATCCTCAGACTCAATCGGGCATGGTTTTATGGGACAGAAACTTCCCCATGGGGCTCGGGGTACGGGATACAGAGCGTGGGACTGGGATGACTTTGCAGCAGCCCAGTCACTGACCGGAGTGGTGGCACATCTCCTGGGGGTGAAAATCCTCTTTTCCAAGAGAAACATCCTCCTGGGAGCAGCTTTACAGCCCACGTTCCCCCGCCACCAAAGGCTGGGGTGATGCCAACCTCTCTACAACCCCCAGCACCACCCTGGGCCCATCTGCTGGGTGTCTGGTGCCATGGGGAGGTGGGTGCTGCAAGCAGAGCAAAGTCCCACACCTCCAGGGCTTTCTTCTTAAGGCAGCAATAATTAAAACAACCCCTTCCCCGAAACAAAATGACATTAGAAAGGCCAAGATTTCCTTGAGGGACGCGCCAAGTCCACTGGAAATCGTTCAACCCAAAGGAGGGTATGAGCCGCAGCTCCCGCACGGGTATTTCCCGCGCTGTGTGAGCTGACCTCGTTTGTTTTAAGGGCTGCTCAAATATCCATCAGGAGTAAGTCCGATTTCAAGTGCCTTCCCTATTACCTGAGCCACTACGAGAACTCAAAAGCCTCCTGGTTGCCTGTAAAGTTAGAACAGATGGGAAAAGGAAAAAAAAAAAACAAAAAACCAAACCCAAACCAAAAACTCCTACCCTTGTGCTCTGTGAAAAGAGCTGAAAATACAATAAATCTGCCTGGCTGCCAACTCGGAGAGAAGATCCTCCTCCGGGGATCACTCCCATTCAGTTTTATTCCAATTTACAGGCGCTTGTGAACTCCAAGCGCTTGCAAACTCCAAAGCCGGGAGGAGTGAGGCTGTTCCCCTTGCTGAGAGATATTGATCTTTGATCTCATCTCTATTAAAACAATAAATAAATAAATAAATAAATCTCCTCGTAGCTGAGGGCTAAAGAAATGTGAAGCAAGCGAAGGAAAGAAGCCATCCCGGTTGTGCAAGCCCAAGCCGTGTGTCAGAAGCTGCCAACACCTGCCAGCAGCAGCTGGGAAAGACAAACTGGATTTTTTTTTTATTTTTTTTTTGGCTTTCAATCCAATCAGAAGCTGGACAGAGCCAGGAGGGTCCTTACCTTGCTGGTCCTCAGGCCATGTGCTGCTGCTGCTGCTCCAACTGGGGCTGCCGAGCGCGGCGAGAAGCAGCAGCGACCGTCAGCAAACCTGACCTAGATAGTTGTGCCGCGAAAAAACTGAGAGTTTCCAGTCTGAGTCAGTCCATGGGGAAACCCAACAGCCCTTAAAGGAGCAGCCTCGGGGGGCGTTGGTTTTTTAGTCTTTTGGTCATTGCTGAATTTGGAGTCACCCCGGCGAAGCTGAGTCCATCCCAACGGGATTTTTTGCGATCGAGTTGCTGGGCGAGAGGCGACAGGAACCCAGCGGGGAAGTCCTGGGGAGCACAGCTGAGTTCCCTCAGCAGAAGTACGTGGATTTTTTCTCCTACTCCCAGAAGGCTACAAGGAAAAGCTCCAGAAGGATTAAAGTTGTTCGTACTGGCACCGAGCGTCACTTCTGCTTGCGCATCCCAGCTCATGTCAGGATGTGACAGGCCACAGAGCCCTGGGGCACAAGGGGTCAAGGCTGCCACAGTGCTCCCCATCCAAACATTGCTCCCAAACCACCCCAGGTGTAGAGCCTGTGGCTTCCTTTTTCATGGAATCACAGAATTGTTTGGTTGGAAGAAACCTTGAAGGTCGTGGAGTCCAAGCGTTGCCCCATCCCTGCCAGGGCCCCACTGAGCCCTGTCCCTCAGCACCACATCTCCACGCCTTGGAAACCCCTCCAGGGAGCAGGGGGACTCCAGCCCTGCAACAAATTATTCCTCGGCTCCAACCTCAACCTCCCCTGGGGCAACTGGAGGCCGCTTCCTCTTGTCCTGCTGCTTGTTCCTTGGGAGCAGAGCCCGACCCCACCTGGCTCCAAGCTCCTGAATGTCAGGGAGTTGTGGAGAGCCAGAAGGTCTCCCCTGAGCCTCCTTTGCTCCAGGCTGAACAAGCCCAGCTCCCTCAACCGCTCCTCCCCACACTCCGGCTCCAGACCCTTCCCCAGCTCCGTTGCCCTTCTCTGGCCACGCTCCAGCCCCTCCAGCTCCTTCTGGGAGGGAGGGAGGGGCCCAGAAGGGGCCCCAGGATTCGAGGGGTGGCCTCCCAAGGGCCAAGGCCAGAGGTACAATACCTCTGACAACTTCACCTCAATACCAGTGTTAACCTCATTAGAGGCTGCAACCACAGGAAGCACCGCTGGCTCACCCGCCTCTGCCTTCGCAGGAGGAAACAGGAGGGACCACAAGCCCCCGCTCCCCAAGCACAAGGCAGAGCCTCCCTCTCCCAACAAGCCCCAGATGCTCTGGATTTGAGTCTTCCGTGGTTTGTTGGGGTTTTTTTGTCGAAGCAAAGGGTGGGTGAAAGCAAGAGCTTTAGGCTGCTGGCAGTAGGAGGCTGAGGGGGTGGGTCTCACCTCGTGGGTGGATTTTGCCATATCTCAGAGCTCCTGCTGCGGAGGGAGGCGAGGACGAGGAGGGTCCCAGGGGCATCACAGCCCTTCTGCACTGGTGTAACTGGAGCTGAGGAAGAACCGCTGTGGAGGACACACTCGAGGCCAGGGCAGCACATCTGGAGCCAGCAGAGCACATCTGGAGCTGTCACAGCTCCCACCACGATGTGTCACAGCTGCTCCCCAGCCCCCAGCCAGCCTCGGCGCCTTCCCAAGATGGGTGTCACAGTCCCTCTGAGTTGCTGGTCCCCATGTTTCCCAGACCATTAGTGTTTTCTGGTGTCAGTTAAGCTCGTGTCTCCTCATCTCTTCCTGAGCGGGCACGGCGAGATGCGGCTCTGCACCCCAACACGGCCAGCCAGGGGCTGGGAGGGGAGCAGAATAAATGCTCACGCCGGGCTCTTATCCTACGGATTTCTCTTTCCCATGCTCAGAAACCCCAGTTGCTTTGGTCTTCATCTGAGGAAGGTCACTCCACCTCAGCTTTCCACACCCCACTGCTTCGGGACTCTGTAATTTGTTAGTTCAAAGAATCACGGACTTGTCTGGAGGGGAAGGGACCTTCCAAGGTCACCTGGTGCAACCCCCCTGCAGGGAGCAGGGCCATCTGCAACTGGAGCAGGTTGCTCAGAGCCCCATCCAACCTCCCCTGCAATGGGGCCAGAGATGGGGCAGCCACCACCTCTTGGGGCAACCTGAGCCAGGCCTGGACAACCCCAAAGGGCAACAAATTGCTCCTCAGCTCCAACTGAAACCTCCCCTGGGGCAACTGGAGGCCGCTTCCTCTTGTCCTGGTGCTTGTTCCTTGGGAGCAGAGCCCGACCCGCCCTGGCTCCAAGCTCCTGAATGTCAGGGAGTTGTGGAGAGCCAGAAGGTCTCCCCTGAGCCTCCTTTGCTCCAGGCTGAACAAGCCCAGCTCCCTCAGCCGCTCCTCCCCACACTCCTGCTCCAGCCCCTTTCCCAGCTCCGTTGCCCTTCTCTGGCCACGCTCCAGCCCCTCCAGCTCCTTCTGGGAGGCTCTGGAGCCAGGCTCTGGAGCCAGGCTCTGAAGCCCCTTTCCCTCTCCTGAGGATGTACACGTCAACCCAGAGTCATCGCCAATTTGGCGCCAGGGACAAACCTCGGTCTCCAAATGAGATTAAGATTAAGATGGATTAATTTATCGTTTGTTATCTTTGGTGGGCTCGCTGCCGGCCGGGGCAAAATGACTGCAGTGAGTCAGAGACTTAGATTACAAGGAAGAAAAGGTCAGGCCAGCATGAGCTTTGCTGCCAAGAACGAAGGATCCGTGTCATATCCAGAGCTGTGCTTGGCATGGGGGACACAGGGGACATGGAGAACATGGTCATCCCGGGCACAGAGCCCTGAGCACATCCCCTTCTCGTCGTGTCTGTATCAGTCTGCCAGTAACCAAACCCATTCACCCAGAGGGACCCCAGCACTGCCGGGGGGACGGTCGCGCCGGTGGGAATCGGGGCCGTTTGCGTCAATCCCGCTGGCGCAGGAATCCATGCAGGATTAAGTTCCTCTCTGCTGTCGGAGGAGTAAACATTTCCAGGTCCAAGCCCACACTGCAGCTCGACCAGGATGGACAGGGCTTCGGGCAAGAACAAGGAAGGGAACGCCAACGAGACGGCTTTTTTCTGTTCGCTTGTGGATTTTGGCCGGGCTAAAAGGACATCCGAGATATGGGGAAGCTGCTCCTGGGCTTTAAAGTCAGGCTGTTCTTCCTGCAGCCCGCTGGGAGCCATGCCAGGGAACGGCTCCTGCTCCTCCCGTATCTTTTTGCCGGGAGCGGGGCAGCAGCGAGGGCACCACCGGGTCAGGGAAATAAAGGAATGTTTGGGTAAAGAAGTTTTGTTCCTGCTGCAAGGGGAGAAGGCGAGAGCAAGTGTGCCGAGAGCGAGCGTGCCGAGGGCAAGCGGGAGCGTGCCGGAGCGAGCGGCAGCTCGCGCCCACAGGGCCACGATGCCCCATTTCACGCCGGAGGCTGCAGAGGTTGGTTGTGCCCAGGCAGGTCTGGACGTGGTGGGGAATTAATTGGGGATAAAGCTTTTAAAAAAAGGGCTGTTTCCCGTAAAAACCCCGCCAAGGGCAGCGAATGTCCCACAGCTGCCGCACCTCTTCCTGCCGGGAATGACCCCAAAGTGCTGCGTTCGGGGTTTGCTCACCCCAAAGCCACGCTGCTTGCGAGCCCCTTACCCCATCCATCTCCCACCCCATTCCATCCCCACCCACCCACTGGGTGCAGCCTCTCCGTGGCTTTGTCCCCCCAGCCCTGTGCTGTCCCCAGCTCCCCCCTGGACACGGTGCTGGGTCCCCAGCTGGGAGGAGGACACGTGGATGGTGAGAAGCAGCCTCCACAGCAGGGTCTGCTCGAGATGTGTTGCTTCTTTTCCTCCGGCCAAATCCTAAACGCAATCTTCTTTTGTTTTTTTTTCCTGATGTAACCTATAGGGTGATGGTTTGGTGGTTGTTGGGGATTTTTTCTTTTTTTTTTTTTTTTTTCCAAGCTGTCTTTATTTTGGGGTTTTTCCACTTGGCAGAAGGTGCCTCGGAGGGGAAGATTTAATCTCCAAAGGGCAAAGGCCCGATGCCAAAATCCTGCGCGTGGGGTCACCCAAGGGCAGCATCCTGCAGGGTGCTGGGCCCCAGCACCCGGCCATGCAGCTCTGCACCCCCTGCCCCCGCGGGGAGGGAGGGAACCCCCCCAGGAGGGACACCCCTACCCAGAAAAGGGCATATGCTGAGGATGTGTCCCCTTGTCCCTACAATGCAACCCCCCGTAGTCCCCTCCCCCATATGAGGCCACTGAGTGATGTCCTGGTGTCACCCCCCAGGCTCTCGCCCCATGCAGCAACCCCCCCCCTTCCCCCCATTGTGCAATGCCCCCCCCCACGCCCAACTCCTGTGCAATTCCCCCCTCCCTGTGCAACACCACCCTTGCACCGACCCCCCCAGACACCCATTGAATGCTCTCACCAGATCCTGCGTAATACCTGCCC
>VWZK01014216.1:0-14139 GCA_013396935.1 Baryphthengus martii | reverse complement strand
TGTGATTTTAACGGATTAAGTGACAAGGCCCTCAAAGGTAGCCATGCCAACATGAGACTTTCTGCATATGGACACTGACTTTTGACCGTTCTGGCTGTCACCAAGAAAAGAGGAGAAATAATATACAGAAAGAGAGCAACCTAAATGCCCTTCAGATTGCCTGAAGAAGCTATCTGATAGTCCAAAATCTTCTGGTTGTCTTTTCCTCTGTTTAAGGGTTTCTTCTTCCTCAAGTTTTTAAATTGAATTTGAATAGTTACTTCTGTTTTCTTCCTCTTTTTTCACATAGATTATTTTTTTCAAGTGTCAGGTCACTGCATGTGTACAAAATAAATGGGATGATAAAGGTAATCGCACCATTGTAAATCCATAAGAAGCAGCAAAATAACTCACTAGTCTAAATTGTCATATAATTTTCAAGTGAACTAATGCAGTTATTTTAGAATATTAGATAATCTTTGTTTTCATGTGACGTGAACAGCATCTTTTCTCTCTGCTAGTGACAATCGGCAACTTCAGCTTCTTTACTTGGAGTGCATCCTCTCCATGTTAAACAGCTCCTCTCCCAGCATGCACCAGCACAAAGGATTCACTGATCTAATATGGTGAGTACATCTGAAGACTAATGAAAACACTCAGTTTGTAAGTATAAAAAGGTCTTCTCGTCCCAGCCATGCAAACAAAGCTGTAATAAATCTTCAGATGTGAGCAGAGTTTGGTCACCAGTAGTTAACCTGTTATTGGTCCATTCTGTGCCTCATGTAAGATTGGTTAGGACCTCATGTTCAACTAGCACATTAGATCCCTGCAGTGAATTCTTGTTGTAATGAAGCCTAATGTATTTAGCCAGAACAGCAAGTCTTTTATGATTTCTGCAATAGTTTGGGTTCATGTGTGCCATTAAACACACAAATATTCTGCTTACTGTAGGATGGTACTGTAGAGATTCTTACAGGAATATAAGCAAAATTAATGTCAGATGGTGTGCTAGTGACCAGAAAGGCTTATGTCCTGCATAGTATAAGGGCTGAGGCTAAATGGTCTTCATGGTGCTTCCACTTTATCAAGAAATCCTTTTTAATACGCTTTGCCCAAAAGGCTTCACGTCTTTATCGTTCATTTAAACCTCTAAATTGCCTGATACCATCTTGGACTGCCTGAAACAATACTTTACCCTCTTTTTGTTTGCAATAGTGCATTTTTTTATAGCATATGAATAATTGAGTCATAGTAATAAAGCAAGAATATAACTAAAATGCAGTTCCTTGAAGTCCATGTCTGTCCTGTGACTTTGGCGGGTGATTGTATTAAGAAAAGGTGTACGTGACTGTTAATGACAAATGTGATTCTTGGGCTTTTACCCTCTAATTTTTGAAATGAAAGTGTTTGACTCAGGCTCAATTCTAAGGACGCAACATGTATAGGTGCCCATAACTTCCCTTGCTTTCCCAGGAAAATCAACGACTGCTGCATTAGGAAGTCTTCAGGTGGATAATGCTTGGCAACGCTGCACAGGGAGCCTGTGTTGAGGCCTCTGGGAGCAATAATATAAAGCAGAATTGTCTCTTTCATGGCACTCAGGGAGCAATAATGTAAAAGCAGAATTCCCTCTTTCATGGCACACTCATTTCAGAAACTTCTGCTGCTGAATTTTACCCAACACTTTTTTATATTTACGTGGCTGACTGTGAGGCCATCTTATGAGCAAGGTCACTGAAATGATCTCAGTTAAAAGAAAATACTTCCTGTTTTATTTGCAATTTACATGATTTTGGTGATCCAGTTTAGGCTGCAAATCTACAGGTTTTTGTATTTGTAACTGTGTATCATGAGGACAAGCCATCGAGGGCAAGACTTCTTAACCTACATTGCTACCAATGAATATGCATCCTCCAGCTACATGCTTAAGACGAAGTGGGTAAAAAACCCTAGGAAGACAGTTTAAACTGCAAACATCCTTTTGGATATATAGCAGAGGTGCACACTGATCCATTAGCTGTCTAGTGAAACTGTGAACCAAACTGATAATTGTCTTTGTTCTTTAAGGGACTGTTGCCTACATGCACATGACTTTCTCTCTAGCTGGCACTTTGTAGTCAGTTCTCAGCAGAAGATAAAGAAGGGAGCAGACAGAGAAGGTTTAGCTCTGTGTTCTTCTGACAGTGTTCTCCATAGTTTGATACAGAAGCACTTTGATGGGACTAAGATGTTTGCGGAATATGTTGCTGTGATTAAACCTACTCCAAGGCAGTGAATTGGCATGTTTTGGATTGTGATTGGAGGAAGGAATGTAATAAGCAGACTCAAAGTCATTATCTGCTGTCTGATTAAGAGATATTTTTCTTCCTTTAACTTCAGGAAACAAAGCTGTTTTAGCAAGCACATGAAGTGAAGCAATGAATGTTCTGGACTGCATTAAAATCTTGAGAAAATAAGATATATGAGGACATGTTACTTTTTGTGCTGAATCATTACTTGTCATTGGGTTTCTGCATTAGGCACAAGCTTGAACCTCTGAGGCATGTGGGTATAAATCAGGTTTGGGGCTGCCTTCTCATGTAGCACTTGGCTTTTTAAATTACGGTCTTGCAGACTGAAGTAAAATGTCAATCTTTGTGAGTGCAAAGATGAAATAACAGCAAATGGAGCAAAGTGCTGAGTTGGTTTTGGCGCTGGTTCCACAGAAGAGTGACCTGTTGATGTGGAATCACTTACTTGAGTGTTCATGCAGAAAGGCAGTTGAAGGAAGGACGGCATTTTTAGTGTATATTGGCATATGAGAAGTTAAAATGCATGCATTGAGTTACTGTAGAAGGCTTTATGTTCTCAAAACCCAGCAAAACGGACTCACAACTAAGGGTGCTTACTAAAATACACGCTTGCACAGTTCAATGATGGAACATCAGGCCTTCTAGTGAACATAGATTGGTTTTTGTTTGGTCAGGTTTTTTTCAAAGCTCCCAAGTTGGACTGAAGAAGAAACACTTAGCAATAGAAACCTAGAATTTCCACCTTGCGATAGATTGCAGCCAATGAACAAGGCAGGCATGCTGTCCTGTAAGGGACATGAACTTGCAAAATCAGTACCATATTTATAAAGCACCCAGAAGTATTTCCATATGTACTAGCGTGCCGATGCTTGAGAGATGAAAAAAGGCCTGGTGTAATTTTTTATTCTACCTATCACTGCTGTTGGCTGATCATTAAAAGAAGAGTGTGTATCTCATTTATTCATGGGCTGTTTTCAATCAGCTCCTGTGAGATTATTTTCCAGTTACCATCTGCTGCTTTTCTCTTTCTCAGGAAGCAACTGTGTCCAGCCCTAGTAGTAATCCTGGGAAATCCAATCCATGACAAAACTATCACCTCTGCCCACAGCAGCATCTGTCTTGAGACAGATTCACCTTCCTCAGGGATCTCTGATCATGGTCGGGGTTCAGGTTGTTCCTCCACAGCACCTGCACTTAGTGGGCCTGTCGCGCGGACCATATATTATATTGCAGCGGAACTGGTTCGACTGGTGGGGTCAGTGGAATCCTTGAAGCCTGTGCTGCAGTCTCTCTATCACCGGATATTGCTTTACCCACCACCTCAGCACCGAGTAGAAGCCATCAAAATTATGAAAGAGGTAGGATAATCATGTGTGCAAATCCAGGCATGTAAAGCAAAATGTTTATTTAACAGTAGATGTTACTTATAGTTTTGTACCTGTCCATTCCATACCTTAGCACTATGGATGTTGAAATTGCCCTTTCTGAGCACAGCTGCTACATCAAACCGCTCTGACAAATATTTTTAGTTTTACAAAGTCATAATAGCTATATTTATCTCCGTAACACAAGCTGCTATGGCAACTCCATCAGTGTTCATGCTGTGCTACTGCATGGATCAGATCTTATCACGGAGTCATGACTGCTCTTTTGGGTGAGATACAGTATAGCAATGCAGTTCTCAGCTTCTTTGGCATCTTTCCCCACTCTCTTCTCTTGCTAGAAGGAGACATTCATCCGCACAACGTAGTATTCCAGGCATTAAAGTGAATATATGCTTTGCTTACATGCCAGGTTTTTGAAATACAGTTTCCTTGAGCCTTATTAGAATAGCCACAAGGAAGCTGCCAGTGTTTTTAAGCAGCCACGTCAAGACCAGCCATTCTGGCCTCTTGCCCAGTGCCTCTGACAGCACTAGAACCTGGAGCATTGTGAGACTTCTTTGAGCAGCAGCTGAAATCATGGGCTATTCCATTTCACATGTGCGGCCTTCTTCTCGTGTTGTGGAACACAAGGCAACTTATGTAATTTATAGGAACAGTGGCCTCTTAGAGAACTTCTGTTTTATCTTGTGCATACCTAGGCTGTTCTGTGTCTGAAGATCTCTCCTAACACCACACAGCAGCCCACTGGCTTGTAGTCTGAATTGGCAGCCACCCTGGCACTTGCTAATTTTAAACAATAGCAAGATGACAATTGAAATTTTGGGAAAAGCTCTATCTAATGTTGTTTCCTGCAGGACATTTCTGTTGCCTCTCTCTGCTTATTAATATGTGTTTGCAAAGCCTTCTCCTTGCATTTCCTGGTGGGCATTAGCAGGATGCCACCCAGCAGGTTGAGTCAGAAGGAATCACTTTGGCTATCTTTGCATGACTCTATTTTGTGACTGGGTGACTGAAGGCTCCCTTTGGTATATAATATAATGCAAGATATTTTGCTCTGTATTCACACATAAAGATTGTCTTTTGTGAAGTATCAGTTCATTTAAAAATGTAAAGTACCAGACAACATTCTATATGTGATTGTTGTTCAGTTTTCTGCTCTTTTCTATCTGTTTTTCCACCTTTAAAAAGAGGAAAGGTAGCTTCAGTAAGTAGAACATTAGTGTGCTGGTTTCCTTTGCTGTGAGAAATGATGGTACTGCTACCTCGAGTTCCAGGGCTTGATAGAACTATGACTCATTTATTGTATTTAAATAATGCTTATGTAATCCTTTAGTAACTTCTGTTTCCTTTTCTTTCAGATACTTGGCAGTCCTCGACGGCTTTGTGATTTGGCAGGGCCCTGCTCTTCTGAGTTGGAATCCAGGAAGAGGTCTATTTCTAAAAGGAAGTCCCATCTGGATCTCCTCAAGCTGTATGCTTTGTTTCCTCCTTTAGCCTCTTCTCTCTTAAACCTGTGCATGCAGGACACTGAAACACTCATACCTTCAGAAGCATACCCGTGTGTGAGCCAGAGTATCTCCCTGGTTAAATAAGCTGTGAAAATGGAAGAGCGGTAAAAGCTCTTACTGGTTTGTCATCAGTCTGGGCCTGTTTGTATAGTCATAGATAACTGCCTGGTGGAGTTTGCCAAAATACCCAAATACGTTGGTTTATAGCTGGAAATTCTTGGATTTGAGCTCCTTGCAGTGCAGTAACTGTGTGCTTATTTAGAGGTACATTTACAAGATGAAGTCAGAGGAGATAATTGAAAACTTAAACATTGTCAGATTGAGCAGGAAGTATTTTCAGTTCTTATAAAGATTGTATCTTACAGATGAGATAATTTTCCAGACACAGATGGCTTTAAATTTCACTTCAGTTGGATATTGATGTTTATTTTCTGTGTGTTTGTCTGTAAGGGAAAACATACTGTGCATGCTGGTACAAAAGCATGGTAACTGTTTCCCTGGTTGGCACTCCCTTTACAGAGTGGCCATGTCAACATGGGAGACTTATAATTTGTTCTATTACTAGTTGTCTTTCTCAGGAATTGTCTTACAGGATAACTTCTATTTTTTCTTTTCCTGGTTGTGGGCAGATGGTGTTGGAAGATAATGACATGGTGCTCACTGTATGTGCTGCATCACTTTAATTAATTCTGTTTTAATTGTAGAATCATGGATGGGATGACAGAAGCGTGCATCAAAGGTGGTATTGAAGCATGTTATGCTTCAGTGTCCTGTGTCTTTGCCCTGCTTGGAGCATTAGATGAACTGAGCCAAGGGAGGGGTCTTAGTGAAGAGCAGATCCAGCTGCTGCTCCAGCGCTTAGAAGAATTGAAGGATGGGACTGAGACAAGCAGGGACTCCATGGAGATCAATGATGCTGACTTTAGGTGGCAGAGGCGAATCCTGTCCTCAGAAAATCCTGCCTGGGAATCAGGAAATGAGAAGAGCCCTGATATTAGCATTAGTGTTACCACAGACACTGGTCAGACCACTTTAGAAGGGGATATGGGACAGACAACTCCAGAGGATAATCCAGAAATTCAGAAAAACTCACTGCCATCTCCAGCTGAACATGAAAGCAAAGAGATTCATTATAGAGAGCCAGAGTCAGAAACCATCGACCAGCCAGATGTTGTTCAGAGAAGCCACACCATAGCCTATCCGGATATAACAAACTTCCTATCAGTTGATTGCAAGACCCGGTCCTATGGATCCAGGTACAGTGAAAGTAACTTCAGTGTAGACGACCAGGACCTTTCTAGGACTGAGTTTGATTCATGTGATCAGTATTCCATGGCAGCTGAGAAGGACTCGGGCAGGTCAGATGTCTCGGACATAGGCTCTGACAATTGCTCCCTAGCTGATGAGGAGCAGACACCACGGGATTGTCCAGGTCACAGGTCCTTACGTACTGCTGCTCTCACTCTGAAATTGTTGAAAAACCCAGAAGCAGACCAGCACAGTGCACGGCTCTTTATCCAGTCACTTGAAGCTCTTCTTCCTCGGCTTATAGCTCTTCCCAGCATAGAGGAGGTGGATGGAGCACTGCAGAGCTTCTCTTCAACGTTCTGCTCAGGTTTGCAAGCAAATATTTATTGTCTAACCAGCATGCACACTGCAACAGCGCTGTACGCAGTTTTTCTTGTAGGATTTCATCTTCAGAGGACATATCGAGAATAAAGAGATTTGTGCTTTACACAGCACGTTCCTCCACAGCAGCACACTTCACTTGGGGCAAAGCAAATTGAATATGCAGTCACTGATTCCAAGGGAGGTCAATCCATTGACTTTTAACAGGCTCTGGATTACATCCTCAGTCAGTAGAGAAATCAAATTTTCTGTAAGATACCTCTTCACAGGTTTGCGAAGATCTGTTGAGAAGTTTTGAACATGCTGTCATTTAAGGAGAGGTTGGGTTTTCCCATTAACATGAAAGGGGCGTGGGGAGGACCATCACATGTTTTGAAAGAGATGTAAGTAGCTTAGTACATCACTGCATTGCTTGTAATAATGCCAGCTTTGCAAAGAAGGTGATAAGAATTCCACAACCGTAAGCTCTTGAAAGAATAAGAAAAGAGGAACCATTCTCTTCTTCACTGTTTTGTTTTTCTTAATACTGCTGTCTATCATGACAGGAAATGCAAAGCTCAAGGCCCAGACCAACTGAAAAATAGTTAAAGATCTTACCTTTTAAGAGATTAAACGCCTGCAGTTCTTTCAGGGTTAGAGCCTTTAGAATCTTGATTTGGTCAATTGAACAGAAAAGCACCATATAAAGGCTAGTTTGTCCTGTTGATGGCATATTTAAGATCTATATAAAATGCATGTACTTTTAGAAGGGTTTCTTTTTCCTGACAGTGGCCAAAGTGGAAATGTTTGTTAAAATACATCTCTTTGTTTCTTTAACTGAATTCACCACAGTTGCCTTTCCTGTTGCCCCTCTCCTAATCACTGCTTCATTCATTTGTGCTCTCTCACACATATTAAACTCATACAGAACCAGAAGGGATGCCTCCCGTCATCATACAGTGAAATTTAGATATGAAGCTAGGTGAATAAGTTGGTATTTATGATATCTTGTTTAAATACTGCCCAAATAAATCCTAAATCAGAAATATGGTATATTACATTCTTAAGAAACATTGGCCATTTGATATCACAGAAAGGAGATACCTTAAAGGGGCCATTAATGTTAATTGCATTAATAGTTGAGGTGCTCAAAAGTATCCTTTCTGTCACAAGAGATTTCTTTTTCCTGAAGAAGAGCCATCTCGAGGTTATGCCAAAAGACCAGAACTAGAACTCTAGCTCAAGCTTCTGTGCACCTGTTCTCTTGTGCGTGAATAAATATACTGCTGCTTTTCTCCTTTGTCTGTCAAATCCCTTTAGAATGCTTTAAAGTGGTGACAGAGGTAGACCTAGCAGGCTTCCCAATTCTAAGGCTAAATGCTGCTTTTGTTGTCATGCAGTATGACTAGTACAGTGAGAAAGATGGAAGAATATCACTCAATATCTGCATTAAGTCAGTAATTTCTGGTTCGTACCTCTCTCTTAGAAAGATACCTTGTCTTGGACTTAAACTACTGAGTTGAGAAAGACCTTTCACTTTCCTAAGAAAGCCACACCCGTGGCTGAATCTCTACATAAAAATGCGTACACCGTATTTGTTGTCTGATTTGCTGAAGTATTCTTAGAAGATGCCACTCAGCAAGAAATAATGGAAAAATAAAGTAACAGTTTACTGTATTAAAATAGCTTGCAAGAGGTATCCTCTTTTTTTCATGGGGCTGTGGCTGTTATGTTTGTAATTTGATGCTCTCGCAAGATCTACTCAGTTCGTGTTTCATCTGGACACCTGCAATGAGACTCAGTTCAGCTGAAACAGTCCCTTAACTTGTACCTCAGATCTTAAGCAGAAGTCCATCACTTCTCCTGAGGTGAGGACTTATGCCTTTCTCACCTACACAGGAACACGAGTTTGAAGACCTGTAGAGAGAGAGAAACTTACTAAAGTTATCTGGGGGTAGGAACTACCCCTGGAGAGCTTCCAGGACATCAGCCTGATCTGCCTCTTAGGCAATGTTTGAGTCCTTGCTTCAGGACTCCTTCATTAGCACCAGCAATTCAAGGCACAGATGAGGTGGTGAAATTAGAGGAGCTGGTCCTATGTGGAACATGCATGGGTGTATAATTCCTGAAAAATAGGTTAGGAAATTGGAGTATTGGTTAAGATTCAAGCTGAGAAAAGACAGGTGCAGTTCTGAAACCAGCCACTACAGAAGCAGTATTTTTATGTTCCTGAGAGACCTTACTTAGTCGTTTTGTTTCATTTTTCATTTTTTCTTACGCTTTTGTGGAAAAACATATTAGCTGCAATTTAAGAGTCTTTCCTAAAAGCTAGGTCCTTAAATAGTGTTATAATATTGTTATGATTTCATAGGATTGAAAAGCAATGCAAGGAGGTGGGAATCGGAGGCATTGGCATGGGAGTGTAATCATGGAAAAAGTGAAATCAGCTAAGCAGAGTTATAGTGAAATGTAAGATTTGGAAGTCAGTTGGTTAAAAGCCTTCCTAATCTACAGTTTTCATCTTTCCTCACAAAGTTCCTCCATGTTGCTAGATAGAAACAACGCCAAAAAAATTCCTTAGTGACACTGGAGCATGATGTTTGTCTTAAAAAATACCACCTTATCTAAAAATTCTCAACATTATTTTGACATGTGTAAAACATTAAGTTTGCATTTTTTCAGGACTTCCTTTTACCTGGCCAATTTAAATGAACAACTGTTGTGTCTGTGCAGACTGTGCTAACCTCATTGAGTATTATAGCTGGCAGGTTTTCCTAGTTATGGTGGTGATTAGTACTCTCTCAGTTTGGACATAACTATTCTCATGAACTGCAGTGTCAAGGCATTAATTCTAAAAATTGTGTGCTGTTGTGTGAATAATCATAGCAAACGTTTTTAGCACCTTCCTTCAGTTTTGATTCCATAGCTTTTAGTGACAAGATGTTTATGTTGCTAAGCATCATCACAAGTTTACGCATCAGCTATTCTTCTGCTTTTGGATCTCAACATCTCTCAAATGCAGTTGTTTGTTTTCCCGTATTTTAGAGTAAATTAGGGACTGTATTTTTCCCAAACACTTTTGGGTGCTTAAATACATACCCACTATGTAGTAACCACATTTATGTGTAGTTATACAACTTTCTTTGTAACTGTGGTCTTTTATAGGAGGTTACACAATTAAAAAAAAATATTTTAATGCAAAATAAAGTGGCTTTTTTTTCTTTTACATACCTCTGTACTTCGAGGTTTTTATTACTTTAGCAGGTTCTGGTTCCTGAAGCACATATTTAAGAGAGATAAGTCATCAAATCAATATATTTGAGCTACATCAGTATCATGATCCTCCATCCAACAAAGTGTTAAGATGCATCTTTGCCTTCAGTGGTAAAGGAGTCACCAGAGCTACTCACAGGCTACTTTAAAGCACATAGTTGCAATTTTGGTGCTAGGTAAAGATTCTCCGTTAACGTTCACCACGAGAAATCTACCTCAAGCACATGCCAACCTGTGTGGGTATGACTTGTGACCAGCCCTATCATTCCTCCTCCACAAGGGTTGCTCCCTTGAACAGCTATTCATTTTTTAGACCCACCCTGGAACAGTTATTCTCTTTCTAAATCCACCCTCAAACAGTTACTCACCTTATCCACGCCCCCAAAGTGACGACAGTGGAAAGTCCAAGAAGGCAGCAGCACAGAGCTTTCAAACCCTCACGAGGCAAGAAAAACATTTGCTTCTTTTCTGTGTGTGGATTTTTTTTTTTTATTTTTTTTTTAATGTTAATGGTTTGTTGTATTTTGTTGAAGAAGAAGTATGAGCTTTATGGTGGGAGGAATATATTCACAGTAAATGACTGCAGCAGTTAACAAATGACACAGCTTTGCTTTATCATGTAACTAACCTTGGAAGCTGGGATTTTTTGTTTTGTTTCAAACATTCGTCTAGGATAAAGCTTACTCCTTAATCTTTCCTTAGTGACATTGTATGAACGGATTTCAGAGTTGATGTGAAAACCATGAAATATTGTGGGTCACATGAGGGGGTCTAATATTTCTGGCTTTTTCATCGCTCGAACTACAGATCATGGGAATTCAATTAGGTATTGCTTATACTTGATTTATGTTTTTCTACCACTAGGTCAGCTAACTCAGGAGAATGTATGTGCCTTCCATCCTACCTGCAAAAAAGGGACTATGCTACTAGGCATGGTTGTAGGCTGTCATTTCTTGCAAATAGTGTTTTGAGGAACACTGAGCACTTAGAGTTGGCTTATGGGTCTGGCAGAGCTGAAAGTGCTCAGCTATATAAAAAGCAGGTGAATTAAACAGGGCGTGGAGTTGTAATGAGTTCCAGCCAGCTTGGCCCCAAGTATTTGTTCACATATCTCTAGGCCACGAAGAGAGTGGTGATTACAGCCTGATCCTGCAAGGTGCAGAGCACTCCAGTCACCATTCAACAACTCACTTAGCCAGCAACACAATTAGCACCATTTGGTGCAGTGTACGCTCAGTGAAGTGCTGCTGGCTTTGCATCTGCCCCTTCCCACCTAACCTTTCCAGTTAGAATTGCAGGTGTGTCCTACCCTTTGCTTTGTACCTGGCAGCCATTCCAAGGGATGCTGCTGTGCCTTGTGTATTTCAGATTTAGCATGTTGTTTTGCTGGACTGTGACTGGAGTGTTCAATTTGCCTTGCAGCACTGCATTCTGGATGATCTACTTATTTTTCTATTCCCTGTTCTAGTACATTTAGTAGAGTGATTTCTACTGATGATTCATTAAGTATTCTAGCAATCTGTTGCTGCCGAAATGCTAGGGTTAGCTTCTGATTTTTTTTTTCAGGCAAAATCTGTGTAAAATGTGAGAGCTCACATGGTGTTTTTGTTAGGTATGATGCACTCACCAGGATTTGAAGGAAACCTAAATTTCAGCTTCCAGACTCTGATGAATGCAGACAGTCTCTACATGGTCTCTCATTACACTCTGCTGCTCAACCTAAAACTGGCCAACTCGGATTACTACAGGAAGAAGCCTGCCCAAGCCCCTGTGTTGCTGGTGAGTTGGAGAATGTGGGAAAACGGTTAAAAAAAAGAAAATTAGTTTTGCTTCCATTCACATAGAAGAGCCCACACGTAAAGCATTCGGGTAGCTTGCTAAGTGGAGAAATAATAATTGCAAATGAAGCATTCTCCAAGCTGCTTATGAATCTTGCATGATAAATGTCATGGATCTGAATTACACAGCTTCTCTGTAGTTTAGGGGAGAATGAATGCTGCTTACTGATTATGATTAAAGTAGCAGTCGTTTTGATAGATACTCTTATCTCCAGAACAGATCTTCATTAGCATCCTGTGATAGAGCAGGTATTGTTCATGCACTATCGAGGGACATACCTTCATCTTGCAACTATTTTTGAGCATAATGACAAATTTCTTGCTTAATACTTGATTTGTATTTATGCAGGTGAAGACATGGGAAGTTAGAGTGAAAAATAATTAGGTGTCAGTAATATGAACCGGTATTTTTTGTGGCTTCTTGTGCTTTTTAAGAATTGTTTTGAAGGCTGTAGAAGCGCCAAAACATGAATCTGTTTTTCAACTAAGTTGCCCAAGATAAGTAATTTCAGAGTTTTCCCAAAAATAAAAGAATCAGCGACATGTGAAACCAAAAAAAAAAGAAAAAAAAACATTTGTGAAAATGTACCATTACTGCTGAGCTTCCCATGTAAGAGAATTTGTATTCTAGAAGACCTCCAAAACAACTGAGTTTTAACACCATCAGTTCTGATACGTTCTTCAGCAGCCGCGAGAACAAATCTGTGGCTCAGAACCTTCTCTAGGAGCAGCACTGTGCACGACAGGCCTGAGCACGACCTAAGTATTGTTGAAAATAGTTCAGATACCTAACTGAACCCCAGTTTATCTGGGGTGACTGTTTAATGCAGAAGGGCCTGTTGGCTGGACAGGCAACATTAGGTATCACAGCTTTTTTTTTAATGGACCTGAGGTCCTGTATACCTCCTCTTACCTTGTGGAAATAGTGAGAGATCAGCATGTCCTATTGTCACTGTGCAAGAATTGTCATGATTTGCATCTTGCCTTAACAGCAGTAAACAAAGGGAAAGCTCCTTGTTTATATCATTCTCCACTATAGAGACACAGTAGCGATCTTCAGTTAATTCTTACTTTTGCATAACTTTGTTTTGACTCCTGCATTCCCTTTTGCTCGAGAGTAGTTCCAGGGGCTGGGGCTCATGCTGTAGGGCTTACTATTGTCTTACATCCAGCTCTTATGGTTCTCTGCAGAAGGAGTTTATGAAGCAGGTCCAGTCCAGTGGAGTGTTGATGGTATTTTCCCAGGACTGGGTTGAAGAACTGTACCACCAGGTACTGGAAAGGAACATGCTGGGAGAAGCTGGGTACTGGGGAAGCCCAGAAGAGCACAGCCTTCCACTTATCACCATGCTGACCGGTCAGTACTATCTTATGGTGGCAAGGCTAGCTTCCAAACACGTGTCTAAAACAAGCTACAGTAACATGCTGCTTCATTGCTTTACATAGAGAATAGCATATCATCATGCAACACGATGTTTCACAAAATTACCAGTAGAGGAGGAATCAGACTTAACTGTGGCAGGTACTTAAGTATTTGGTTTGGATCAGACAGAAATCTTTTGAAGCATGGATTTAAGACCTGTCCCTGGGAGACAGGAAGAGCAGATTTCTTCACTGAACCAAGTGGTTGTGAATGGTGCCACATCCAGCTGGTGTCCAGTGACCAGTGGTGTCCCCCAGGGTTCAGTACTGGGCCCAGTTCTATTCAACATCTTTTTTGATGACCTGGATGAGGGAATCGAGTCTACCATTAGTAAATTCTCAGATGACGCTAAGTTGGGGGGGAGTGTCAAACTGCTGGAGGGTACGGAGATGCTGCAGAGGGACCTGAACAGACTTGATTGATGGGCTGAGGCCAATGGTATGAGGTTCAACAAGGCCAAGTGCAGGGTCCTACACTTTGGCCACAATAACCCCAGGCAGCGCTACAGACTGGGGAATGAGTGGCTGGAGAGTGGCCAGGCAGAGAGGGACCTGGGAGTACTGGTTGACAACCGGCTGAACATGAGCCAGCAGTGCGCCCAGGGGGCAAGGAAGNCAGGTGGCAAGGAAGGCCAATGGGATCTTGGCTTGTATCAGGAATAGTGTGGCCAGCAGGAGCAGGGATGTAATTCTCCCCTTGTACTTGGCACTGGGGAGGCCTCACCTCAAGCACTGTGTGCAGTTCTGGGGCCCTCACTTCAAGAAGGATGCTGAGGTGCTGGAACAGGTCTAGAGGAGAGCAACGAGAGTGGTGAAGGGACTGGAGGGAAAGTCT
>VWZK01014215.1:0-14317 GCA_013396935.1 Baryphthengus martii | reverse complement strand
TACTGCATCCAGTTCTGGAGTCCCTGTTATGAGAACGATATGGACGTGCTGGAACATGTCCAGAGAAGAGCTATGAGCATGATCAGAGGGCTGGAGCACCTCTCCTATGAAGACAGGCTGAAAGAGTTGGGGTTATTCAGTCTGGAGAAGAGAAAGTTCCAAGGAGACCTTCTTGTAGCCTTCCAGTATCTGAAGGGGGCCTGCAAGAAAGCTGGAGAGGGACTTTTTAGGATGTTGGGTAGTGATAGGACTAGGGGGAATGGATCCAAACTAGAGGAGGGTAGATTTAGATTGGACATTAGGAAGAAGTTCTTCACCATGAGGATGGTGAGCCACTGGAACAGGTTACCCACAGAGGTGGTGGAAGCCTCATCCCTGGAAGTTTTTAAGTCCAAGTTAGACGGGGCTCTGAGCAACCTGATCTAGTGGGAGGTGTCCCTGCCCATGCAGGGAGGGTTGGAACTTGATGATCTTCAAGGTTCCTTCCAACCTTGACAATTCTATGACTCTATGGTTCTAAATAACATGCCATTAGGGAAGGGGAGAGCTTTAGTCCAACTGGAAATTAGTACCATAGCGGACTAGATGAATGCAGTTTAATTTTCAGAGAATGACCAAAAGAATTTTCATAAGAGTACTCAGTGCGCCATCATCCACTGCATTATGTTTGTAGAGCTTTGCATCTTCTGTCTTTTGACAGCTATGGTACATGCATGTTTGCTTCAAGAATTTCCTTGCAGTCGTGTCTCCAGCCACACAGGAGACCCACTATGAGCAGCGGCTATAGACTAGTCTCCAGTGAAGCCTCCTCTCTTTTGTAGGGATTGGTGTGAGGAATGCCAGGGCCATTTTCCAAATGGATGACACTGTCATATGTGCACTTGGTTGTTGAAGAAAATGAAGACTAGGAAGAGCTGTAGCTTGGGTTGCTCCTGAGTTACTGAATAGTCAAAGCTAATCCCACCTCCTAGTGTTAGAAGCAGAAGGTAAGATGTGAAATCTTACATTAATGGTCAGCTTATGATACACTTTGATCTGTATCCATAGTGCCATTTAGGTGTCAAGGTTGAGTTGACTTGAGCCTTGTCCTCATTTTAATGTCCTGAGGCTCCTGAATGTCCCCATGGAACCTGGCTAATAGGGCATACAGCTCAAACTGGCATTTGAGTTACAGCTCTGAAGTTTCTTTGTCTGCCTCTGAGCCACTGCCAAGTAGCATCAGGAACCTCTGATCCTGATATACGAAAGCAAAAAACCAAGTTGTTTTTTCTCTCAGCTCTGTAAGGTACTTTGGATTTGAAGGTTCACATCTCGTGAAGAAAGACTCCTTCTTTGTCTGGTATTTGTCTTTTTTTTTTTTATTATTATTGTGTTAATGCTACCAATCATACAGAAACTCGGAAAAAAATATCAGCAAGTTACAGAGATGAATCAGAAAAGCTCTTGATTGGTATCAATTTACAGACCTTGTCTAGTGATCAAATAAATTAAAATCTCTTGCCCCGTTACTCCTGATTCATCTAGTTTCTCAGTGGGCAGTTTTAAAAAATCACAATCTAAAATATTTGTTGTGTCAGTGTTAAATGGATTCTGTACCTTGTAGTTTCATTTTAATACAGAAAAGCTCTAAAAAGCTTTGTCTGTTGGTGCGCCCTAGTGGTGAAGTTTGTCTGCTGTAAGGCCACAAGAATTTTGCTAATGATTGTGCAATTACATATCTTAATTGCTTTAAAGTCCCTCAGACAACCTATTTTGGCATATGAAGTCATCCATACATATCAGTGCTTGCAGGACTGCACTTTCATGTAGCACAGGGTCTTTATGATGTGAAAAATGCACATAGCAGCAAAGAAAATTGTTTTTCCTTCCTAGGCTTTGTTCATTTCTGTACTTAGTGTTAACATGCTCTGTAAACTTCCCTCAATAAGACAAGATGTGCCATTTCTGTATCTTTTCTCATTCTTTATCAGACAGAAAGCTAGCCACCAATGTACTCTGGAAGACATACACGCACACAAACATGGAGAATATTTCTGCTCTTAAACCCACCCCTGGCGTCTGTTTTCATCAGCAGGTGGTGTTGTTCCCAGTAGGCTGGTCACTACTGTCGACCAGGGGTGTCGACGACTACATCCCCATAAATGTGCCATGCTGTGGACAAAGCATTGGCAAAAAGAACCTTGATGAATGCCAAACAAGCATCAACATATGTCTCTATGGGATTGAACTCTACCAACTTGACAAATACTTGTGAGAAGAGGAAATCCCACAACCATGAGTCCACCCTTGCCTGCAAAACGCAGCCAAGTGCCACAGCTCCTTAGTGCAATAGGAGCCAAGCATAACTATGTTGCCCCTGAGCAATGGCAATTAAGCCACAAAAAGTCACTTCCACCTTTATCCACTGCCAACCATGCTACAGGAATTACTGTGAGCCTGAGCGGTTGGACAAAGCCTTGCAAACTGTATTTGAGCTGATCAATCCTCTTTGTGTTAATCTCGTGCAGCACAAACCCTCTAAAGCCTTTGAGTTTCCCCAGCACACCCAGGACTTAGGCCTACACAGGTAAATAAAGGAAAAAATGTAGTT
Source organism: Baryphthengus martii (assembly GCA_013396935.1). NCBI lineage: Eukaryota > Metazoa > Chordata > Aves > Coraciiformes > Momotidae > Baryphthengus > Baryphthengus martii. The sequence goes on along the minus strand of VWZK01014215.1, from coordinate 11,727 downwards.
GGTGCAATCTATATATTCTGATCTGCTATGTTTCAAATGCATGTACATAATGTGTATGTAAGAATACAAGACATGTATATACCTTTTAAATGACACCACTCTCAAATACTCAAGCCCAGTGCAATAGTGTTAGCTCAGGTTCGTTTATGTGAAAGGCTGCTAAGGCTGTACCGCAGGAAAGGGAGTGCCACAGCACCACATATGCAGAGGCAGTGGGATGCTTCTGCCCCAAGGAAACTGCCACTAATCCCGAACCAGTAAACAACAGGCTAACTGTGATGGTTTAGATTCTGCTAAGAGAGGGAAATTTTCCCAGGATTTTGAAAGGCCTCAGAGATATGCACAGATTTGACAAAAACAGCTCAATGTTGAAGCCATTCAGATGACCTTTCCCGTTTAAAGTTGCCTTCATTTATTTGTTTCAATATCCCTTCTCATAGCGCACAGATAGAGTGATAAAAGTTTAAAGAGGAAGAAGAATACGTCACTGAATTATTGAATTAAGTGTAAAGTTTATTTTCCTCCCATTTCAGCCTGATATTAAATTTTAATCTTCCATGTAGGGATTAGAGATTTCTGTTGTAGTTTGTTTTCAGCAAGATTCTGAGAAGAAAAAAATGGCTAGTGAATAGTTTCAGTCTCCAGACTTTATCAGAGAGCAGACAGCTGAAGCCATGTCTGCAAACTCTATGTGAGATTAGAAATGCAGTTCAGTAAACTCTGGGTATTCATCATCCAAAGAATTGGAGGTAGATGGCAACAGTTCACAGTCGTGAATTTTATGGGACAGACTTAATGGGTTCTCCTGTTTCTGCACCTAGGGGATCTGAAAAGCACCAGGGGATGTCACTGAAGAACTGTTTGACATCTGTTTTGTTTACCTCCCAGAAAATGTTGTGATGTTTGCCCTCTTCCTTCTGCTCTTTCCCCTTTACAGTTCTAGAGCTTCTCCCTTAAGCAGAGCTTTAGAGTGAGAACATAGGCTGCTCTCAGAGCAAGGTTAGAGGTTGACTTGAGAGAATAATTTGTTTTTTTTCTGAGCAAGACGAATTAGAAATCAGATTAAATAGATGAGGTGTGACCTTGTGAAACCCAGCTAGAAAAGCGACAATCTTGGTCAGAATACTCATTGAATTTCTCAGCTCCCTTTGAGATAACATTTCCCCATTCTTTGAAAAGTCATCATTTATAAACACATTCCAGCAGAGCTGAATGGATGTTATGTTTGTTTTGGTGGAGAAATATTTCTTGTAGAAATAATAAAATTGAGGCCATGGACATGTACATAAACACTCCCGAAGACTGGTTATTGTAAAATGGCATGCCTCTGTCTATATATTGATCTCTCTGGGTTGCTCCCAGTTTGATTCCAGTGATAGTAATTTGGTGTCTGGGGAATACTTCACCAACGAGGCACATCATCATACGGGTGTGAAAGCCTGCCAGACCACAGTCCAGAAGAAGATCATCTTTTGATGCTGTTGCTTTTCCATATTAAAATTTGTCCTAGAAGGCACCTTTGTTTGCTGACTAAATTCCTAAGTGCTTTTATCTCTAAGCAGACTTTTTTGATTTTTAATGCTTTCAAAAGGTCATGAGGAAACCTTGCAAGGAGCTGACTGTGATGACAGCAAGTGCACATGAAGTGAAGTGTCAGCACTAGGCTATTGCAGGCTGTTCAGATGCCTTAACACATCCTACAGTATAAGGGAAGAATGCACATATGAAAGTGCTGATAATCAGACAGGGCAGAGAGAGTGAGATTGCTCTGACAATATCCTGTAGAGAAGCTTGTGAGGGACCGAGCCATGTATAAGGAAAGCAGTCCTGCAGTGCTGTGAGGTGAGCTGCCAAGCTTGGGAAAAGCTCCTTTCTCCAGTGACTTTTGTTACATGACTTTGTTGTCCAGTTTTGTTGCCCTGATCCAGGCCACTCTTTCCTCTGATCAGCTTGCCTGCTTGCAGATGAGCTGACAACCTCCTGGGGGAACATCAGCAGTTGCATGCAGCTTTGCAAAATGTAAGGTAGCCTAAGAAGTCCTTTTTGCTCCTATGGCCCACCAGATTCAGGCATCTGAGTTACAATCACATGAACCCCCATCTAAGGATGCGATATGGATGTCCTCAAGCCCTGACTTAGGTGTGAAGTCTACCAGTGCCAAACTCCACCTAACATTGCTGTTAAAGCTAACTGTAGTGCTTGTCTGCTAGCATGATCTCTGATTACAAATGGCACAGACTATTTGTAGACTGTGTGAACCATCCTTTCCTTGTAATCAATTTAAAATTTATAAAATTTTTTCGTAAGTCCTTGTTTTCCTGTTAAGAAAAACTGTAAAAGTAGTTTCTCAGCTAGAAGCTTTTAGCCATCTACAGTATACTACTATAAACATTGAATTATCAGCTGACAGCCGTGATTTGTTTTTACAAGCTTGGATAAAGCTGGGCATCTCCTGTTTGGTGTCCCACCAGGGCTGATGGGACTGCCCTCAGTCAGTTGGAAGTGCTGATGTTCAGGAGATGCTCTCTGAAAGGTAGAATCCAATATTTTTCATGCAACTTTACGAATCTCACTCAGCAGCAACTATGGAGCTAGAGTGACAATTATTTTGATTTATTATGACAGGTTTACACAATATGATAAGGATCTGGCTGAACATCAGTTTGCTAATTCTGTCGTTAAGTTGTGTAAAAGCACCTCCTTGGCCAAATTCAGAAGTAAAAACAACCAAAACAAAAAACTGCAAAAGCAACTGGAAAATGAAGCTCGTCAGGAAGCTCTAAGTTGTTTTTCTTTTTTGAGGATATATATGACCTTGGATCCTAACGAATTGGGAAATGTATTTTAAGGGCTCTGACATCTAGACATGTTTCTACCGGTTTGATGGTGTGAAGAGGGGTTCAACAGAGCATTGTTCTCTGAGTTGGACTCATGCCAGTATTTGGAGGTTTGGGGTTCTGTTCCAGACTTTAATTACTTAATTAGGGCAAACTACTTCCTTGTTTTGTGCTTGTCATTGCTGTTTCTGTTCTGCATGGGAGTATTCTCTTGCTTTCCATTTTAATTCTGGCCCTTGCACTTCCATCTCAGGTGCAGGGAAGAGTCTCTGAGCAGCAGGCTGCTGGCTGCTGGCTGACAGCTGCACTTCCCCAGGGTCACTGTGTACCCAGAGCTCACCATGGAGGGCAAAAGACAAAGAGCTTTAAATAACTGCAAATGTATTTGGATTTTCATTCTAGAAGCCCCAGTTTTGTAGAGAGGGTGCAGTAGCAGACAGGTGTTTTGCCCTGGCCTGGGCTCCATCTCCCGTTTGCTAGCGAAAGCATTAATGAATTGTGAGGATGTGTCATCAGATTCTTACTCTCTTGTCTTCAAATTGAGAGCAGAGACCTTGTGTAACTCTAGCAGGCAGCACAAGGAGTCCTGCAGTGCATTGAGCCATTATTGGCTAATGCAAAGGTATTTTTATTCCTCACCATTCATGTTGGGCAGTTACATTTGTACAAAGACCTGCTTCTTCACAATTCTCTAGAACATGTCTCTCCACGAGTCCTGGTGGAGAGGCTGTTTTGTTCTGGTCATTTCTGTCACCAGACCAGATCCGCCTTCATTAACGGATAACCAAATTAAACAAAACCTCCAACCTTTCATTCGAGAGACTGCAGCAAAACATGCCAAGGTGACACCACTCAGCAAAGCTAACTGACTTTGCAGCTAACAGTCTTACAGAAAGTTAATATGGAAGCTTTTTCATTGGCTTTGGTGTACACAGGTTACAAGACACGGAGAATTGTTTTGTAGGTTTTTCATCTCTTTATTGAATTAATCTCTTGTGTACTTACATTTATATGGCTGTTGATATGCTTCTGATGTATTGATTGGTTGGAGTTTTACTCACAGATGAGAATAAACAGTATTTTCCTATGTACAGTACAGTGAAGGAATGAACAAAGTAGGGCTTCATCTCTTTTCTAAGCCAGCACCATTATTGCAAGGAGACAGGAACTGAGGTAAGGAAAAAGCTGTAATATCTGTTCTCCTCTTGGTTCATTGGCACGACTGCTGATTTCTCGGTCTTTTGTTTTACCATATTTGGGTTTGATAATACTTAAATCTCTTTGAAAGGCTTCTTCATTATCAAAATATTTTGTATAGGTGCTCTGAGTTCTCACTAAACAGTTATGTGGAGACTTATTACCTTTCCTTGCTAAACGATGAAGCAGTGTTTTGACTTGACGCAATTTCATTTTTATCAGCAAAGTATAAAAATCATAATAGCATATGTGACTAAAAAGCCACAATAGAGAACAATTGCACATTTCATTTCAAACTTTTCAGAATGAAATCTTTTGGAATATTGTTTTAAAATAAATACTTTACTTTTAAAATTCTTCAGTTTTGTTTTTTTTCAGATGAACCAAAATCATAACGTCCTACTGTAACAGAAAATCAAATTTAATGTTGACTCAATCTGATGATGAGGGGGAAAATATTTTGCATTTTTCAGTGAATAAATAGTTTGTTTGGAAAATGTTTTTCAAATTGACTAAATTTTTTTACTTCCTGAAGATTGGCTATAACCTTTTGCCTTACCAAATAAAGTTTGATTGACCACTGGAGCACTGCAATGAAAAATATTTTATCTATTCTGTTTTCTGCTGTTAGTAGAAATTTCAGATGAACTTTGAATAGAGAGAGTTTGTGGTTTTGACAGTCCAGTCAAAACTAAGGACAGCAAAGAGCTGGAGGAAGCAGTCAGTGCAGCAAAACACTTATGCAAAGGGTGTTTATAGGCATGTGAAATTCAGTTGTTTACAGAGTGGTAGATGGGGCTGCTTACTCTTCAGGTCCTGTTTGTTGTTTTACATGTTTTATTGGAAGGGCTGTCTCACGCTTTTATTCTTATTCATATAAACTATTTTTGAGAATATTTTTAAGCAATAAAGAGCAAAAGCAGGCCTTTACTTGTCACATTCAAAATGGTTTATAAGCGACTTCTTAAATAGAAATAATGCTTGATCATGATTAGTACTCCTAATAAATAAGTGGCCAAAAAACGCACTGTTACTTCTGGTCCCTGAAAGTACTGGCTAAATTACTGATAAATGCGTATCTTGTATTATTGCCCCTTTCTAGGTGCACTGCTTAGAAACTTTGTATTGTGAAGCAGATTCATAGATTCTGCAAATTAGAAGAGATGTCTCTCAAATGATACAGGCACAACTGTAAGTGGTAGTTTCTTGAGCTTTTGTTACCTGTCCATATACTGTAGATGGACACCTTCACTACGGACAAGACTATGTTAACACACCTGATCCTGCTGAGCCTGGCAATTCAGAGCAGCCAGGGGTGCTACTGTGAACATTACCCATGGGGACCGTGGTCTGCCTGTTCACAAACCTGTAATTATGGCACACAGACCAGGCACAGGTAGGGACAAACCATCTCACTACGTCTATGCTTCTGTTTATTCCCTGAGAAAATACCAGTTCTGGGGAAGGGGACCGGTGTCTAAAGCTCCAGCTTCCATAATATCCTGAGAAAAATTGTCATATCCGAGTGTTTACCAGACTAATAGATTACACTTTCATTGCAAAACTTGAATGTTACAAAATTATGTATATAGAGCATTATGATGTCTGCAAACAAACCTAAATCTGCCAACAGATGTAGCGAAGAGGAAAAAGCCAGGTTCTTGCCATCAGCATGCATTGAGCAACCAGCCCCGGTGGGCACAGGAGATTGGCACTCTGTGCCTTGTTTTGGGAGCTCTGGCCAGTGCAGAGCAAGACCACGGGGAGGGGTAAGCTCCAGCTTCCTCCCTGTATGAATAATTTTGTTACAACAGTTAAAGTAAAATAAAGATTCAGCATCACCAAATTAGATGCAATTCAGTGATATACACTACATTTGTGAGAAATCCCCTCTTTTTATGATGGCTCTGTCAGGAGCTGTTCTCTGGGACATTTGAAGTGACATGAACCAAAAAGAATTGCTCTGCAGACTTCAAGCATATTTGGATTTTTCTTGTAATCAATGTTCTGCAACTACATTTTATCCTTCAAGCTTTTTTTTTTCATTGGGCTAAAATAATTTTATCAGCCTTCGCCTACACAATCTGTCTATGATCCCTTCCTAGACTAACTCATTAATTTTTTCAGGCAAATAAAAATGGATGAATATTATAGCCAAAACTTCTGTGACCAGCTGTGCACAAAGCAGGAATCTCGTGGATGTAACCAGCAAACATGTCCAATCAACTGTCGGCTTGGAGACTTTGGCCCTTGGTCAGAATGTGACCCATGCATTAAAAAACAAGTAGGTAGAAAATGTATTACATGGGTTAAATGCAAGAAAGTAAGCATAATAGATCTCTTTGTTTCAGACATTCAACTTCACGGCAACTGCTTTGCAAAATGACGGTTTAAGTTAACAAGGTGTGCTGGTTTAGAGCCAGCCATGTGGCTGCTTTATGCACACACACTCCCTTCATGTGAAGGAGAAAAGGCAGAATAAGTACAAAAACCCCATGGGTTGAGATAAGGAGGTTTTCAGAAAAGGCAGAATAAGTACAAAAACCCCGTGGGTTGAGATAAGGAGGTTTTCATACAGTGGCACAACAAAATAAGTAACAAAAAACAGGTAGATATGTTTACTATCTGTGAAACAAAGCCAGAGGATGGTATTTTTTCCTGTTGGGCTTGTATCTGTTGACTGGTGGTAGACTTAGAGGTGAGATGGCAGAGAGGGAGGAGGTAAAAAGTCGGGTTCTAGTGGATTTGGCCTCAAGAAACCAAGCCCTGGAAAATAAAAGGCTATAGGGAGTGGAAGTAAGCAGAGTGCAGATTGTTTGGAGTAGTTATGTGGCTTGTGGGCTGACCATGATAGCAGCTCTGAGTTTCCATGCAGACATAGCTTACAGCTCTCTGAATGTCCTCTTTGGCTTCAGAAATCCATGCCTGAAAATCTGAAAACTTGAAAAACTTGTCAGATGTAATATCTTTACATACATATATAGCTTTCTGATGGCCGTGCAGGATGAGGAGGACATGAAGAAGCTATTCTAGGCATGAGATGTGAACCACCCTGTGGGGTTCCCATCCTGCAACTGGCATGGAGAGTATGAGAGCAGAGCTGGGAAACGCAGTGAGAGGGTAGGAGACAGCAAAGAAGCTGCAAGAGCTGAAAGAGGACTTTGCTCCCAAATAAACCGATTTTTTTTTTGTAATCAATATTCTCTTCAATTGCTGAGTCTCCTACATACACATTTATATACAGAAGCATGGTTCATTTTTCTTAACATATATATTGATGCAACATATTTGCTGCTTCAATCAGAAAAGTACTTTTGTGGATTGCGATCCATTTTCCCCTCCAACCTATAAAGATCGCTACTCGTAACCTTTGTAACTGTAAACAAACATCAGAATGGAGGATGTGACTTCCAAGGTAAGTGTGAAGAATAGTGTAAGTAAGCCCCCAGTTAGGGGGAGAGATGAAGACCTGGCAGCTCACACAAATGACATAGTGGGTGTTACAGATCCCAGATGGAGTACATAGGACAGTTATCTTGAACTCAAAAGCTTCAGATGGTCTACTGTTGCTCATTATTCTCTACCTTCATAGTCACTCAGTTACTGATTTTTACTAGACATCTTCCTTCATTATTTGCCTCCAGAGTCTGTCTATGTGGAAGAAAGTAACGTGGAGGAAAGTAATGGGAGTGTGCAAGGAACTCTGCTTTTGCAGTGGGGAAACATTCTTAGAGAAGGAACTTTCCTGTAACAAAAATAACTATCTCCTTCAGGGCTCTGGTTCCAATAAAGCTCCAGCAGCACGGAGGCACATAGCTCTGCCTGGGAGGGCACTTAGCTTCAGAAACAGTTCGCACAAACACTCCTGATTTTATTTCTTCTGTCTTTCAGTTTCGTGTCCGGACACTCCTGCAACCGTCACAATTTGGGGGTCAGGCCTGTACTGAGCCACTGGTGGATTCCCGCCCATGTTTTCCAACTAAGCTCTGCAACATAGTAGAAATTGATTGCAAGAATAAATTTCAGTGTGAAAGCGGTAATGATTATCTTCATTGCACAACTGCTGCTTTGTTAGATAATGAAAAGATTAGACACTGAAATAAAAAAAGGTCCAGATGACCCAGATGTTGTACATCCCATGCACATATTAGAGGGGAAAGGAGCAAGGAGAAAATTTTACATAAGGATACATATTAGTAGCAGTTTATGTTTGCAGTTTCTTATGTAACTAAAAGAAATTCAAGTGCAACCTCTAGTCCGGAATGTCAGTATGACCATGGTAACTGGACAGTAGCACTGTTCTACTAATATTCATTTGTACAAATTTTTCTGTGCAAACATATCCATAGAGTTTGTCTGAACGTAAACTCACTATTTTTATTAAATATATAGGTATTTCTTATTTGCTTCAATGTAAATGTACCTGCATAACCTTGAAATAGCTTTTTCCCCATATCCTTTTGCTGAACCTTAAATTAAGACTTTGGAGCTTCAAAGCAAAGCAAAACTGGAAGAATTGAAACAACTGGTTCTTATTGGAACAACCTAGGCATTATATTGCCTTGCTGTTAACTCCCACGGCAAATTCACACCTTTACTAGAGAAAAAGACAAACTGCCCTTATCTGCATTCAGATGTGATCAGTCTTTATGTAAAATTTCTTGTTGCTGTTGTTTCTCTGGTGCAGGTCGCTGTATTGCAAAAAAATTGGAATGTAATGGAGAAAATGACTGTGGGGACAACTCTGATGAAAGAAACTGTGCGAGGAAAAAGACTGTGTGTAACAGAAAGTATGAGAGCATCCCAGGTGTGCAGTTGATAGGCAGCGGGTAAGCCAGAATTGCTTTGTTTTCCTAAATTTGAGATTGTTATCTCACAAATTTACAAAAACAAGAAAATCCTCAGCACCTAAGAGTATCCCATTAAAACATAAAATCTTTCAAATTAAAATTAACAAGAAATTATAAAAATACACCTAAACCATCAGGCTAGGGCATGCCCACTGCATCTGCCAGTCCTGATTTGCACTGCTGATGCACTAAATAAAGAGCTGTCACAGGGAGCACTGCTATCTGAGTGCCTGTCTGCCTCACAGCAACCAGAGCATCACATACTGGCAACTTCCAGCTCAGTTATGCCAAGTACTTCAGAAATTTTGGGGATGTTCCTCTACAGATGTTTCTCCATCTATGATACATTTCATACAATACCAACCATCACATCTTTCAGGTTACTAATTTAAGCAGTGTAAAACATAAACATGGGATGCCTGTCCCAAGCAGTCTTGCATTTTTAGTTGAATTTTGAACTCAGTGTACTCTGGTAACACCAGTTGTGGTGGAAATGGAGAATGCTTGTTCATTTTCCTAGGGCATTTTCAGGTGTTTCTCTGCTTAAGAGTGACCGTCTGATGCTGACATTTGGATGTTCTAGAGAGTTCAACATTGCTGGGAAGCAGGAAACAAGATTACTACTATAGCATTTTTTCAGATGAATTCAGTGTGAATGACAAGTTCTTGTACAGAAACTTCTTTCAAAGCAGTAAAATAACCCTGATGTTAATAATGTTCATTCAAACCTACAAAATCTTCAAGTCAGCTACATACTACTAACTGTTTCAAGTCCGTATGTCTTTCTGGGTTGTTTAATCTCTGGACATTTTTATTTGTACTTTTGTTTTGTTAGATTTCACATTCTGGCAGGAGAGAGCCGAGGGGAAGTCCTTGGCAACTCATTCAATGGAGGACAATGCACAACAGTGAAGCGCAATGAGACAAGAAAATCCTATCGTGTTCCTGCGAACCTGGAGGCTGTCAGCTTTCAGGTATTCTCACATAATAACTCCTAGCTAAAAAGCCATTGCCATAATCACAGTCCAAGTTATGAACACAAATCCTAAGAAGTAATATGTGTCTTAAAACCAGTTTTCAGTACCCTTACCTGGCCTAAACATGCTTCAGGAAATGGAATAATTTGAGTAGTCAGGTGCTCTACTCAGACCTTTCAGATCTGTGTTTACTCACTGCATTATACATCAGAGTCAACATGATTGATTTGGGCTTTTCTTCCTGCTTCCTCAGGGCTGTGTCTTTATTCTGACTTGGTACCAAAGCCTTACTCCTAACCCTGATGTAATCTGGCCAGAGGCACATTCAAATCCAAACTCACTTCAACATCATTGCTGCATCCTTGCAGTACCAATGGCTGTCCTAACTCCAGCTTCCTTCTAGTCACTTTTACTGCCTTGGGGTACAGTTCATTCCTGAGCCATTTCAGCCCCAGAGTTCTACCTGTTCCCAGCCCAGTCCATCCAAAGAGCAGCAAGGAGAGAGTGTAGACACTGAGTCTGGGAGGCAAGAGGACAAGAAGTACACAGTCTGGGGAGGAGTCTTGCAGGACAAGCCAAGGACAAAATGAAACTGGCTTGTATCTTATAAAAAATCTGGGAATCACTCATTTGATTTAGAACTGATAGTTTAGACATTCAGTCACTGATATTTAGAAAATGCCATGGTTAGGGCAAAATGTCTAGCTGCACATATCATTAGGCCCTGTCTGAAGCCAATAGATACTGCATTGGGAAGGAAGGAATGTAGGATGTGAAAAAAACTCAACTAACAGATGAAACCTGACCTGCTGGTTTTTGCCATGAGTGCTGTGAGATTTTAGCATTACTTTAACAGAAGTGACTGCTCAAAGGATACCCTAATATATTCCATGGAAACTGCAATTGGATTGTCCATCACATGTATGTTTTATCAATAATGGTGAAAACTTACGGTGTGCAGAAATATTCAATGGGGAAGAATAAGCCTTGGTTTGCCTAGATCTCTTTAAAGCTGTGGATTTATTAAGTTACTGATGGCCATTTGCAGAACTATTAAGGGTTTGTGAATCTCACCTGTGAGAGTGCATCTATATCTTTTAAAATTTAGAGCAGTCCTTGTATAGAAGGATCATTGGATCAGGATTTCTTCTTGGAACTCCAGTGTGTTTTTATGCAAAAACATATGACTTCTTGGAGAATCGATGTGGATTGGGAGAATGGACCACCTCACCTCCTAAGGTCCTTAGCACCCCTATTAATTAAACAAGTCTAGAGAAGGGAAAAAAAAATCATCTTTCAAACACCCACAGGGGTTTGCCTGATTTTTAGGAAGTGAGTAATTTCTGAACAGATGCTGAAATTGTCTTAGTGCTTTATATAACAGCACCACTTATGTTTACCAACTTTATGAACAATCAGGCAGGTTTGCTCCCAGTTCCTCACCTACTGGTAGTCCACCATGCAATATGAGGGCTAACACTGCAAGTATACTCTAAGACTCTTCTCTGGAAACATCTTCATTCTTCTATTTTGGAATTAAGAGGAAAAGGAAGAAAACACCAAGTTTTTTGCCTTATGCAACACAGAAGCCGTGAGACTGGGACTTAGTTGTAGTGTGGATATATTGTGAAGGTCTGAGAGTCTTTGAGAAGTGTTGAAACATTTGGTGAAAATGATTCCTAAGCTTTGAGGCATGGGGGTGGGGAATTTTAGATGAAAGTCTTACATGCTGTTGTGGTTTAACCCCAGCCAGGAACTAAACACTACACAGCCACTTGCTCACTATTATTTTCTAGCTTACTGCTATGTATCAAATAATCAGGCATGTTCCCCCCCCCCGCCAAAAAAAATAAAATAAAATAAAAT
>VWZK01014212.1:0-45787 GCA_013396935.1 Baryphthengus martii | reverse complement strand
CTTCCCTTTCCCCTTCTCTTTTCTTTCTTCTTTTCTTCTTTTTTTCCTTCAATATTTGATTGCTTCTTTATGAGACTTGGATATTCATTTGACAGTGTCAGTTTTATCAAAATGTCAATCACTGATAATACAAATTTATTAAATACTAAAAAAATTGTGATATGGGGTCCTTCTTAAGAATGATTTCAGACTAAGCATCTGTCCCAGTTCTTCAATAGAAAGATAACTGCTGAAGGTAATAAGGGTAGAGAAATTATTGTTGAAGCATTTTTATAGTTTGGAATGCCTGGTGTTATTATTCTGTATCATTCTAAAATATGCTACAGTACCAGCTAAATACAACTGAATTATTTAGTCTTACTTATGAAATCTCTGCACAATTTATATTGTTAACGAACAACTTACATGTCCTTCTGGATTCCATCTAACTCTTTATTAATCCTGTTTACATCCTCAATAGGTTTTATGGGCCTGAGGGTTTGTCAGATCAAAGATTAGCAGGTATTTTATCTACAGGTTTTCTGTTAATGAATAATTAAAGACGGTACAGTCATATGAATGCAACTTGCAATTATTCCTCCATGCACACTAATCTTTCTTCTGTTTATCACTTGCAATCTGCTTAAGTTGGTTTTCAATGTAAGCCTGAGGGTACTAAATACGAATTTGTTTTTTGTTTGTTTTTTTTTTTCTCTTGTATTGTCGTTATCTATTAATTATCTACACGCTTGCTGTTCCAGACAGTGTCCTCTCCTCCCACAGGTACACAGAGGCACATGCTAAACTTCTTAAAGCACCTTGTTTCGGCCTTTCGATGACAGATGCCTTTCACATAATACCTTATGATCAGTATCTTCCTTATAACTATAAAACCGTTAGGTTTTTTGTTCAGAATTCTTATATAGCACCTGCAGAGTAGAATACGTTTAAGTATTACTCTTTTTAGTGTAAAAGCCAATGAAACTAAAATACCAGCCTTGGAAATGTATCCACAAAATTATAAAGTATAGTGCTTCTAGCGTGTGTCTGCGAACAGGTAAGGGAAGGTGTTGAGATTACTCTGTGGGCCACCTGAAAAATGGCAAAAGAAAAATCTTAATTAATTCATCCTTTTTTTTTTTTTTTTTTTTTTTTTTTTTTTTNTTTTTTTTTTTTTTAATGTATATATGTTAGCTAAAATGCTATGGGAATTTTATATCCCATATTACTTAAAGAGACTGTACACTTTCCATGGAGTTCAGAATTACCTCAGACAGCTGATGGTTTTACTCACATTATTCTCTGTTGAAAAACTAAAATACTGCATTGGAGGATGTTTAGACTGAAATGAAACTGTTTCAATTTCTTAAACCAAACCAAAACACCCCTTCTGAGTTCACACAGAATTTTTTCTCAGCTGAACTGCAGGTCACTTTGTGGCTTGGGTGGCTGATCTTCTGGCTATAGGTCCACCCACATCTCTTGCCAGGTGGCTCCCTCTTTCCATGTGCTTGACTGAAGTGCTGGAATCCTGAGTGATCAGTTTGTCTGAGAAACCTGGCGTGGGGGCAGCACTACCTCCTGTAGGCTTCATGGGAAAACAAATGCTAGGGAAACAACAGTTTATAGGAGAAGAAGAGTTCAATGATAAGTGAAACTAAAACTACTTTTGCTTAAGTTTAAGCAGTCAACTGAACAACAAAATGATCATTTCAGTTCAGAAACAGCTGTAGAGAAAGACAACTTTTATTGCAAGTAGCGAAATGAAATGTTTCAGAAAATGTTTTTTGGCAAACTTCCACGCTTTCCATCATTATTTAGAATGAAAACAAATGTCAAATTTTCCATGCAGCAAGGATTCTAATTTTCTATATTCCCTGTGTTAATGCTTCCAGATATTTCAAAGAAATGTTCAAAAAGAAAAATATAAAAATAAGTCTAGTTTTAAACCAAAGCTTTTTGGTTACTTTTAATAGGAAAATATGGTTTTAATTCCCAATATAATGTTGCAGGTTTTAAAGAAAAAAGAAATAGTGAGATATATATATATATAAATGCATATATGCACATGCAAATGTAATCTAAATGTAGAAAATTAGCGTGCAACAAGCATATAAGAGTCAGGTGTGGAACATTTCTGTGGATAGCAATTGAACCAACCAGAACTGAGGGAGGAACTGAAGGAGGCAACCAAACCTCTATAATAACCTTGAGGCACACAAGTTTGTTGTGGTTTTTTTTTTTTAATATATCCACAATAGTATGCTCATCATTATATTTATTATCATATTCACAATATTCTATTCACTTATTGCAAATTTACTGTTAGCATTCTTAAAGTTAAAACAAGGAAAAAAGAATGAAGTTTAGTACTGCTTTCTCTTGAGTAATTTAAGTTATATTAAAACTTTCTTTAAAGACTTCTAAAAGAAAATGCTGTCATAAATTGTGGTAGTTAAACCTTATATCATTTAAGGTTTAGTTCCGTTTGACTAACCATCTAAACTACTTTGCACTTAACTGAAATTCTTATGAAAAAGACAAGAAGAAAAACTTGCACAAGGGTGTTTTTGTGGTTTGGTTTTCTTTTTTTTCCTGTGCGATATTAAACAATTCTTAACTTCGTCTCTTTTAGAAATAACACGTCTTTAATAAAACTAAAACATACCCACAAAGACAAAAGAAAAAGAGACTGTAACTCTCCCATTTAGTGGCCAGGATGCTGTGGGACACTCTGTCAGAAGTCTAGGTAAACGACTTTCATAGCTCTTCTTTTGTCCACTGCTGCAGTTACTCCACCGTAGAAGGTCACTAGATCAGTCAGGCATGTTTTGGCCTTGGTGATGTCATGTTGGCTGCTCTAATCAGCAACCTGACTTCCATATGTTTAGACATGTCTTCCAGCAGGATTTGCTTCATGACCTTACTGGTCATGAAAGTGAGGCTGACTGGTCCGTAGCTCCCACTGTCCTCCTTTTTACCCTTTTGTCCTATTCTCTGATCACCTCACCCAATAACTGACAAGGTATTATATGTCTCATTACCATGTTGCTTGTATAAGATGAAGGGAATAGTTAACAGCAGAACTACAAACTTTTTGTTCAGTGTTATCTGTCACTTTTATATCTGCTGAAAGGGATGTACTGACAGTGCCATTCCTAAACATTGCCAGGGACACTTTCTCCAGAAAGAGAAAAGCAGTATTAGACCCTCCTCTTAGCAGAGATGGAGGAAGGGATCAGAGAAGTGAAAAGGTATTAAGCTTGAGTATTGTGACTTTGATACCTAGGGGGAGAGAAAATGCACATATTTATTCACACAAATATTTTTCACGTGAACTTGCTCACACACCTGCACACATTTGCTGTTGGTTTTGCAGGACTGAGAACAATTATGACACCACTGTTTGACAGTGGTTTGCTGCATATTTCAACCTCAGTCCAGAAAAGAAGAAAAAAATGCTGCATTGGGTAGAAAATGTCATTCTTTTGACAGGAAGTTGAAATAGCTGTAATAAGAACTAAACTAGATAGCGAATGGTCATATGGGAAATATGAGACATTTTTAATGTGTACCCTATACTTGTTCCATATAAAATGCAAATGATAGAAACGTTGGGCGCTCGGTATAATCATAGTGTTTTGACATGTGCAGCTATTGTCTGAACGCATCCAGAAATAGTGAGCTCACATAATCTGCAGTTCATTTGTGCTTATGAATGATCTTGGGGTGGGTGTTACACACCCCAGTCTATAGCTCTTGGAAGTAAGAAAGGTGTCTACTCAGAGGTAGCTGGAGCAAATTTCCCTGAATATTACGTGCATATGCTTATAACAGCCAGTCTGTTCAGAAATACGGTATTGTTTTGTGGTTTTATACATAATGCTTAGTTAAATTTCCTAGTTTAGCAAAGAGAAAGATAAGGGGTGGCTTAGAGTCTGCAAATACCAGCTTAGGGAAGAAATATTTGACAAATGAAAGTTCTACAGTGATTCAGAAAAAAGTATACCAGTTCTGGTGGCTGGAAGGTGAAGAGGGATAAATGCACCAACAGATGACCTGCTCTTGTTTTGTCTCTTTGCTTCTTTTAACAGTATCATTAACCCATGGAATAGCTTTCTGAAGAGATACAGTGGGTGACTGAGTAGTGAAAACTTTCAAACAGAAGTCAGTGCTTTTCAGAAGTGCATCTAATATCAATTATGTACAATTAATTCAATTATGTGACATTGTATGCGTTATACAGGAAATCAAAACAACAATTCTTTCTGACGTTCTAATATCTGAATAATAGAGGTGGCTTTGGTCAGTGATTCTCCTCAGGTTAAATCCCTCTATCCAGGCTTTTCTCTTTTTAATCCATAGAATATCCTTCTCTAAGTAATACAGGCTGCAGGCTTTCTCGGAGATACTTCTATATTTGCAGATACTCCTTACTGTAACCTACCATGAGCTGCATGCTGGCATCCCTTCCAGAAGTAGCCATCTGTAAACAAAGTCCAGACTTTCAATTTTCCAGGTGTCTGTTAACATATTTGTTGTTCCTCTCTAAAGTACCCTCTGTCTAATGGACTCATAGCACCTTGAATTCAGCTGAAGACTTTGTAAATATCTATTTTTATAGGTTCTAATTCAATCTGAGGCAGAAAGATTTTTTTATCTGGCTTGTCCATACTCAGAAGGACCTGTTGGCTTCTGTCACGGACTTGTTTTAAGGTCTATTGCAGACAGAACGTCTGCTTTTGCAGAGTTAACGTGCTTTTTATTGCATTACATTTAAGCAGATATTCTCTGTACTGGAATAAAATACCTCCATGAATTCCCACTGAAGAATATCTTTTTTTACACAGGAAGTCAAGTCATGTGTCTATTCCTTAGAAAGGACAGCTGCTTTACCATTTAAAACTGTTTGGATGGTGAGGGACTAAAATTTTTTACTTCTCTGCATGCGTGGAAGAACACGCACATCAAAGATAACACTGACTCTGTAGATCTCCGTAGCTTTGTTACTCCTAGACGGCGTGACTTATATCAAAAGTCAAATAAAGCATGACAGGATAGGGAATAAAAACATAATTTCTTACCTTTCCCAAAATTGTTGTCCCCTGAGACACAGAGCCCTGATCTAACAGGAGCTAGGCGGTATCTCGGGACAGGGAAAAGCTGCAGTAAATGATTGCTTTTTCCAATATTTTCACTTTATATTGCTGCCTTCTCAGCAGCATTAAATGAGACACCAAGGCTATTTTAAAGCAGAGGTACACAGAGTGAGGATTTGAGATGGCAGCTTAAAATGATTGTAATGATAACCAGTCGCTATAATGAAGCAGATTTATGCGTGGCTTACTCTACGTCTTTGTGTAGTACACTTGCATACAAAAAGTCGATTTGTGTTACGTGACCACGCTGCACCTGAGGCTCTCCCAGGAGTTAAGTTTCTAACACATGATGAAATTACTCTGAACCGATGACGCATTGTCTAGGTAGACTCCGTTCATGAAAATAATGTTTCAAATACCATTATCATCTCAGCAGCATCTCACAAGAGGCCTGTTATTCTTAGGATGTTAATTTTTAGGCAGTTAAAGAAATTTCAGCAGAGGTTTTTTTATGTTTTACGTTGGACTTTTTTCTTTTGGTGGGAAAAATAAGCTCTTCTAATTTGATTTGCTTAAATGTTAAAAAAAAATAAATGAACGAATATTTTTTTTTGAGGGAAATAGCTTTGTCTTTTCTTTGGAAACTATTGTGAGGATTTTCTTCATCTTGATCTAATTAACCTCCTTTAAGCTTATGAAGGTGGTCAAGAGTGTATCTATGGTAACCAAATTACTCGAAGGAGCTGTATGCTAAAAGAAAGAACAATGGATAAGAACTGCCCGTTTTCAAAAGTTTTCCTCTTAACAGATGTGAAGCAAATCCCCAGAGAAATCTTTTGTGTTCCTTTTATTGTAGCTCACTCTACTCACCTTGCTACCCCATAGTTCTTTTTTCTTATCTAACCTGACATCATTTCAGTCTCCCTTAAAATCACTCAATCAGCTCATGAAGTCGCAAGCTGATGTAATAAAGACTGTAATAAAAAATGCGGTAAAACCTATGGGGAAGTGTGGGACAGGATCCTCAAACAAAAGAAGCAACACACAATAAAAAAGAAATTAAATGAACGGAACAAAGGAGAAACGGTACTGAGCAGAGAAGGCAAGAAAGTGGGTGGTTGCCTGTATTTCTGCCAGTAAATTAAGACTGAACTGCAGAAAGATGTGCTTGGGGATTAGAGGCTATAATTTCAGTGCCTTGTCAATACCAGTGTTCAAAAACCACTGGAGAATAAACTCATGAGTATGGCATCTCCTGGTTCTGATCTCTTCAACCTTAAAATAAACTCAAGTGTTATTGTATAAGAAGCTCTTTAATCTCAGTTTGCTGTGCTTCATGTGGAGCTGCAGCAAGGCTGAGCCCTTTGAAAATCTCCTTCTGTCTGGAGAGCCGTTGAGGGAGCCCCTTTTTTCCCCCCCACTTCGTTCTGAAGCAGTGGTGTGGGGAGGGAATTGCGGGAAAGTGCAGTGAAATGGAGAATGACTTTTTATTATTGCTGGTCTTGCCATGCTGTGACAAATGAGTAGCTGAAGAAAAAGATTTTTTTTTTTGGCTATGTTACTCTCAAACTGATAGAAAATTTTTCTGTGTTAAAATCTTGAGCAAAAAAACCGCCGTCTAAAATTTGCTATTAATATTAATAAGTTGCTATTAGAAAAATATATTCTATGCGCAATTCTCATTCAGAAGCAAAACATACTTGCTCAATACCCTATTTGAATAAATTCAGCATTGGCCTTTTTTATTTGACGGGCCTTACTAAGCATGATTTTATGGTAGCATTATACCACAATAAGGAGAAATGAGCTCTCAAATGCAGTAAAAAAGTAGAATAAATATCCCAAGAGATTTCTGGGGGTGGCAAAGAGAGCTAGCTGGCCTGCCATGGCCTATACGTAGGCAACGACAATGGCAAAAGTAAGAAAGAAATCTTGCAGAAATACTCCAACTAAAAAAAGCCTTCATGAATAAGCATCTGTATATGTGTCCCTTGATGTCTAGAATGAAATTCATCCAAGATGAGGTAGGTGAAAAGGAGGTTATATTATCACTGCTGTGGGAAATAAACCACTAGAGTAAACCTTTTTAATAATATATTTTAATATTTTCTGGCAGAAGGATAAAACAGCACACAGATCATCAAAATTTCTTATACAACAGTACTCTGCTGATTTTCAGGTAAAGTTAAGAAATTTGAATGCCATGGGGAGTTATGGCTGCTTTGCTTGTTGCTTCTATCAAACTATCACATGGCCATTAGAAGAACAATCTCTTAAATTGCCTGTGAGACAGCTATACATGAAACCTGTTAGTGGGTTTCACCAAGAGCTGAGTTTGTGCTCTACACTGTATTACAAATGTTCCGCTAAATGGCCACAACTCCACACTGTATCCTTAGGGCCCAACATATGAAGTCAATACAATACTATGAAAACATTAAACGGTTCAAATCAAGCTGTACTGGTTCAGTATATATATTCCACTTACTTGTTTGCACAGCTGATTATAATATAGTCTGTCTCGTTTAAGCCAAACCTATAAAATACATATATTAGGAAAGGTGTTATTCTATAGCCTGATATTCAATGCACAGATCTTGCTCTTACAGCTGTTCTTAAACAAGATCGTTTGGACACACTGCTGCTCACTGTGCCTCTACTCTATTTGCTCCACAGTCACAGATTTTGTTCATGGCAGCCCTTTCAAATAGGTCCTGTACTATAGAGAAATAATTGAAAATAATTTTCAGAAAATAAAAATAAATATGATTTGTCCATTATTGAAATCTTCTGCCTTTATAACACAAAATAGATTTTTGAAGAGTACAAAATATTGGCATATATGATCATTTTGTGTAAGCCAACAAGCCTTGAATGAAGCAAATTAAGTTATAAATTGCTCTTTTGAGTTTCTTTAATATATTTCAAATTGGCTTACACTCAAAGGGTTACCACTGCAGTTTAGTGTTACCTCTAAAATAGGTAACACTGTCCCCTTACCACATTCTTTCAAGATACATACAGGGGTAAATCTTCGAAAGATTTGGATTACAGATAATGAAGAAAGAGTAGTATAGTTATATTATTATCCAATGCCACTAACAAATACTATAGGCTTTAATCTTTAATTTACTGCAATTTTAGGTCAGAATAACTTAATCGAAGGGCAAACAAGATGCCTGGAGAATGCTGTTTTTAAGGGTGAAGTCTTTACTGAAATATTAGTAAAACTAACAGCAGACATACTGCATTGGTTTAGCTCTGATAAGGTGCTGCCAAAATCAGAAAAGCGTTCAGGGTCAGACATTTGTGATTAACGTGGTTATTCAATTAATCCTGATTCATCACAAAAATCAGCGAGGAGCCGAGGAAGTTACCTTTAATGGCAGATCCCACTGCAAGCTGAGGGCTGAGAAGGTCCTGCCCACACACACATTGCAAAATGCTATACAGGCTGTCTCTCGGGAAAGGAATGATGAAAATGGAAAACTTTTCTAAGTTCACCACATCAAGAGACAAAGTTGTTAAATAACAATATTTGCTTTCAGCTTTTCAGAAGAAAAGGGCTGGTAATATAGCTCATTCTTGAGACTAATTGGTGGCTGGAGGCAGGGTAGTTGGTATATTTTCATATACAGTAAATGACAGTATACAATTAACAGTTTTATCCTGAAGCAAATAAAACACTCAGTATAGCAATCCCGTTATTTCACTGTCTGTAATTAATGGCTATTGTGGTTACTATTTTTTAAAAAATTCAACCTTTATCAACAATTACTTAACCACAGTATCTGTGATACCGCAGTTATTTCCTGTTCTAAGGGCTGAGAAACGCTATAGTATCCTAAATATCATCATTTAGTAAGTGTTTCCAATGGCTTTTTTGATAGCAGTCACTGTAATTCTCCCTTCTTAAAAATGCAAATAGCTATTAGAATCAACAATTTAAACCATATAACAAATTGGGAGTAGCAAAGCAAATCAGTTTAATCTCTTCCAGCTTGTAATGCAGAGCCCTTTGGAGGTGAACGTTTCAGATATTTCCTGCTGAATCTGTGCAGCTCATGGAGTTATTCACCATAAGCTGCCAAAGACTTTTTTTTTTTTTTTTTTTTTGCTTTTACCCCTCTTTTTTTTCNNNNTTTTTTTTTTGGCCTGTACCACTACTTTATTGCTCTTTGAGCTCAAAAAAAGTCGCTTCTAGCAACTCTGACCAGGTCTGGAAATGTTCAAGTCAGTCTTTCAGAAAACTTATTCCATATAATTGCTTTCTTCATATAATCTTCCTCTTTTCGTTCTTCCTGGTGCATCTTGAGTGACTGGGGATATAGAGACCTGCCATTAGCTAATGACTCGGGAAAAGTTAAAATTGCAAGAAAAGAGTAAAAATAAGGCTGAAATGAAACAGAACTTGAGATCTCTGTGAAATGCAGTTTCAAAATCAGCTAGTTACACTTTGAAAGGTAGCCATTAATCACTGCTAAGGGGTCTTTATAATCTCAATAGTTCATCTCTTAGAGAAGTGTTTCTCAACTTTTTTAAATTCAAGGGCCACTTGAACTTTATTAAAAAAATCTGAGTTGGTTTTTTGAGCGTTGCCACAGCCTGATATATTCATTTACAACCTACTAAACACTGTTTGTTTTTTTTTTAAATAGTTATCATTTGCCTTCCCTTTTTTGCTAGCTTGTTTGGCTTGCTAGTTTATGGTTTGTCTGTAATTTTTTTTTTATTTTTTTTTTATCTTTGGCAATTGTTTTGTAGGTGACACACACTAACACACAGATCAGCAAAGGATCCAAAGTATATGGAAAATTCCCAATTAAGAAAGGAATGAATTTTGTCTGGTTTTTTTTTTTCATTTCAGGCAAAAAAAATAAAATACATTACAGAAAAATAAAAGCATTTTCTATGGAAAACCATTTTTTTTTCTGCTTGATTTTCCAGAAGGATAAAAAAGTAAGCATATTTTACAGGTGGACATAGCCACAACATTTTTGACAGACCTTGGGAATGAAAAAGGTCTCCTGAGGTCTCTACATCCACATTACCTATGAGCAGGTAGTGGTGACTGTCATGTCCACATCTATCGCATGGTTCTGTTGCTCATGAAGTTCGGTTCCACTGGTGATGATATACAAACTGATGAGTTCATCCCAAAAATAGTTACTGGACTGTGTCCAGATCATCCAAAACCATGACCTCAAGCTGAAAGTTTCAGCAATCTCTTTGTGCAGCAAAACCATAAAAAAAAAGAAAGGCTTAGTTTGGTTCTTAAACAATAATAAAAACATAAAAAATAGGAAGTATCATGAGGATTTAAGAAAATCACGCTATTTTCAGAGAACGATGACAAACAATATGTTAAGCTATTCCAATCACACCTCCCAGAATCAAAAGGCAAGACTGTCAGGTGTTTGGTTTGATGAATCTCATGGGACAATTTAGTGCAGGGTGAAATGATCTGTTCAAAGCAATTATTTTGCAATCAATCCTTAGAAATTATTTGAAGGCTCAGAATAATGATTACCGAGCCCTTTGTCGTGTGCCCATGATCCATGAAAACATAACTTTGGAGAGGTGGCAACTCCTCCTCATTATCCAACTTCAGAGGTTTTAAAAACATTTTGAAATCCTCTTCTGAGAGCACAAACCTTTTGCAGAAGAGACCTTCTCGATGCAGAAATTAATTTTGCAGACCTGAAAGGAAATGACATCCCTACGTGTCTGTTGTCTGTGTTTCATATTTATATCTGCAAAGAAAAAGAAATACTTCTAGCAATGTTTCCTGACAGGTAATAGATACGTGATTGGATAGCTAACATCCAAGCCCAAGTTTTGGTGGATAATTGAAGGATTGATTGTCATAGAGAATAAGTGATTTTCGTTATATTCAGATGGTTCACTGCAACTCACTTTACAACCTGTGCATCCCTAATTGTGGCAGGTTTCATCCCAATGTGCATTTGTCAAACAATTTAAAATGAGAGTGATGTGGGATTTCTCTCCCTAGTCTCTTGAAGCAGAAAGCCAGACTTAGTTTAGGACAGAATGATATATGTTCAAGCTAGAACCAGTGAAAGCTAATGAAGAACTACGTATTCTGGGATTGATCTCTATGCTATTAAATAAGTGTATGTTTTTGTATATTGAAGTCGATTAAACTGACAAGTCAAAACAGCGAGTTTGTTTTAAATAGAAAACAGGAGCAAAGTTATTTATAGTAAGAACAAGAGGGAAGTATAGCTGATAAAAAAAATATCTAGATTTCTTCTTAGTTCTTTGATCCACTGATTGCCTTCCAGACAGATCTGACATGCTTTTTGATGAACATTTCATAAAAGCGCATACTTTCATTCAGTATGATGAAAACTTCATCCCACAAATACAAATTTTTGCTGTGTGTCAAAAATAGGCATTTACAGCTCACTATGAATTTTTAAATGCTGTAATGCTCCGTCTACGAAAAAATTGAAAATTTCAATTCCACGTCACATAAAAATCAGACCTAAGCCAATCTCTAAAATTCACCATAATTTACTAACAAAACTCTTCTGCATCTTGAGGTAAAACAGCACAAAGACTGAAACAATTCAAACGGTGCACCGGGTGGCAATAGTAATGCTAAAGTTGCTTTTGGAGCCATAAAATATTTCTTTATGCAATCAGAATTTGTGGTGATGCAAGGTTGAACTTGTGGCATCGGTGAAGTGAGAACACAAATGCCACTAGCAGAACTACTAGTTTAGCTTACAGGAAAGATTGTGGCTTACTTTTCTTCAAACACTATGGCCTACATTTACATTAAATTAAAGGTTAAATGTTCCAATTCACATTGTGGAAATGAGGATACTTTTCTAAAAAAACCAAGTTTTCTTAATCTTCCCCCTTTTCTGATCCAAGAGCTTAACAGAAATGGCACAGATTTCTGCCTTTTGAAGCCTGTTCTGAGAATGTGGCCGTGTTCAGCACACTGCTATGTAGGACTCCTTGCCATCTAGCACGGGTACAAAACTTCTCCCCACGAGAACAGAGCAAACCCGGCACCAGCTCCCAGCAGGGTGCTCTATCCTCAGGAAAGAAAAAGTTGCTGCTGTTAACACTGGGCTCTGGATCCACAAGGAAACATTAACTCACTGAATTCTTTGGTCTTTACAAATGCTTTTTAACATCCTTTAAACAGTTTAAATATTAAAATTAGATTCATAATCTTTTTTGACCCTCCCCCAAAGATACCTCCAGGCTAATTCAGACACTGTTTCCACAGTGGCTTTCATGAAAAGCAAACAAAATAACGATGAACTTTGGAGAGTCACATTACCTTTATTTTCACACTCAGACACTTGTTTTGTTTCCAGAGGCAGAGCTCTGCCTAAGTGTTCATTTTGTGGGGAAGGCATTTTAGCCGTTCGCCAGAGCACTCTCCCATGTGTCATGACTGAGTGGTCTTCAGACTCCACAAGTTAATAAATATTAGCTTAGCAAATCCAACTTACAGGCAAGGTGTGTGGAGCACAGACGCTGAATCACAAAGAATTGCTGGCCTGCTCAGCGAGGTAAAAGCAGTGACAATTATCTTTCTTGAGAGGCCCGGAGCTGAACTGTAGCTGTCTGGAGGGGGGTAATGGCAAAACCAGAGGTGTCTCCTCAAGGACTTGGATGGGACTGAAAGAGGCTTTTCAAGAGCTGAAAGTTGGATATGTTATTCGTGTGGCAGTTAGATGATTAAATCCTACTTATGTATAACGTCCGTGATGGTGCTTTTTATTACATACTGGCAATTCCTTTCTTATGGGAAAACAGGCTTCAATAGAAAACTTTGCATAGGAATAATATATTCAAGTGGAGCATGACTGGAGTTCATGTGACTGTGGGACTATTTGGCTGTGATTCTCGAATCTCATTCTCTCTATATGAAAAGCAATCTAATATTGAAAAAAAATTTGATTTAAGGGTATATTTTATATATGACAAATACATCAAATTCACTGGTTTCACATTAAATCTGAATTATCTGGAAAGACTTGCTTGTTCATTCAAGCTGCCATTGTTAAAGAGTGAGTTTATTATATTCTTGCTGGGTCGCTTGTGTAATTCTTACCATAGTTTATTGTCTATGTTGATGGAAAAACAGAAAACATTTAGTTAGTATGGGAATTATTACTGGTAAATTGCTTTGAAGGCATGACATATTTTACAATAATCTTATTTTACTTCATCGAGAAAACAGCTCTATTATGAAATATCGGTGTGTAGAGGGAGAGTTTGAGTAAAATTTTAAATACAGAACATTATTTTGTCTATTTCAGCATTTGCTGAAATAAAACTTTTGCATTTCGGTCTACCTATGGTTCAAAGTGATATTATAACCTGATGTCCTTACGAAAGTTAAATCAATTTATTTTTTCCCTGGGGCTATCATGCCAAATCACAACTATAACCACAGATACAAAACTTTCTTTAATATAAATGCTGGCTTGTGCTATTAATATTTCATAAGCTCTACATACAGTTACAGGTAAAAATGTTAAAATAATGCTCCAAGCGACGTGGTAGTTTGAGCTGTAACAAATGAGGATGTAAATGAGAATATGTAAATATACACGAGAAAAAACATTGCCTTTCTGAGGTCACCAAGATTTCTGTCAGGCAAATCTACTTGAAAAATACATTTCAAGGGGATTCACCTGGGAATCAGTCATTGCCATAGTACAGACTACTTCATAGACGCTGTTCACTGATGAAGCTTTATCTCTCCGAATTTTTCCCAGCCCCTTTCAAGGTTAAAATGCTCTCTATTATTTATCAAACACTGGAGGAGTAGTCATATGGAGCGTAGATATCAAGCAAGGTCTATCAATAATATTTGTTCCAGCTAAGCATATAGTAGTTATTTGGGGTGGGAGTTTCAATCAAAACCTGAACCAAACCCTGTTCGATTAAATCAGGACACTTACTGATTTGAATGGACTTTGGAGATCTTCTGAAGTGCTTTACCCTTCTCACATTCAGTTGCTGGACTCCTTCCTTGTGTGTACATTTGTGTTGGGATGATGCCACTTTTTATCTCTTATCTATCTACCGGCCAAAGCACATTTAGAAGATCAATCACCAATCTACGTGTCAGGAGATGTTGCCTGTTTCTTTCCTTTAGTGTGTCTCTTTTTCACATGTCGTGCATTTTTGTTTCAATTAGAGCATGTCTAGGGCCTGAGGGGTAATTAGTTTATTAGAATCTCAATGTTACTGACAGTATCGGAAAGTGCAGCACACTGTAGGAACAAGACCTGCAATCTGTTTTACTCAGTCTTCACTTTATTTTCATCTTCAAAATTCCAGTACCAGAACTAACTAAAAATCCTAGAAAGAATATTGCCTTTGAAACAAATTGTGAACTGCCTCCTTCAGTACTAAAATCTCTCTAGAAAGTGTCTTTTGCAGTAATGATCTACTGAGAGACACCTATACCTAATGTGATGGTTTTAGGTTATGCCAAGAATGTTGTTGCTTTAAATAGAAATAGAATGCTATTGTTTTCCATCCTAAGAAATCTACAACCATATTTTTAAACAATATCGTCCAATTTTTTACCGAGTCTGTAGAGGTTAAAAAAATACAGTGATTAGCCTAAATTTTATATTATTTATACAGTTTTGCATTCTAAATCTAAACATTAAGGCTAATTCTTTGGTTAGTTATATTAATGCTAGGGGACTGGCTACACAAAGGAATAGCCTAACCCATGTCAGAAAAGAAGGTGATAGCATTCAACTTCTTGGGAAGTTGACATGGTGACTATATAATGATTTCCAGTTCTCTGTTCCTCCCATGCCTCAATATAACTTCTATCTTTAAAACAAAGTCTGTTATAGAGACGATGCCTCACTTCCATTATGATTAGTTCATTTTGCCACTTATTTCAATGGGTTTGAATGAATACTTTCCTAGTGATTGCCAGGTTGGAATGTTCTTTCCTCCTGTTCCAATCCAGCTTTTGATCCTGGTTTAATCTGGTAAAACTTCCACTCCTTTGAAGATTACTAGAGTCTTGCAGCTCATTTCAGTATGGACAGAATTTTACTAGCCCGATTTCCCTCAAAGCCTGATGTTACTGCATGTGATTTATAAAAACATCGTTTTTGGCAAATTGTCTTTTATAAATTTAAACCTAAAACCAGATGTGTCCGAAAGTTCTCCTAAAGTTGAACTGAGATGACTTAAAAAACACCCTAGACGACTTAGAGCAATCCCACACACTAATAGGATACAGGATACTCAACCTCCGTTTGAATTTCTCTGCTGGCATATTGAATTCATAATCACTCTTCCTGAGACTTGGAAACGGAGCTTCCTTCTTCTGAGTGTTACAGGCTGATGATATCAACAGATGCAGAAGAAATGTCAAGGCTGCAAGAAATCAAAGGTGCATTAGCATGTTAAGATCCAGCTTTAGAAGGGCCCTTAAACAGGCAGTAAATCCTGGATATACGCTGTCTAAATTTGAAATATTTTTATTTTAAAAAAGATTTTATATATGACATTATCATACAGAATTTTTTAGATCCCTTGGAAGAATATATAAATAAAAATATTAAGGCAGTTGTGATGACTGGCTTCTAAGTAATACCATGCTTTTTATTTTAATTTTATTTTTAAATGTTTTAAAGTTTTCTGAAGTTTGCATTCATTACAGAAGGCTTTTTCATTTCCTTAGTGGTTGTACTTTTAGATTTAATTAGTAGAAGAAATTTGTAGCATACTATCCAAGAGTTATTGGATATTTTCGTAGTGTATCTGGAAAATTATAGCTCTTTCTATCATTACCTTTTAAATTATACTTTTTGGCATCTAATGTATTAATCCTGTGCATGCTGTCAAAGAGCTATAGTTTCTAGAGAGTTAAAGCTTGAAAACAAATAAATCTATTTAAGAACTTGGAGTCTCTGGTATTCTCATCAAGACTACTTCCTGTACAATAAATAATAAAAAATAAGTAATACCAAGTTGAAATATGAGATTTAAAAAATATCAGCTGAACTAAAAAAAAAAAAAGATAAATCCTTCAAGTGAAGAGTTATCAAAGAACCAGGGAAAAACAATCTTTCTGATCTGAAAGATTTTCACACCATCAAGGTGTTTTGTAGGTTTGTTAAAGTAGAACCTTTTAACCTTTACACACACACAACACAAGAAACAGTTAAAACTGAGAGTAGTGTGTAATTTAACTTAGCTGCATGTTTGTAAAGTCATGGAGCCCAGTCCAGATGAGCAGAATTCATTCACTCATTCTCTAAACATTCACCCGTTTCCCACCATCATAAGATGACTCAAATATACCAGCACAGGTCCAGGACACAGTATTACAATGCAAATCCCTGTTCAGTCTTACACCTAAAATGTTACAAATATATACTTCTCAGCATCTAATGTGATGACATTAAAAAGTCAGATCATGGAGGTCCAAGTCCCAAGAACGTAGAAAGTACACAATATAAATTGTACATAATTCCGGGGTGCTGCAGTGCTTATGAAAGGTGACTAAAGGTAGCATCAGAAACAGCAACTGTGATTTCCTGGTCCCTCTTGCTTCCTGTAGTTTCTTATTCAAAAGGCAGACTGAGAATTTGTCACTGAATCCAGGAGTTCATAGCCACCACCTGCTTACTGATCTATACATGTATGTTCTGATTTTCAACGAAAATTTTTACACCCATGATCCCTCATCTTCAGTATTTATGAAGGTGGTATGAACAATTATCACAAGTTTCCGAGGACAATGCAGCTCACCCAGTTCTCATTCACACTAAACACTGCAAGCATTTAATGCTGCCAAGCTTCTGTAACTACAGGTCCAAAACTCTGTGCATCTGGGCTCTTGAATTCGTGTAGGAGTGCACCAGCTGTTCCTTTCTTCTGCGTAATTTTCTCCTTTTCATTTTATCTTGTGAAGGAAGGTTTCCTAAGGCAACTGATAACATAATTGGTATTGGGCCAGAATGAACTTTATCCCCTAGCTCAAAACTGAGTCTTCCAAATAAATGTAGAGATATGCCAAGCACTGTAAAATCTAGGATTTCTCCTCTGATCACCTAGTGAGGTAGGAAGAGGGCAAGAACAAGGGAAGAGCAACATAGAAATAAAATTCAGTATGGAGTGATTTAGATTGTTGTTATGGGTTTGGCAGATGGTTAAAAAGGAGACAGGAGCACAGTTTAAAGCACCTGACATAGCCAAGTACAGTAGGATCAGAGTTGTGAAGCTAGGGAGGATAATGAATACTGGGATAGTCATGAAGTAAGAGGAGAAGCCAGGAAATTCACAGGACACACTACACTTGTGAATAGTTTCTTCTAGAAGCTTGTTGTTTGGTAAAGACTAAGAAATGGGACAAGAAGCAAGTAAAATAATATTATGAGCCTTGCATTTATGTTCATGTGCTCCATTATGGCCTCAAGTTGCTGCAGTATCCCACCACTATCTCCATGTTTGGTATAATTACTTATTTTATTACCCATCCTCCAAATACTTCAAGGAACATTTTTTTTTTTTTCTTGGGATTACTTGGGAATTAATTCCCCTGTTCAATAGTAACTAATTAGCAAGGTAGAGCACATGTAGGATAAATCCAAGTAGTGCCACAACAGACTGCCACGTACCTGTCAGAGCCCCGAGCGCACCAAGAAGTTCTGCAGGTTGTCCCTCCACTTCCTGGGAGTTGAGCTGGGACTGTTGGAGTTGAATGCTGGGACAGTGCAGTCAAGGGGCAGAAAGCTGTGCCAAGAACCCTTCAAAGAGAGGCTGTGAGGACCCTCATCAGGCACCCTCAGCCCTTCGGCTCAAAAGCCTGTCCCAGCTCCTGCTCCAGCTGCTCACCTGACCCTACTTGTTTCTCTTGCTACCTTCTCCTCAGACGTGACTGGCCATGGCAAATTTGTTTGGGAATGCCTGGGATCTCCCTCTTTTTTTTATCTACTATTATGTTTGAACTAGCATGTCAGGTAAATCTCTGTTGTCCACATACTTCCACATGCTTCTTTGCCATAAAGCTTACTAGATTTTACTTGAATCTTGGAAACCAGAGTTCTCTTTCAGTAACCTACATTTTGGACACAAATAATGTGCTTTAGTATGAAAAGCACCCAGAAATTTCAGATCTTCAGACAAACTTAAACAAAACCCCATCTATTTCAAAATTGTACATAGAATGTTTCTTTTAGACCTGAAATTCCATCTAAGAGACAAAGTTTCAAAGTTTCTGGTTCTGTTTCTTTTCTCGAGGATTTCTGAGATGTAGAAATGGACATGTTTTGGTTGCTCCAGTTGAGACCAAAATCCAGAAAAATTTCACTGGTGCTCTCAGAAACCAGGCTGAAATTCAATTCATCTTTAACTCCTCGCACCAGCTGGCTTAGACTACAGGGTAGCACTTGGGCACTAGTGACTCTTCCACTTATCCTAACTCCAGATTTCCCCTTCAGCAGATGTAGCTGGTTTACCCTGGATTCAGAAGCCAGATTGTGAGTCATCATGCAGGAGCTGTGAGCAATCAGGAACAGTGGCTCATGGGCACATTTGAAGGCTAAAATAAAAGGATAAAATGCTTAAAGTTTCAAGGATTCAGAAGTTTCCAGGTCCATGCTAAAAAAGTTGGAAAGGCATCTTGCCAGATCCAGCCCTGGGCCCAGAGAGAATTTGCTATACTGGAGCCATAAACCTACTGACCTACTCAGAACTGGATGCCCTTGAGTCCTGTCTCAGAGCTTTCCCTTCACAGAAAAGCTGGACTCGACATTTGAAGATCTTGGAATGACTGCCATTTTCTGACAGCAAATTCTGGCCAACTCTAATTTTACCTGAAAACCTTTTGGTCCCATCAATGCTTAGCTCACAATATCACAAAATTGGAATCCTTATGGGATACCGCATTTTAAGAGCTCTCCTTATAGGACCATTCTGCAGTAGACACCATTTAAGAAGGAGTTTCTAAAATGTATTATGCATGTGTGCATCTTTCTTAGCTGTATAAATCGATCTCTAGAGTGTACCAGCAAATGCTGAAATGGAAAGAGCTAAAAACATGAAAGAGTAGATGGAGAATAAATAACATGCTTCATTAATGTCATGAGATAGTATAGGAATAACATTAGTTTGCATTGGTTAATATTTGTACAGTTTTTTGAATATAGAACATGCTCCGTATCAGCATTAAATTAGTATTTTTAATATTAGGCTGTCAAATCTCTCTGGGTTATACTGCTCTTGCTTGCTGGGTACTATGGAAATGAGTATGTGCCTAAGAGGATGAGCACTAGATTAATCAAATCAAATCAAGACTACACCTTAACGAGCATTGCTGAATCTGTTTCACAGACGGCAGTGATGCTTGTGCACCTGCTGCTGTAATAGTCAGTAAAATACCTCCTTTCAATTTCAGATATTTTTTACTTTTCTTTAGATATTTTTTACTTTTCTTTAGATATTTTTTACTTTTCTTTAGTATTAATGGATCAAGACTGAGTGCATTGCCTTTGGCCATGTACTGATGCTATGCTACTATACTGGTGACTTTTTCTGTCTAGTTGTACCTAATTTTGTATTCTTTACCAACAACTTGTTATGATTCTAAGTGTTGGTTTTGTTGCAAATCACGAGATCTTCATTCTGGCAATGATTATACATGTGGTAAGAATGAATACTTACTTAAATTTTATGCTGATCACCAGGTTATATAGACTCTGATTGGCCTACTTCACATGAGCTTCAGGTGAAAATAACTCGAGTCTGCCTTTTTATGACGGCTCAAAGTATTTACAAATACTGATCACTGAGTAAAATTTTATATAGTATATACATTTTACATAAATATATATAGTATGCATATCAGTGTGATCTTGATAATGCAGTATGATTACATCTGCAAGGTGACAGGAGTAGAGCCTTGCAGTATCAAGTGAGGTTCCTTTAATAAATACCTGGCTAATAGAAAAAATCACCAGTGATGCCCTTTTTGGGGTAGGCTATTATTTTAGCGTGGCTAAATATATGAATGAGAAAAGCAGTGAGACAAATCACAGCAATGCCTTGGAAATGGAATTCACATGCCCTGTGGGTATGAATCTGCAGCCCAGGATTAATTGGGTTACTTTTACAGTGTAACCTTTTGTAAACAAGCCTAACTTTTAAGTTAATTTGGAATTTCTGATAAGTATCAGACTAATTTCTTGGAAGATCCTAAGCTTCTGCTAATGCTGCTTTGAGCTTTCTTAGGTACGACCAGCATCCAGGGACTTATAGTTGTTGTTCACAACCGTGAAGTCTTTGGCCTGTCTGTCAGCCTACCAAGGACTGGCATAAAGCAGCGTTCCATATAACGGCTGCTGCCACGCAGTAGCCTCGCTATAGTCTGACTTGGAAGACCTATTCTGTAATTAATATAAATAACATTTTTTTTTTTTTTGAGGCCGGTGTATGCAGATAAACAGACCCGCTATTCCTATCACTCAAACTATTTCGTACATATCAGTATTACCTTATACAGATTTACTTGTTTTTTGATTTGAGGTGCATAGAACTCTCTCTTAGTTTTCTGAGGGTATTTTATAGCAGTAGAATCCAAATTCTTTGCACTCATTTCCAGATATCTTTAACTCTATGGAACTGTATCTGTATGCTACGATCACTGAAGTATCAGTAAAACTTAAACATTGAAAAAAACCCAAAACTATTTTGCAGCTCAACCTACAGATTAGTTGTCCATTCAGCTTTAAAAGAAGTGAGGTTCATCGTAAAACTAGACTAAAATGTCTAGACCTCCCTTTCCAATGATTAGAAGAGACCAAGGCAACTGACTTTATCAGACTCGGCGCCTTATTTTTAGGCAGTTAAATTAAGGAGAGGTAAATTTCTCCCTTAGTCCCTAAATGAATCTGTGATGAAAAAGAAAAGATCTGGAGGACATGATAAACTTGACCTCAATCTGTTCCTGTCTGCCAAAATCTAAGAATCCTTCTTGTGCTGAACCGTATCTCCTTTGGGCTCAGAAACTAAGAGTGGCCTCAGGTGACCTAGAAAAACTTCAGTAATGTTGCATATACATTTTATTTATAGCAAGGAAAGAATATTAGCAGTTGGTACTATTACTCTATTTAGGAGAACTGCAGCTCAGAGAATGTTGTAATGAGATTGGCATTTTACATGAGAAATTGGTACTACTTTCCTAAAATGCACCAGTGGTCTCCAAGTTATATTTGTGCTCGAGAGATAAGCCAAATGCCATTACTCTGTCCTGCAGTAGTCTGTATTTTTAGAAAAGATGAAATAACCAACACTTGCATTTTTCTACATCTGTGATATGAACCAATAACCCCATGAAATTGGATGAGCACTAACCTTCTGTGAAAAACGATTAGCCCTATGTTCTAAGATAAAAATAATAAAATATGAAAAATTTTTGAAGGACGGAAATTGCACCTCCTGAGCTGAGAATTAGATTTCTTTGTGGAATTGTTTTGCAGATTAAATTTTTTTTTCCAAAAAAGTATGGAGTAGCAGGTAACACTATTTATTAAGATTCAATGAAATACACAGAGAAGCTCGAATATAGGATCCATTTCTCAAAAACAATGTGGTAGATGAGATTTCTGTTCATGCCTTTCATCTTGATCTGCAAAAATAGTGTGAATGCATGCAAGGCAGAATTTGCCAGTGCTGCTATCAGGGAGACATTAAGCATGAAAGAACTTGTACTGAGCTTGGTGCTTTACCAAGCATGTGAGTTAGTACATTCCAAGTCTTGCTGAAGTCCACATAAACCCCTTACTTTTAATGTATTTTAAATATGCTCCAGGCAAAAGGGATTTTATTTTTCTTAACCCAGACAACAATATTTGCTATAGACTCCATTTGAATTTGCTAAGTAGAAGCTTGAAACATATTCTTAAGTTCCTGTTTATATTATATTATTCCTGATTGGACTAGATGATCTCCAGCAGTCCCTTCCAACCCCTACCATTCTATGATTCTATTTATATTTTTCAATTCTTTTTACTTTTTTTTAATAGCACATTTACCTGGTTTTGTCTTACATAATTTGAAAAAGCAAAGACAAAAACTTCAATGCCTTCCTTCTACTAATTTAGTTGGACTTAAATCTACCTACTTAAAGAAACTAAATAACATAATTACAGAGAAAATGATTAGAAGGAGATAAGGCAACAATTTCAAAAATAGCTACATGGTTTTGAAGCTGAAATTCAATTTCAAAATCGCTGCAAGAATTTGAGTTTTTTACATTTCATTAAATATCACAATAATTTTCACAATTAAGTGCTTACATCACTCGGCAGTTTTACATCTGCTTTAAGAGAAAAAATAAATTACAGGTAAAGAAAGTCTCATTGATGTATTTTTCATAAAATATTTGTTAGACTGACTATCTGCAAAAAGAGGTAGTTAAATAACATACAGGTTACTAATATTTGGAAGACATATAAAGGAAAAAGCAAGAAACAGTAGTCAACTATCATATAAACTGCAGAAAATTTAAATCTTGGAAGTAGAAATGATGTAGTAAGGGAAAAGAGATGACTGGAAGTTCCTCCAGAAATTGACATTGTCACAAATTGGGACAGCAAACCTCTTGGCAGACCCTGGGGAGAGTGTCAGACCTGCCTGGGAGCTCTCCTGGTGGCAGGCACCTCTGTATCCTGGCTCAGACGTAAGGCAGATGAGTCCTGCCTGGTAGAGTCCCAGAACTTTTCCCCATCTCATCTCTGTGAGAGGATGCTCCAGACACCTCTTATTTTGAGGCAACGTTAAACAGCTTGATAGTACTGATCTCACCACAGTCTTTACGGTTGTGTGTGTCTGCAGCTGTTCTGAATCCAAGACACTCCGGAATTCATATATCTCCCTCTTTTCTTTAGCTGCACTGAATTCTTATCGCTGTCTCAATGCTTTTCTGATAAGCACTTTTATTTTTTCCGTATAGCCAATATTACTGGGAGCACGACACTGGAGAGAGTACTTGGAAACGCCTATAAGATTAAATGCTAGTTATAGAATTTGGGAAAAAAAATAATCTGCCATCCATCTACAAAACATAAAATTGTCTGAGGATGGCAAAATGGCAGTGCTTTGGTAATAGCCGTAATAGGAACTTATTCACGTGTATTTAATATCTTTATATTTCCTACAGGGCTCTGTTTTCCCTTGAGTTACAATGCTCTTGGGCTAGAAATAGGATGGCGAGTGGGTTGCTGTGCTCCAGACTGAAGGAGATTATAGATGTTTTCATTCACACAGAGGATACAGATATAGGGGAATGGAATAAGGTTCTTATACAGATACACAAGATTTGCCTTTATATTGAATCTAAGGGGTTTGTTTAATGACTAGAATCCTTTTACTCTCAAATTAAGTATTTAACCCTGAATAAGTTTGAATGGGGAACCTCAAAATGATCTCAAGGCAACAGGGGAAAACTACTTCTACATATTTTGGTATTACAAGTAAAGACATATTTTCTCATACTGTACTTCACAGCCTGCTTTGATTTGCTGTATGGACTTTCTGACTGTATAGCCTGTACAACGTGTTCATTTAGTAAACCTGTAACTGTATAAGATAGTGAAGAACTACACAGGGACACCCAAACCAACTGCATCAGAGTTAGCCTGGATTCCAGAGGAGAAGAGTCTTGGCTTTGCTGAACTCTGTCCATGACCGTATACTCTCTTCCTCTCATTAACTTCACTGGTGTGGTGCACTAATGACACTGGACAGTTTCTAATAGAATAATGTGTACGGACATTCAAACTAGTTGACTGTGATGGAACACTGACTTGGCCAAATCTTTGATAACTTGAAATCTTTGATGTGTCCAGAACTTGCCCTTTATGTGAGTTCCTCTAGATGAGCTGTAATATTGGCTATTAAACTGGAAAAGGCAGATTTCATTGGAGTATAAACTTTTAAGGAGAGATAATTTAGAATGACTATCTGCATAGCAACAAGAAGTTTATAAACAGTTCTTCTTTGAAAGAATGTCCTTGCATACACTCTTGGTTTGCACTAGCTCAGAGACAGTTTGGGCTGCAGCAAACTTTGTTTATTTCTCTGTGCTCTTCTGCCACCTCAGTGGTCTGTCTGGCTCATCCTTGTTCCCTTCTGCCATTTCTCTTCCCCTCTCTATTCAAACTGAAGGTTCTCAGGCAATCTCCCTGTTTTCTTTAACTCTCTGTATCCTGCAGCCTAGAAACCTCTCCCTCAGCCGTGCATGAGGTAAGTCTCCTCTTCCTCTTAGTCTTTACAGAAAGGCTGCCATCAGGAGAGATGAAACATGAACGTTGATTTCATGGAATTATACAAATAGTGTGGGCACTCTATGCTAGCACAGCCTAATCCCTACAAACTTGCCATTGATTTCACAAATCTGCCAGATTCTCTCTGCTAAGATCATATCACCCCCGTGAAGAGGAAGAACTGCGCTAATGTTAAAGGACAAAATGCAGAAACCACCCCAACTCATCTGCCTTCTGAGTTTACAGATAGAAATTTTTTCTTTGGTACAGAGTGATGGAAATGATCACACTGTATATCATAAAGATGGAAGGATATTAGAAAAATAAATGTAAAAGTACATCTGTATATCCCAGAAAAGAGATAAACTTTACTAGAATGTTCTAGTTCACCCACTAGACAATAGAGGATATGGATCCATCAACACATTTTGGAAATAAAGCCAAATATGATTTGTTCACATTAATTTTCTAAAAGCACCTGTTAACCAACTATACTTAGGATTTTGCTATTCTACTTGACATAATGGCTATGAGAAGGAAATAAATTTCATTTGATGCAGATCATTTTCTGTGATTCAGAAGAGAACAGTAATATGTATTTATATAATGTGATTAGGAGCAAGAACAAAATGAAACAAAAAGTATTGCCATCATTAATCAGAATCAAGCCCTTGCTGTGCTAGGCACATTCCAAGATGACAAGGGAGACATTATTATTTTACGGCAGAGGGAAATTCACCTTTGCATAGAAAGTTACAGGTCTATATAACATCTGAAGTCCACATAAATCCCCCAGTTTTATGTGAACTTTCCAAATATGGTAACATCTTTTCCCATAAAGAAAACAAGATTACACAGGAGAAAATTTACTTCTGATTTGTTGGGGTGTTTTCAAGATTAATTTCACTTTTATCACCTACAAGACTTAGAACAAGTTATATACTTAAGTGCCATTTATGAAGTTCAATGTGGCAATAATAACTGAAATTTTATCACCTTATCTGTACTGAGGTTCTCAAGATGAACACAAGCCACTTTGCTGAAAATTTGATAGCTTGCTCTGAAATAAACGTAAGGAACCATTTATGAGCTGGGATATATCTAAATCCTGGTGTTTGAATGAGTACATTGTGCTAGATAAAAAGCAAAACAGATTGAACAAACAGCAAATACCTCCATTTCCAACACAAACAAAACAAGAGGTCTGTAAAACATCTCATTTTAGCTGTTTTCCTGCCATAAAAAGTATATGGTCTTCTACCTTTAGGTTGTAAAATCAGTCATTCTGGATCCAGCACCTTCATAAAATTCATGACTTGAAAAACGGAGACAGAATTAGTAGTTGGAGGGTTTCTTGCAATGCAACATCATAACAGAACTCTTTCACACCGAGTCTAATTAATAGCTGTGCCACAAAGTGAAGTAAGACACATAGAAATGACTGAAAGTCATGGTTAAATTAGCTTTTTCTACCTCCATGCATATATAACTTGCATTTACATAGAAACTAACATGAGAAAGAATGAGTGTACAAAAGGGTGACTTTCAAATATTATTTCCAACAAATCTGAAGCTGTACAAGTATCCTCAGTTTAATTGCTTTTAAATTAGTCGTAAAAAGGAAATGTTTCCAGGTCAAGTACTGTCTATCCTGGGCTTTAGGAAAGCTTAAGTTTGGGGCTAAGTATAAGTAGAGACATTCCACGTTTGTTTAAGAGCAACGTTGGTTTTTACAATATCTTACTCTAAGAGACAACAGTGGGAGCTGCTTGAAGGTTTTCAGAGCTGTGAAATGTTCAAAGTTTAACCTGAGATAGACAAACTAGTGGAGTGAAAATGAGGTGAGCAGAGAGAAATGAGGAGTATGGTTTCCACATGACTTAGCAATTTGTCACTTCTGTCTCAATACTGTTTATGATTCATGGGTAGAAAATACAAGATAGTGCTGCATAGAGAAAAATCTTACAAACAGAAGCTTTGAGGTGAATAAGCTACAATCTATGCAAATCTTCCACCTAAAAAAGTGTCAATAAAGTCTTTATAACCTTGCATTTATTTTCTGTGCATACTGAACACATACCTTTCAAATGTTTTATACATAAACACTTTTTAATTTTCTTTTTTTTTGCTTCGTATTTTCATCACTATTATTTTTTTTTTAACTTGCCATAAGCTTAACTTTTCGTTCCTTCAAGGGACTCCTAAACATCTATAATGACCTAAAATAATTTTATATTAAACAATAACAACTTACAACTTTAACGTTCTGAAATCTTGGTCTCTTGAAGAAGCAGAAGGTTCTGAGTCTCCATGAGAAGATGAGAGTGCAGATTCTAATAGCATAAAATGTCTTGATTCTTTCCCTGCAGCTCTGGAAGAGATAAGATTTTAAAGGAAGCACAGATCCATTTGAACAGAAATATTAATTTAAAAAAACCTGCTACCTCTTTTAAAAGATTACAGTAGAGCCCAGTGAATAGTGACTGTCATAAAATGTAATTGTGATTTACTTTCAGAACAGGTAGCAAATAATGTTTCAGGATTTACATTTCACTCATTTTGAGAAATCTTTCTCGTATGTTAGTCCAGGTACAATATAGTCTCTCTCTTGTGATATTCAGTCAGACAGATTAACCTAGGAGTCATCTGTGATGATAAAACATTTATGATAACATCCTCTGGAAGATGAATATGGAATACTGTTTATCATATGGCCCAAAGTCTTAGTTTAAAGAACATAAACTCCTGAATTAAAAAGGCATTGAAGTTTTTTCTTTTTAAACAGAAGAGTACATTGCTGCTGCCTTTATTACTATCCCACGTTCTTAAATCTTATGTTCTCAAGCTTTTCTCTGAAACTCTGATGACTACATCCAAGTTTTTGCATTTCCCTGTTTGGTAAGACATGCATCCAGGAATGCAAGTTGCGAGGAGAGTTGAGGTTCTCTTGCAGAATACTGGTTTGTGTAGATGAAATTTTAGAAAAGCAGGAAATATGGCAAGATAAAATAACGAATTCTCAAAGCTATAGATGTTCCACATTTTCAAAAGGCAACATGCAATTCTTTCCAAAGCACTAAACAAGTTACTATATTTATAGATAGAAGTTCAAAAATATTAACAAGAACAGTTAAACTATTTTTTTTTTAACAAATCAAGTTTATTCTGAAATATCCACAAGAAACTAGAACATTTAAAATGTTAAGACATGAACATCAAACTAGTTTCACATAGCACATCAGAGAAGTTGCTAGCAGCACATCATAACCAAATGTTGGCCTTTGGCATTAATTTTTGCATATCATAACCAGACTTCGTGTGGGATATTACTATCTAATAAAAATTTAGATATGCTTTATAAGAGGGACAATGTAATAGTGATCATTTACTACCAAACTGATGCGGTTCTTGAAAGACAAATATATAGTAGTAAACAAAAAAGTTGTTAAAAAGTGATATTGGATCAACCACTGGTGTTCAAAGTCTCAGGTATTCAGCAACCATCAGAACAAAACTTCTATTTTTCAGTTTCAAGTTGATTCCTTATAATTTTGCCATACATCTACAAAACAGTACAGTATAGCAGCCTTTTCTTGATATGGCAACATATATATTTAATGTTGACACGGCACATCTAAGTACTATATATGGTATGTGCGTTATATAGAATATAATTTAATGAGATTTGAAGTGACACAGTAGATTAGTAAAACCATTTTTGCAAAGATTTTTCATATTATTGTTTTGTTCCAAGCTCACGACTTCTGAACTTGCAAAAGTACTGCAGTATTAATTTTAATGAAGTTTAAAGGATATACACATTTAGTGGCATGCTTTTAGACAGGGTATGCAAGTGAGCATCGTTCAAATAAATAATCTTTTTTTTTCCCTTTGCCCTCACGCAGTTTCTGAAGATAAAGCAGTTTTCAGAATATGCTTGGGATTCACTTTTCCGAGGTCTTGTTAATTGTGAGGTTGATTGTGCAGAGAGGTTCCTGCCACAGAAGGCAGTGTGCAAAGGTGCTCCTGCCATATAATAAGGGCACAGCTACAGAGTCAGGAGCAGCCGGTCACGGAGTTCAATCACCTTCATGCATTCCCAGCAAGGCAAGAACCTGCTCTGGCTCCCAGACTGTGCAGCCCTGTCAGTGTGCTGTGCTCGGACTGTAGCTCTGGGAGTGTGGACTTACTTTTGTGCTAATTCAAATCCTCAGTTTCACTACAGGTTGGCATTAGATCTGAAGCCCTGAAGGTGTTCATGGACAGATCTAGAAGATTATTCGTAAAACAGTATTCAGCTGTCCCAGTCCAGGTCCCTTAAGACTTCTTTACAGGTAGCGGAGACTGAGAGACTCTTTGACGGAATCGTTTAAAACAGGAACCCAATTTAGATTTTCTAAATTACATCCTGGACACTCCACCCTATTTCACAGTAACTTGCTTCTTGTGCAGTAATTTATTTTCTCATGTAGGCAAGCCACGATCAGAGCCACAGCCAGTTCAAGACATGTTCTCAGTTCCGGTCTAACAATGCAGTCTTGTTTTTAACAAGCCTAAAGATACTGTGAAAGCCCTTACATATTAAAACAGCACTTGTCAGCTTTTAAATGTCTAAGAAATTAACTTTGTGGCAGGCACTAGGGCTCATACAGAGAATCAGCAAGTTGCTTTCCACAAGAAGCGCCTGTACCACTCCCTCCCCTTCAGGGAGGTACGAATTCCAGTGCTTCTACATTTCATCATTTTCTCTTTTAAATGAGACTGTTTTAATTTTGGTGACTGAAATTGTTGATAGCCAATGAATTTTTCACCCCACAAAGTGATATTATGTTGATGCAATATAATACAAAATGGTCTCTGGGCAGACACAGGCTTGCTCGGAGCTGACCTGAAATCCTGTGTCCAACATCGGCACAATTGCCAATTTGAGTTAGTGGGATTGAACCCCTCTTGTTTGATTCTGCACCTCTGGCACAATTAATTCACGACTCAGAGCACCTTCCCGGAGAATAACAAGAGCTGACCCTAATAGCTCTTTCTTCTATCTGGGAATGATTTAGAATTACTGAAGTTAAAAGAAATGTCCCAAATTGTACACAGCAACCTGTTGATAGTGCAAATTACAGAGCCCTGATGCATACAAGTGCTGTACGACACACAACTTATGAAGCAAAGAATAACATTCTGCATTAGCTCCATGATTAATTGGACTAAACCTCCAGAGAGATTTCCAGCATGCATATCTTGACGGTAGGTTGCAAATGCAATAATTTATTAAAATGAGGCTGAAAGCCAAAGATGTACGGATAAAATATGGTAAGAGTACTATGACCTTTTATTTTAGTAACTGACAAATGTTAACTGTTGAATTTAGGACCATTTACACTGGAAATTGTTTAGTAAAACAATGACTCAAGCTCGTACAGTGACATAAAGAGTTACTATATGCTTTAACCAGAATCTGCACTGGAATAATCTTGCAGGTAAACTAAAGCCAAATTAATTCTTCTTGATGCATGTTAGGAATTTTGTGGTGCCTATTTGTCTCTTGCACTGACACTGAAATAGATCTAGTTGTCATTAATTACATCAATATATCTATGCAGAAGATAAAGTAAAAACATAATTTATAGAATTATGTACTAGTGAAAGTGAGATTTACGCCAAAGAAAAGCAGCTGTGTTAGTGCTTACCTATCCCCTCAGCTGCATTGTTGAGGGCTTCAGATAGTCTCATGTTGCTCATAGATTGCTCTGGAGATGCTCACCTCTGTCATGAATTTCATTCATAGAAAATAAGCATTCAGTTTAATGTTTGCTACACTGGAACATAAAAAGCTAAATCCTCACCCCGCTCCCTAACTCCCCCAGTACCAGCCTTCAGGCAAGCATGATATATTTTTAAAAAAAGATTCATTACAATTATAATTATGAGGAATTTGCAGTCTAGTTTGGACTATCAGAGAAACAAACAAAAAAAAAATCCCACAAAAAAATTAGCATGGAGATAGGTAGGCAACTTGAGACTGAGAGCCAAATAAACCAAATGAATTTAGAAAACTAGACTGAAAGTCGCACAATAGCTATGGTTCAGTCCAAGACTGCTTTGGGCTTCTCAAAGTGAATGAAGCTATGA
Source organism: Baryphthengus martii (assembly GCA_013396935.1). Classification (NCBI taxonomy): domain Eukaryota; kingdom Metazoa; phylum Chordata; class Aves; order Coraciiformes; family Momotidae; genus Baryphthengus; species Baryphthengus martii. The sequence goes on along the minus strand of VWZK01014212.1, from coordinate 15,273 downwards.
ATTCCAGATGTGAAAGAAAAATTCAAAGGAGGATAAAGAAAAAGGAAGTATCTGGGAAGAAAGATTAAACATCAAAAAGTGAAATAGTCCAGTTAAGCAGTTTGCACGGACTGACACTTTGAAAGATGAAACAGAAAGAAAAAAGAGCATTTGAAAGGTTATACCAATTGACAAGGCGTTGAACAATCTCCCTCCCAAGAATAGAAATTCTTCTATTCTTTTCAGTGCACTGGACATAAAAACCAAACCAAACCAAACCCAACAAAAAAAACCATAACAATTTGAGGGAAGTAGAAAATCTCTGTAATGTAGAGTTTGGTCTTAAGACATCAAGTAGACAAGCCATTTCAGAATTTCTACCCAAGTAATGTCTTCAGTTGTAAAGTGTCGATTAACAACTCACTTGTGAAAATCTATTTATAACTTTAGGAGTATTTTGCCAAAAGCACATATGGACAAATTAGCCTTTTATAGATATGTGAATGCAAATTACTGTCCAAAGTCAGAGAAGTAGAATAAAAAAGAAAAATGAACCAAAGATGCCAAGTTATGTATTTCCAATATGGAACAATGTAGGAAATAAGAAACAATGATTTATCCTAGGCTGAAAACCTCAGATACATGCTGTAACTTGCATGGTTATTGCAATGATGACATTCCATTTTTCTGGGGTTTTTTTGACAATCTTTCCTCACCTTGAGGCTTCCTTCTTCTTCCAGCTTGAGATGCTGAGAGGCTGCCTCCTGCGTCTGCATAACCCACAGTAACAGCCTCCCTCACTCATTTCCTTGAGTTTGAACCACGCCTTTCCGCTTTCTCCCACGGTGCCCTTCATGCTTTAAAAGAGCTCATGCAGGTACCAAGTAACCTTCCTCTCATCCCTGCCTAGAACTTATGACGGCTGAGGGGTTTGCAGAAACTGTTGACGACAAACACACTTCAGAGCGCTCTGCCCTACCGCTTACCCTCCTGAACGCTATTGTTCAGCGGCTTCTTTGTCTTCCCTTCTCAGTAGCCTTGAGCTGCTCCTCATAAACCACAAGCCTGCACTGTCTTTCTCTTCTGTGTACAGTACCCAGCACAGAGATCCCTAAGCTTGAACTGGAATTCCTGGGGTCTGTGGTAGTAGAGATAATAAATGATTAAAAAAAAATAGTTTTTTGAAAGTGAGAGGAAAATTACCTCCTGGCTTATGCCTGGCAAACAACAATTTGCTGAGACACGCTACGAATCACACAGCTACTGAGTTTGCTTGTGCATCGTGAGCTGCTTTATTCTTCTCAAATTTGTTCCTGAAGATAATTGGGCAGATGCTGGGTTTTGAACCACAAATAAAAAATGTCTTTTAGGCACCTGATTTTCCCAGTGCATTGTAAAAGCCTTACAATGGTCTATTTGTCAAACTTACATTTTACAAACTAATTTGTTTGCTAGTTAAAAAAAAAAAAATCTTACAAATTTACCTCCTTTAATATATTGTTAGGTTATTCTTCTAAACTTTCTGGACCATCACATGCATCCCTGCAACTCTAAAAGCTAATGGCTAGAAGCAACAGTCTCATATGATAGTTTATCATCTTTATGCAGTTTTTTTTTTATTTTCTAGAAATTTGTATCAGTTGAAAGGCTACAGAAGTTTCCTTATAAACAGCCTACTTAGTAAACAAACTGAAGTGCTTCGTATCCCACTGCATTTTTTTTCCTTACTTTATTTTTTTGCTTGTGAGACGGGCCTTTGAATGATGTGTGGTCCTGTATCAGTCTTGCAGCAATAGTTGTAAGTACGTGCTACAAAGAAGTAAAGCCTGACACCTCAACCCTTGCTTTCCTTCCCAGCCCGTCCTTCACTTTAATGCTTCTGAAACTATGATTCTTCACTTTCATTGCTAGTGTTCAGCACTGGAGCTTAATGTGTGCTCACTGCCTACTCACTCTGTGTAGCTGAGGGGGCTTGTTATGGGTCTGTGTTACCCCCACACCATTAGTCAGTGTGTTTTGGTCAGGAACTGCACTCCCAAGAAGTGAGGCTGGATGAACTGCACCATAAACAAGGGATATATATATATTATTCCATTTGACACATCTCCATGATGCTTTTCCATTCTTTAAAATAACCTCTACTCATCTCTTTTTTACCACTCCACAGCGCCCTCTTTTTCCCATTTGAAGATACTTAGGATTTACAGTTTACGCACGGAATATATTCGGTCGGATATTTCTGTGAGATAGGATACCTTTACAGACTTAACTTTCCACTTTTTTTTTTATTATAATGATGGAATTTGGAACCGAGGTGTTCATGCTGTTCTCAGCTCATTTTCTGTGTTGTTAAATGGGAGGGGTATTATCCTTCGTCCTATTTAGGACAGACTGTTTGGCTCAAGACAGCTGTTGTTAGAATGAGTGACAAACACTCTGTCGTGGAGTTTACTTATTTCGCTCTTATTTCCTTGCTTTCCTTTAAATAGACGGTCATGTAGCCTGATAGAACATGATATGCTGTGTTTATTGAAACTTGTAGCACTCATAAGCTGCAAAAATATTTTCGGTAAAAGTGGTAAGTGCAAAGGCTATCGAACAGAATAGGATCTCAAATTGACCAAGGTGAGAAAGGGGAAGGGGGCATAGAAGAAAAGGAAGATTTAGGGAGACATATGCTGTCTTTTCTATAAACCTATTTGGCTTTGAGATTGTAGCATATTCTTACAAACAACTGTTGTTTCTTACTATCTGAACTGAGGAAATCTAGAGCCAGTCTACCTGAAGTGTTGTCACCAACTGATATTTTCCTCCGAGTACATTTTTTTATCAACAATTAAAGACAATTGGCTTGCTAAACTCAAAATTAAGCTTTGCTCCTATACGTTCTCATCTAGGCCCTACAGAGGACTAGCAGGAACACTTGTGCTTTAGATCCCTGTTAAATATGGATACACAGTACGCATGCATTAACATCATATTAGATCCAAAATCCTAAAGCTTCATTTTGTAGTTGCTCACTGGTGCGTCCTGTGGAGAACTGGAAATGAGCATTGCTTCCTGTAGTTCACCATCTGCAGGCAAAGGAGCGATTGTTTCTATCCCTATAGAACTCAGCCTCTGGTCAGATGGAGTTCAGCCAGAACTGATTTCTTTCATAGCACTGGTACCAGCATTAATTGCTACTTCATTCACTGTCCAAGGCTACGCATAGCTGGAGGTTTCTTGTAGCAGCTGAAGTGATTCTAGGTCTAGAAAGTGGCACAACAATTTGTTGAAAGAGGCCAGGCTGCATAAGACTCCCGAGAACATAGTTGTATAAATATCTTGTAGATATTTACTGGCTAATTGTAAACCGTCAGTTTGGAAAACAGTAAGAGTTCACCTTAAGTGCTGCACTGGTATCAGATTAACCATGAAGGAAGGGAAAATTGCCTCACATGATGGAACTATTTGGGCACACCAAGTAATCATACTCAAGCATTTCCACAGCAGCTTCTGTGTCAGCTGTAGCCAGTGAAAATCCTCCTAATGCACATTACAGAAATTTGCTTGTGTCTTTAGAATATTGTACTGCTAAAACAACTGTTTCATTATATGTGGTAAGTGGCACCTGAAGAGTGAGATTTATTTTATACCACATTGTTAACGTGATAGCTGAAGAAAATGGTATTATTAAAGAGCAAATTTTAAATTATAAGTAAGCTCTTTTATAATATAAAAATTATCATACTTGACCTTCCACGTGCTTTTACACTGCTGACTGATGGCCATATGCTGTTCATGCTTCACTAAATGCCAAAAATTATCTGAAAACAATTTCAAGACAACTACTTTATGTTTTTGCAACTTCACTTTCTCGAAGTTAAATAATCAAGAGTTAATTAAAGTTAAGAATATGAACACACTGTAATTAGAATTCTGATATAATGTTTTTTTCTAATTATTCAGAGCATTTGCTAAAAATAGAATTTAATTGACTTTAGGTGCATTCGTACTGAAGGCTGAAAAGGGCATCGATATTTGCATCCTTTTGCATATTATATTTCCTCAGTACATTTATTTTGATGTAGCATAACTGAAATGAAATATAACAATATTCTATCCAGAATGAGTCATGAGCTAGAAAAAGCGGATGTCTTAAAGAGAATAACTGAAAGATGAAAGCAAACCAGTATTTCAGAGGAAGAGAGAGAAATTCAATTTCCTGACTGAAAATGCGAGGCAGAGAGCTGGAGACAGAAGTAGAAGTGGAAGGACAACCTGGAGATGGCTTTGGAGAGGGAAGTAGGTTTGAGAAAAGGGAGTAACTGTGAAAAATATTGGTTGGTTTTTTTTGCTTTAGGCAGCAAGATGTTAAAACTGAGGATGAGCATATTAGAATTGTTCTGAGAAGAATAAATGTGTGAATAAGAGAAGATTCATACAACGAACATATCAAGAAGAGGTCATCAAGACATCTAGCAGAACCGTCTATGTAAACTAACACTTCACCAGAGCCTACTTGAGGACAGGCCAGCTGCACTGTCTAAGTGGTTGTTCATCACAGGTGTAAATTTTTTCTGCCAATTTATTGCAAACATTAAGAGGGCCTTCGCTGAATGTATTTACATGTTTCTGCTAAACTACCGAGCAAGCAAAACCAGCATTTGCATATCGAACATCTATTTGAATGCAGATTTCATTAGAGAGGAATCTGGGAAGTGCTGTTAAAGTATTTAACTTATCAAAAAGACCCTCAGTAACTTGGCTATAAAGTCTGAAGCCTTCACTAACTTTAAAAGAACTGTATCTGGCAGTATCTGTTGTTACTGTGTGTGGTTAACTAATGTTCTGAATACAGACTGTTCTAGTTGTAAAGGCATTGAACATTACTAGATAGAACAGTGTTTTTATCTATCACCAAATAAATTTTCTGAAAAATATAAATTTGAGGGAGAGGAGGAATGGGTTACAGACAAATTGCAGGCCTGTGTTTCATATGGGAAACACTTCTGGTCAGGAAAAAGACAACTTTTTTTTCCCTTTTACTGTTTCTCCTCAGCATTTTTAAAACAAATGTTTTTGATTGGCCTCAGGACCAAAAAAAAAAATAAAATATAAAAAGTCATTATTCATACAACTCTGTGTGGAGCCAAAAAAAAAAAAAATATAAAAAGTCATTATTCATACAACTCTGTGTGGAGCCATCATCTAATATACTTTATTTGACAATGCACATTCCCAGTATCCCAGGTTTTTCCATGCAACAATAATTTGGAGTACCTATCCACAATTCCTGGCAAAGTCTAGCTCCATTTCGCAAATGATGACCTGAAGTTAGTGTGATTTCTGCTTTTGTGCCCACATGTTTCTACAAAAGCAACTCATCTCACCCAAAGAAGACCTTTGAGATCATCAGGAGATCCTCAGAGATACATCACTAGCACTGGTGGCAACACATAAAAACCGAGCTTTTTCTCTGATTCCTTTAAGTTTCATGACAGTATGTGACTGGGTAGAGATGGAAAACTCCAGCCTCAGTTTTGTAAGATGAAGGCTTTTTAAAACAACTTTCACTCTTTCTTAGAGAACTGACTCTTCTTGCAGAACTAAAGCAGTGATTTAGAACAGCAGGTGTGATCATGCTAACATTGCATGTTTGAAAGGTGTAACAGTTACAAAATAACCATACTGAGAAAATACTATACTAGTCTTTTTTTTAAATACCATATATACGTTTCTCTGCAAGATGATAAAAAACCCCAACAACTCTGAAACTGCATTTCTATTTTAAAGTACTGTTTGCATTCAGTTCTATTAATTTCTTTATTTTGTGCTCATAAATGTACTCCAAAATTTCATATTTAATCTAGATGATTTTTACCTTAGTGTGGTAGTAATTCACGAGTGAAATCTGTCCACAAACAGGTAGTTTTCTTCATAATCTAAACAAAAATAAAAGTATGAACAGCATGTAGACTCAGTTATTCTTTTCTTATGGGTGAATTGGAATATGCAGACTAGCATTACTGGACACATTTGCAATACCATTCTAGTATGAAAAATAATTTCTCCTTATCAGAGAACTTTTCTTTTACTTTGAAAACATTCAGATGGGAGAGAGCAATAAAATTTACGTGATTTATATCAGTGAGAAGAGCCATAAATTAGGCTCCATCATTAAAAGTAATTGCTTACCCACATCTACTACACTAGAGTTTATCTTTTCAATATAATCTTCAGTTTTAATATTTTATATTATCAGTAGAAGGTTCTGTGATGAATCACATCACTCATTTATTGGCACGTCAATGACTGCTGCACACAAACTTGCTGAAAACGGACTTTAACTGGAAACACCACTAAATTACACTTCTGTGTTTATTGTGACCATTTCACCGTTGACATATATAGTGAAAATGGGAACAGAAAGCTTGAAGAAGTGAAACATCGTTCCCATTGCTTCCACTTTTAAAGGCACAAACACTCACTGAAATGTATATGAACCACGTGCTGTTGTTCAGAGGACCAAACAGAGGTGTGGCACCTGGATGTCCAAGGGACCAGACACAGTTATAGGAAAGAGACCTGTTCTGAAAGAAGTCCAGCCATTGGAAACCATGTGGCATCACATTTTGTCAAAAATTTACTGTTCCATCTTTTCTGCTGCAGCTACTTTTTAAGGAAGACAGAAGGAACATATTTCATATGTAAGAATACGTGAGTGCAACCTGATATTTTAGCACTGATGAGAGTTGGTTACAATGACAAACACCTATTTAAACACTTTTGTGGTGTCTTACTGAACTTGTGATTAAAATTACAACAGCTGCTATCAGTAAACAACTCCCATTGGAATGCCACAGCTTTACATACTCATGGTGGTGTTGCAATGACGTAGATCACAGGATTCACAGCTGCAGCTTTGTTTATCTAGATATACAAAATATTCCTGTAGGTAAAAAAAAACCATGGAGATAAGGTAGATAGGTTGATGAAATTCACCTACTTCTTATTATACATTTTAGGCTTTGACTGTTACCACATCAACTTTAATGTGTGTTTATTCTCAGTAAAACAGAAAGAGAAAATTACTTTTATATCATGTTTTATTAAATTTTTATCAGATTTATGCTTTCGTGACACTTACCTTTCCCATAAAATCCTGCAGAAATTAAAATTATATTGAAGATAAATAAATGTAAATGCTTAAAAGAAAACTCATATTTAGAGGCAATGCAAGTTTATTCAATATTTCTAAAAAAAATGGGAATTTAAGTAGATTTTTCACTCACACTAGCGTATGATTTACTTTCTTTAGTTAAGATTCCTCCTACCATGACTTTATTGTAAAGGAAAATGCAAAGGAACATCAGAAGAGCCCTCTTTTAGAAAAATAATTATGCCAGCTGTCAATTACTGTTTTAAAGTGAAATATCTCTAATTCTTCCTAGTACTTATTAATTGGTCTTTGCACAGACAGGTGTACTATGTACTTGCACTACAAATACATCTTTATAAAGATAGTGGTTGCTATTCAATTAAGTAAACACCATTTACATATACAAAAGTCTAATTTTCAGGTATATCATAAATTTCTAACCATCTGTCCTTGAGATATTTGCTGAGGCAGATGTCTCTGACAGTACCTATAACAGATGCACAGACAAGGGTAGTGCTAGACTTCAAAATACCACACCCATGATTCTTCGTTACCCTTTATGAGTAAGAGAAAACTTCAGAAGAAACTATTGAAATTAAAAAAATAATAATAATAAAAAAAGACTCAACTGATTTAGAGGAATGAGGAAAAGACCAGATATCTTTGATTCTGTGTTATCTTTTTGTTTCACAAACACCCAGCTTTTTACATCTGTATAAGGACTCTTCAGACAGCCCTAGGGAATTTGTGGAGCTGTCTCCTAAAGCTCTAAGTGTTGTACTAGCCGATCACAACTGAACTTAGGGATATATCAAATGCCCAGACTAAACCAGCAAGACCCATCAGGCACGAGATACAGATGCTGATGTGGTACAAAACGGTGCAACTCCATTGAGTCTGAAGGAGCCACATTCTCTTATTCCATCTCAATATATACTTCAGTTCTTCGAAAGAGCTAGCTGTGATAATAGAAGTTTTCAGTTATATAAAATAAATCATCAAGTCAGTTTATTACTTGTCTCATTTTTTTCTCTTGAAAATTATTCTTTCAGACAGCATTAACTATATCTCTTGACCACTCCAAAGCCCATAGAAGTCTCTAGAAAAATAGTTCTTCAATGTATCTTATTCTCAATTTATACACAAAAAATAAAGATGAATGCCTGTTGTCTCTTTTCCCTGAAGTATTGAATACGGCTGGATGGAAAACAAGATTTACATCCTATGATAAATATCAGAGTTCTGGCATTTGTTTTCACCTCCTGATGTGAACAGAACAGGCTTTCGAGAGCTTTGGGGAAGCAGAGGTAGAGAGGGCCATTTTCAGAGGAGCCAATACTCATAGTGTGTATGAAAATTTTAGATTTTAATCTGTGGCTGGGGGAGAAGGGACTTAGTGCCTTATTTTCTATGTCTTAAGTGAAAGCACTTACCAACAACTTTCTCTGGGGCAATTTGTCTGTGGGCTTTGCTTACAATATCTGCCCCGGGTCTAAGAAATCTTTTCACGCGAACTTTACTTGACATCATGATAACTTTGTGAAATGTGTTAGTATGAAGGAATCTGCATTTTGACAGCAAATTTTAAATAAAATGCATTTCACCTCAACCACCTCACCTCCCCTGGGGCTGTGCCTAACAGTAGCACAGCCCCAGGCTCTGCCTAGTCCCAGCCTGACACAGGTGGCTTCAGAGACAGGTGATGGTGCCAGGGACCTGATGCCGTATTCTCCAGAGGTTGGAGGACCCCACTTCCCAACCCCAATTAGAATAGTACTTATGCCTTCTACCAGACTGTAACCAGGTTTACATCTTGCAGTCATTATGACTGAAAGGAGAACCGGCTAAATGATACCCTCATGAGCCATTCAGGCCATCCATCCGAGACCTACTATGGTTCTTCTTTGTGTAGAGCCATAAAAGGTGCTTGTATGGATGTCTAGGACTGAAGTCAAGATATAGAAAATCAAGACTTATATCTTTTCTCTCACCAAAATCTTTGGTTTTCCCTCACATTTATCAGATTAGCAAGTGTGGCAGGTTTTGCCTTTCTTAGCACTCAATGTTAGTTCTTTTTTTCCCCCCTGTTCCTTATTGTATGTTTTCTTAATTGTTAACCCAAGTGAGACATGAAGATCTGACCCATTTTGGTTAAACTGAGAAAAGTAAATTAGAAATGGGAATTTTATAGTAGAATATAACTTTCAAACAGACCTTACGTATGGTTTCAGCAAATGGTGCTGTCACAAAAAGTAATATTTCTTTAAAATTTCACTTCATCTGCTAATTTTAGAAAAACGTGACACTGAAATGTCAACTAGCAATTGGGGGCTACTAAGTAGTGTAAAAAAACCTGGAAAGATAACTATTTCTTGACTTTTTTTAGAAGTTAGAAACAGGAAACACTTGATCATACAAAATATTCAGCCTATGCGAAAAATGAAGTTGTTCTCACATGTCTTCTCATAATATTGTGCCATTTAGACAAAGGAAACATCTAGATGTAGTTTCCTTTGGTTCCCAGTTAGGTGTCTTACTAACAAGCCTGCTAATTAAAACCATCATGTTCACTTAGTCTTTCTATTTAACCTGTAGATGGCAAATATAACTCATGAGCTCATGAGAAAATGTCACTCATTTGGGCTCTGCAGGCCAAATCTTCATTCTAGGCTGAGCCTTCACTCTAGGCCAAATCGAGGTCTCTGATTAAACTAAAGATTATTTACACAGCATTGTCTTGAACAATTTAGTGAAATCAAAAGACACTTGATAAGTAATTCTGTTTCACTGAATCAGAATTCAATCTGTGACAAAAATTTCAGTCAAGAAAGATGTGAGAATCTTGGCAACAACAAGCTCTTTGTAAGAGATAATATTAACATAGAGCTTTCAGCTTGTTTTATTATGTCTTGAGGGAGCATTTGAGAATCAAACTTATTCTGAGTTTCTCAAAAAAATGTAAAGTGTTTTTCAGTTTTCGAGTGATTGTTTTCTTTTCAGCAAAAATACTTAGGTGTCAATAGGTATTATACATTTTCCACACAAACTGTAATACCTGTAAAACTTTTAAAATAAATTCTCAGTCTGACTACATCACTTAAAGAGAATCTCCCACGGATATTTAAATTCCAATTATGTACAGGCAAAAAAAAAGCCAAATACAAACCCCTCAAAACATATAAAGATTAATTATGAAAACATCACGACCCAGACTACTGTTGATATTTCAGTCTTTGGCTTAGAATTTGCAGGAAGCTTCAAATAGATATTTATTGACCCTTGTGGATCTCACTTAAAGGGCAAGAAGAGGGCTTTAATGACAAAATTTAGGTAACACTTGTTATCTTAAAGCAGATTCACTCCTATGTGTCCATTGGGACTGAGGAGCGTTTTAATGAGCAGATATTGGTATAAACTGTGCGGAAAATATTTTAACCTTGCACATGAGAACTCCTTAGTTGATATACTGAGACCTTTCTTTCTGTAATTTGACAATATGAGTTTAATGCCAGCATATGAAGCTACCTTTGCAAAATGCGACGAGTAACAGATACTTCTTTGTCGGAACTTTGGTTTTGGTTAAATCTTGAAAAAAGAAAGTTGTTGTGCAACCTATCTCTTCTGAAGTTTTCAGAATGATAAACAACATCCACACGTGATCCCTCAGTCACAGCACCCCAACAAGTTGCTAGAGTCATTGGAAATAAAAGCTTTCCCTAGCACCTCCTGTAGACAGAGTGCAAAGGAAGGAAACAACATTCAGCACTTACTTAGTCCTGGAGGGTGAATTAACAGCATTAGAAACGGAGAACTGACAACTGACTCACCAAAGAGGAGAGCACATCTCTTTGCTTCTGCCAATGCTACTTTACAAGTTGACCTCCACCCCAGCACTTTTCACAGCAGCAGGCTTGACAGATGAGTGATAATGAGAGTCCAGATAGTGCAAAGAACAGACTGCTGCTTGAGCAGCACAACAGCTAGTCATCGCATCGCGCTTGCCAAGCAAGTCTCGAAGGACGTTGCACTTCCAGTCCTTTGATTTTTTTTTTTAATTTTTTTTTTTTTAAACAGAGCAAGCAGAGTAAAGCTGGGACACTTTCAAAAGCATAAAAAGTGGTCTGCTACACTCTTCCTTTTTTCCTCACTTCCCTTTTCTCACTATTGCTCTTTGCAAGACAGGCTGCATATATCAAACTTTGATAAATGACAAATCTTGCTGTTCACAGAATGACTGAGGAGTTAAGTTCACTTCCACAGCAATATCAAGCTGTCAGATAATTCAGCAACAATAAATTCATAAGAAAATTTATGCAACTGCATACATATGCACACACCAGCACATTAAAGACACATACACCTAATTAGACAAAAGATATTACCGTAATTTGCCTCTTGTGTATTTTCTTCTGCTTTACAAATTTCACCCTTTTGTGAGCTTTCTAGTGTTTTAGAGAGCCACACCACACTTTTGCATCTTGAAGAGGAAAGATTCATATTGTGCATGGCTGCTTTGCCTTCTCTGGCAGACTGAATAGCAGACTGTTTCACTTGTCTTTTCCAAAGGGTGGCATCATTTTAGTACTGCCTTCATTTTATGTAGTAGCTTCTATTTCTTATGTTTTGAAACAGTATGCAGACTTTGGTCCTCACAGTGTCCTCACGTAAAGCATGAGGAAACATCCTCTCTGTTTTTCAGATAAGGAAACAGAGCTTACATACAAACACACCACCAACCCCTATCAAACTGCAATGGCTCAGTGAATTATGACCCGTTGGCTGATCTCTGGTAGCAGTGTGAGCCCCATTGAGGTGCCGTTATTATTGCTTAAATCTCAGTAAAAGGTCTAAATCAAGGTACTGTTAGTTTTGATTTGACATAGGCTGAAAGTACAGTACCTCTACAACTGCATGTGGTTGCAGAGATGCATCTGTCATGATGTCACCCCATGTGTGCATATTTACAGAATGAAATATGCAAACAGTTTCTAGCAACAGCAGTATCCAACTGTTTGGCTCAACTCACTGCTGGGAAAAATCTAGCCTAGACTGCTGGACTTTGCACTGTGACTGCTGAATACTTGCATACTTCATGGCAATCGTGTTGCAAGTGAACTCTGAAGAGAGATGGTAAGAAAATTCTGTAGGTTTGTGGTGTCTCCGCAGTAATTTCAGCCATGACTCATAGTGACACCAAATAATCCACCTATTCCCTATATCATAAAAAAAATTATTGCTAAAGACAGAAACAAAGCTAACCAGACTGGATTCGATATTTCATTGCAAAAACATCTTTAATTTGATTCTATACAATTCAGGACTTTACAAAGAGACAAAGTGCTGGTTTTCTAGTCTCTTCCAGTAAATGAGTAAAACTTTCAAAAAGTATAACTGAGCTTTCTTCTACCAGCCTTTCCTCTTAAGAGAAAAATAAATCCTCTCCATGAAATTATTTTATAATTTACACAGCTACTTTAAAGCTATTTTAAAAGTCTGGTACAGTTTTATTTCTGGAAATGACAACAAAGATACAAGCTTGCCCTTCTAGACAGTGATTTGTTACAGGAAGAAAGTGACATTCTGCTTTACAGAATTTTAATCAAAATATAATTTTATACTGTAGACTCTCCAGGCTGTCAGCCTATCTGTATGGAATTTTCACAATAAGGCATTGACACCACAGCTTGTATATGATAAACGAAAACAATACAGAGTGTTTGAATTAGGCTGTGTATTATGATGACTGTATCTTGCAATTAGATGATTAAACAAGAAAGCAAGTATCGTGAATTCTTGTAATAAGTGAAAAGAGGGTGAGGGAAAGTTCTGTGACTGCATTTACAAGTATGTTTATCAGAATATCAAGTACAGAATGAAATTTAAATTCTGACTTACACAAAAATATGAAGTGACCTGATCCGTACTTATTAACATGTAAAACAAATGTAGAGGATAGAATGCACTGCATATGGTTTACAGTGAAATAAATAAAGATATAGGGGAGCTAGGCATTGCTTCACCATAAAAGATGCTGAGGATAGATGTCATAAGGCATTTGTAGAACACCATGTAAGAGGCAGAACATTTTTATATAAGTGAAAATTAAATGCCATCTAAAAGGACAGAACAGCCCTACAGCAAATTGACCCTTAGACAACGGCAACCAAAACATTACAGTTGATGAAATCAAGCCAACATTAGAGTCAGCAAAGAAGCCAGTCATAGAACTCACCAGACCATGCTTATGCATTTTTTTTCCTGTTGTATGTTTGTTTTGGTTTTTTTGGTCAAGGTTACTTTCAAGGAAATAAAATTATGTATGCTGCATACGGTGTATATAGGCAAAGGATATCTTTTAATTTTAGATAGAGAATCAGGTGTAAATGGAAGGGTAAATAAAAACGATACACTCCTGAAAACAATTACGTTATTACTTTATGTAATAATGTAGTAGGAGAAAGTGACAAATAAAATTGTACTAGGACTCAAATAAAATTGTTAGTAGGGTTTAAAAAACTGAGGATGTTGGTTTTGTGGGTTTTGTGTTGTTAGGGTTTTTTCTCCAACATAAGAAAGCTAAAATATGAATTTACAGAAGGCTGGTTACACAAGACTTGTCCAATACTTTTTATGTATAAAATTATGGGATTTTTTTTCTAGATCAGGAAATGAAATAGCTGTGATATATTTGGATTTCATGAAGATTTTTTTAAAAGGCCCATATTAGAAATTATTGATTCATATAGACAAGATAATGCTTTGCTTAAGAGCTGCACAGTATGAAATAACCTATTTATTGATCTTCAGGAATGACCTGCACATAAAGGAGTAGAAAATACTACAGGACTAACATAGTATGAAGGTGAATAAGGAATTTATAGAAGGAGGAAAGAAGATTCTTCAAGACTGAAGTATTAGAGGTGGGAAGAAACCTGATAATGAATTTTGAAAATATATGCATTTGGGAATCAATGATTTCTGTTAAAAGCAGAATCCATCTGTTGAAAGAGGCAAAATAGGAAAACCTGTCATATTTGTTGATATCGTACGTCTGCAAAAAAACCTCCAAGTGTGATTCTGAAATGAATGAAACTCACATGTAAGGTATTTGTAGAAGATAAAGTTTTAATACCATTTGAGAGGACACTGAGATTATTCAGACTTCTGAATAGAAACTTAGGTTTTCTATGAAGAGCGTCTTTGTTGCTTCATTCATTAAGCATCCTAAAGGGGCAAAAAAATTTACTACACTGGTTGGCAGATTGCGGAGCTGATTATATAAGAGAACACTAAAGATATTTATATATGCATGAGTTCAAATAAGCATATGTTTGCTTTCCCTGTAGAACGTGGTGGGTAGATGTGAGTTAATTTCAGTCAAATGATCTGGTCAACTTCAATGGCCCCTGTGTTTACTAGCACAGATTTTAAGTTTCTGACTGGATATTGCTCTTTCCACTTAATTCCTGCTTCATTCAGGGTACACAGTGAATAGTAGCACTGAATGAGCAATTACATTAAAAAATGGTTTTTTAGAATGATAGAGGTCTTTTCCAACCTTAATGATTCTAAGATCATCAAGTCCAACCATCAACCCAACATTATCATGACCACTAAGCCATGTCCTGAAGTGTCACACCTACATGTTTTTGAACACCTCCAGGGATGGTGACTCCACCACTTCCCTGGGCAGTCTGTTCTGATGTCTCACCACATTTTTATCCTCACTCATGGTGGATTTCCATGTATTATTTACAGCTCACCATTCACGCTTCTGCACTAAATACAGAACTATTCACTTTCATCTGGACTTCTCCATTGTATAGTCATTCAGGGGAACATTCTGCTAAGATCAATCAATTTATCTTTTATAAGACTCTGTCAATGGATTTAATGTATTTCAGAGGCTGAGTTGCAGCAAAATAGGAAATTCTCATCAGTTACCGGAGAAAATGATGGAGTTTAGCATCCAGATCCCAGAATACTACTATAATCACAAAACTTCCTGCTTTGTGGATGCCCCAGTTTTCTAACAAAGCAACAGTTCTTTGTCTAATAACCTTAGCTATTGCAAAGCTATGATTCATTCCATACCACAGTCTTCCTGAAAGAGGTAAAAAAATAAACAAAACCAACAACAACAAAAAAAA
>VWZK01014196.1:0-12111 GCA_013396935.1 Baryphthengus martii | reverse complement strand
GAAGGGAAGGGAAGGGAAGGGAAAAGCAAGAGAAAGTATAACAAAACCAAGATATTTTTAAGAGTGTTGTGTGATCTTTGGGTTTGGAAATGTAAGAAAAACTTAGTCAAAAATCCACCAGAGGACCCAATACTGTTGCAGAATGTGCCTTTGAGGAACAGTAAATGATCCTTTGAGTTTCCTTCTAGTCCTATTTGCATATTCACAGAATTTATGACCTCTGCAAAGAAACAGTGTAGCCTTAAATAGGAGTCATATGAACAATGTTACTTTCAGATTATGAGGCTTCACAAACTAGGATCAGTCTGGTATCAATGACTGGAGATGGTCACATACTTTTTCTGTGAGTTATGTCGTGAGAGTACAAGACATACTTGATCGTGTCACACAACGTAACATTTTTGTTTGTAGTGATTTTGCTCAAAACTCTTCAGACTTAAAGTTCTGTGCTTTTTCCTCATTTCTGTATATTTTTTTCTTACTACAGAGAGATTTGTTTAAATGATGCACTAAATGTGATCATACTTCTGTCAAGAACACTGTATCTGAAAACTGATTTTTCAGTTACAGTTAGGAAAAGAACATAGCGTTCAAATCCATTCTCTGAAGTGATGGCTTACATATCAAGCTAACACTGTTAAAATTATTTTTTGCTATTTGACAAAAATATGTTACTACACTTCTGTATGACTGGTTCTACAAAATAAATCTCTCAGTAGAACAAAAACTAATAGACTTGTAAACCTCTTTGTAGTATATAGTTTGTAAATCTTTCCCAAGAGATCCCAAACTTTACTGGTTAATATCACAGAGTCTGCTTGCTCTGAGTTGATTATATTCTGGTTTATAGTTACCAATTAGAGAAACTATTTACAGCTCCAAACTGTGTCAACAGAGTTTGACCTAATTGGATCCTGGTTAATCAGTTACATAAACAAATTCTGTTTATAGAACAAATTCAACTTGAGTTAAAGAATGTACAATATGCAATATAAACTCCAGACTGTACTTCAGCTATAAAAATGTAATCAAGTGTGTTATTTAGAATTACTTTATTGAAATGTAAAGGAGTTTCCTGGAAAGACAGCATGCTTGGAGAAGCACACAGCTTACTATAGTAGCTGCTATCTTATTACCTGGGAGGGGAGGAAAGGAAAAAGAAGTCTAAAACCATTTCCAGACAGCAATTGCAGAATATGAACAGAAGATGGAAGCTGTGAAATCAGGATTGGTGAGCATGGAAGGAAAAAGAATGTGTGCTCTAAAAAGAAAACAGAAAGGAAGTAATTGGATAAAACAAATACCTTTCTGAAAGCTTATAGAAGTGGATATTTCTAAAAGTAAGACTATGATAAGGTACTGTGATCATACAAACAGAAGAAAAAAAGAAACAGTAAAAAAACAGAACTAGTATAAATGAAGCTTGTATTCAGCAGCAGTTTATATGTGAGAAATACTGTAATGTCACAGGAGAGTCATTTCTAAGGTTATCTCAGCTGCTGAATACCAGTTGGAGAGAACAATCTTACATTTATAGAGGAATCTGACTCGAGTTAGAAGGAATCTACTGGTTTTGCCAATAAGATGACTTAAGTTACCTCATTTATCAACCTGAGGGTCCTAAATATGACTAGTATCAATTTTATTTTAGTGGAACGCATCTTTTCAGAGAAGATTGAATGAAAAATGTCAGTATTTATCAGTAAGCACTCATTCATAATATACTTTTTTCATTAATCCCATCATATTTATTATGTACTGCAGTCATCAGAGTATATTGCTGCAAGAGAAACTGCATTAAAACTATCTACAACTTCCACAAAAATTAGAGTGTTCAGGCTATGAATTTTTGATGAACAGTAAATACTTGTCAATCAGCATTATTGTGTAAATAAATAGTATGACATACTAGATCTTCATGAGTAAGCTCTTATGCAGCTGCTGCAGCTCTAAGGGGAAGAAGAACAATTTTACTGGATACTACTGCACACACTTTCATTTTACAATAGCTTATTCTGAAGGTAGATAATGAGCTGAACAATGTTATACTACAATCTGGAACAAGTGTACTATAGAGCAACGAACAGCAAGATAAAATCTCAGTGCAGTTTTCAAAGAATTATTTAAGTCTGCAAATTTATACTTTACTGCTGAATCTACAGATAGCCAAGGCACACTACCTCTACATGCTGTAGGTATTGTACAGTGGCTTATAGTTTAATTGCCACATATATTTCCTGGATTCTAGATGTTCAGTCTGCTAGTCAACATATTTTGTGCTTCAGTGTTCTCATAGTAATTATCCCTTCCCCAACACTTTTTAAAAAAAAAATATATATATATATGCTTGTGACTTTCTAATAGGATCGAGGATATTGATGTGAGATATCTATATATACAAAAAAAATGCAAAAAAAAAAGAAGAAATACTTCTCAGTCTCTTTTCCAAGACCTCCACTAAAACCCATTGCATTTAATGGAGAACTCCTATGAGCCTTAAAGGCTTGGATTCCATGTCAAGTGGGGTTGCATGATTGACACAAGTACTGTTGGAACCATTTAATAATGTTTCAACATCCTCCTCAGTTACTCAGGGTAGAGAGTTACTTATTATATTCCCCATGTAGTGGCAAAACTATCTTTCAGAACTGACTCTAGAGGGTGAGAAGCTAAGACATTTGAATGAGGAATCTCTTGTATTATAGCATCAACGCCATCGCCCTCTGAAGACAGCGTGAATGTTTTCACTTGTTTCAAAGGCTTTACTATGATCTCTGCCTTTCTTTATCCTTCTGCAATTCTACTGACTGTGATATAACGTTTTTTATTGCCACTAGTGAGAAAAGCATCATGAATTTATTTGTCACAACCATAAAGATAGTAAAAAAACCCAAGTTGTTAAAGGATATATCTGATTGCGTTTTCTTCCAGTCCACTCAGGAGAACACAATGAGATATTTTTGCATGAAAATTTGGAGTGTACATGTATACTGATAGTACAATTTATGGCCTGTCTGAATGCAAGAAAATTTGGCGTGCAGAGCACTTTTCTTATTCATCTAGTGTGTAAAAGCATACTGTAAGAAAAAACAGTGTAACCAAGTGATCTCTAGTAAGGGATTAGGCTGATCTCCAAGTGCAAGCAAGTTGATGAGAGCAACACTGGAGCAGAGTTAGAATAGAGTGAATGATCCTGACAGTCTATACAGGTGAGAGAGGGAATAAGATATGTGGAACTTCAAGTGAGGAAAGATGTTAAGAGCTTCAGGTTAAGATGTCACCAATGCTACTCTATACTGTCATGGCAAGGTTGTGCGATAATGGGATCATTTCCTCCTTCTCCATTCCTCAACTCTCCTGCTCTTTTCTCTCTGACCATCATAACCAGACAATTCACTCAAAATCTCCTTAAAAAACAAGTTATTTTTACATCTTCATTTCTCAATATGTTAACATTTCCTTTTCACCATCCTCTCCAGTTTCAGTCTGCTTTCATACCAAGGAATAGAGATGAACAGGGTTAGGAATATTGTCATATTAAAGTAGAAATTAAACTTCTACCATTTATCATTCTACATCTATGTTCTCTCCCTTTCTCTAATATGCAATCTAGTTGCTACTAATTCCTATCTTAAACATGGAAAAAATACTGATATAAATGCACACTGGTTATATACAAATATATAGTCAGCCATGTATAGACATATCTACTAATTTAGAGTTACTGTCATCAATCACCATTTTTCTAATGAGTGTTTAACAGTCAAAGAAATTTTAAAACCACTTGCACAAAATGTTGTTGATTTGTAATATTATTCAAAACAATCTATTCTATTAGACATTCAATTTTTATTAGTATATTTGAAAACATATATCAATCAAGAAATTATCACAGTGATTTTATCCAGATTTCCTGGTTGTCAGAAATCAAAAATAGGTAACAGAAATTGAAGTCATATTAAAGACACAAGTATTCTTAAACAAAATGTAAGTAAATGATCACAGTAGTAAACTTAAGCTTTGTGTACTCTTGAGCATTGATAGAAAGCAGCAGGAAACAACCGGCACCTGTATAGGTAAAACAGCTCTTCATTTGTCTCTGTGTCACCTGTTTCCTGGGAATTACGGACTCTGGGAGCAATATCTCCAGGATAGTACCAGTGTCCTGATTTTCCACGTCTGAGGGAGCACAAGCTTGCTTTGACCAGCATCACTTTTGCAAGCCGTGACCATTCTCAGACATTGCATCCAACCTTGAAAATATTCTAGGACATTTTAGGAGCATTCTGGTCTGTATAGCTAGATCTTAAATGGGTGGATGAATTTTGTCTATAAATAAAGTTTCAGGAGATCTTAGATACCTAGTTAGGACTAATAAGATAAATTCTACAGATTTCCTTAAATATTTTCTACCCTTGACTTTTTTTATTGTTGTATAACTCTCATTACTGATAGTGGAAAAAATTTTGCTATGAAGTGAAGACAGAATTTATACAACTTTTTATGTAACTACTCTGTGTTGACTACAGGATCATAATAAATGTGTATTTTGGTCTCCATAGCAATGGTGATATTCACATATGTAATTTTAACTTACTTAAATTTAATGGGAGAGCATGCTTGTATTTTCTACGCTTAGTCTATGTACATTACAATGGTTCAATGACATTGTCACACTTCAGTTACTGAAACTGGATAAAAGCAGAATGAGTGAAATCACTCTGCAAAAAAATCACATAACGTATACTATGCATTATCACCCTAAGCATTAGCAACATTCACTTTATTACTACTGATCAAATTAGCTCAACTCAGAAGGATCTGTTAAACTAAATAGAGGATTTAAGTATATGGATTTAAGTAATAATAAAACCAAAATACACAGCAAAGCAAACTTATTGCAATGTTTTACAGTTATTTTTGAAAGAGGACAGTAAGAATTCATGGTAAGAATTACAGTCATCTTGATTTATTTGGCTTAGTTTCCTGTAAGTATCTCTAGACAGTAAACTTACATTTTCATAGTATAATACAGTTAAGAGTAACAACTTGCAAGTATTAAAGATTTCATACTTCTTTCTGTCTGCTAGAGAGAACATTGAGTCTAGTTGCTATGCCAACATAGGATTGGATTTCATATGTACACCAGATGATTTATTAAGTGATATTCTTCTGAGAGATGGGTCATGTAAATTTGTGTCTCAATATATTGTAGAATAAGGATTTATCTAGTATATCTGCAACCTTAAGTTTTAGAACCAAATGTTGACTTTTCAATAAGAATTCTTTCATATTTTGAAGGATTTCAAGTAACTACAAAATTGCATATTTTAAAAACATATAATTGACTTGTGTATGTATGTCGTTTACTTATGTATGTTATTGATATATGAAAAGGTTGATGAAGCAGTTAATCCTGGAAACCATTTCCAGGCACATGAATGACAAGAAAATAATCAGATACAGTCAGTATGAGTTCACCAAGGTGAAGTCAAGCTTGACCGACTTGAAAAACTTCTAGGATCAAATGACTGGCTTGACAGGAAAGGGGAGAACAGTGGATACCATCTACTTAGACTTTAGTAAGGTCTTTGGCACTGTCTCCAGTACATTCCTCATAAAGAAGCTGTTGAAGTCAGATGATCAGACAGTGAGATGGATTGAAAACTGTCTGAATAGCCAGGCCCAGAGGGTGATGATCAGTGGCATGAAGCCTAGTTGGAGGCCGGTGACTGGTGGTGTACTGGGTCCAGTACTGTTTAGCATGTTCACTAACGATCTGGACGATGGGGCAGTGTACCCTCGACAAAATAGAGGAATGGCTGATAAACCAGGAGGAGATTATGCTGCTATCCAGAAGACCTTGAGAGGCTGGAGAAGTGGTCTGACAGTTCAACAAGGGCATGTGCCAAATCCTGAACCTGAGGAGGAACAACAAAAGTATGCAGCTTTACAGGAAATGGATGAAAATGAGTATCTGTTTACTCTCACAAAGATGAAGATGCAGATAAAAGTTACTATTATGCATTATCAAAATTAACATGTTAATTTTTGCTCTGCTCAAAACATGGCAAATTTAAGATGTTTGCTTAAATTAATTCTAAGCACCTGCAGTTTAAAATTAACCTGGGCAGTGGCTTGCTAGCATGGAGGCTAAAGATTTCTGTAGAGTATTGAAGAGTTGTGGTGGGTTGACCTTGACTGAGCTCCAGGTACCCACCAAATCACTCTATCACTCCCCCCTACTTCCTTCAGCATGACAAGAGGGGAGAGAATGAGATGAAAAGAGCTTGTGGGGTATGATAAAGGCAGTTTAATGGAAAAGCAGAAAAGCAAAAAGCAAGCTGTGCACATGAAGAAAAGCAAAACAAGATTTTATTCCCTGCTTCCCATTAGCAGGCGATATCTGGCCTTTCCTGGGAAGCAGGGCTTCAGTATGCAAAGCAGTTGCTTGGAGGACAAGTGTCTTCTCAAACGGATGCCCCCACCTCCTCCTCCTTTTCTCCCCATTTTATACTTGAGATGATGTCATATGGTGTGGAATATCTCTTTGGTCAATTTGGATCAGCTGTCCTGGCTGTCCCCTCCCAAGATCTTGCCTGCCAAGGGGGTGGGGAGGAGATGTTGGAAAAACAGCCTTGGTGCTGGTGTGCGAGCGCTGCTCAGCAGCAGCCACAACATGGGCATCTTATCAATAACCTTCTACCTCCCAATACACGCTACAAGACCTTCTATGGGGAATATTAACTCCATCTCAACCAAACCCAATACAGGAGTGTAGACTTTTTGAAAAAATTGGTAATTTACTCCTTTCAATATCATATCATTCTGAAGGTAACATTTATACTTTTTAAGATGTACATGCTGCAGGCCAGTTAACTGACAGTTGACATATTGTATCTGGCATCTATAGTATAAAAGTAGTTGTGCCTAAATATAGCAATTTAAAATTAGTTTAGGTGTTACAAGCGTCTGATGCTGGCCTTTATAACTTAGCCTCCACAACTTAGCCTCTTCAAGATGAGAATACGACTTTCAGATCTAACTGGAATTTCCCATACGGCAGCTTGGATGTCCATAGTCTCTTGTCCTATCACTGTGAATTTTTCAAGAGGACTCTACATCTGCAAGATGAATCTTTCTCCCCTACACTCTACTACTGAGTAGCTGAAGCACAGCTAGATCTCCCCTTAGCTTAGACCCAGCTCTCAGCACCTCTTTATATATTATGTACCCCAGCATCTGAATATGCTGGTGGTCCTCCGCTGGATTTGCAACAGTAGATCAATATTCTTCTTGTACTATAGAGCTCAAAACCTTTCTCCCAAGTTTCAAAGGGAGGGGAGCAAGCACCTCCCTGGATCTGCTGGCATTACTCTGGCTGGTATAATGCGAGATGCATAGGCTGACGTTCTCCCCTGCAAAAGTATACCACAGATTCATATTTGACTTGTCCACTGCGATCCCAGGTCCTTTTCTGCAAAGATACAATAGGTAATAAACAGGCAGCTTGACTTCACAGCACTAACTGCAATCCTTTGAGCTCTACATTCTGTTCAATTTTTCATTCTCACTATAGTTCCTTCCAAAATATATATCACTAATTTGATTTTAAGGATAGTATGGGATACAATCTCACTGTGATTTTGCACCATTAGCAAAAATATTACTAACTGCAGTAGGACTATCTGTATTATTAGGAACTGGTCCTTCTAAGCAACAAATATATATTAGAAAGTTCTGATTGGAGATATACAGAGTTATACAGGTACTCACAAAGATGTGTGAGTAGCAAGACTCAGAGGACAGAGCAAAAGTTGCATTCACATCTGCATAATTGTTTACCACAGCGCCCTTCACAGCAATTTAGATGACTGAAGTCATGGCAGGCTCATCTTCCTCCAACTTGAAGTTGTGGAGAATCACGATAACAGCATGAACATTCTTCCAGCAGTGGGACTGAGCTATGTATTTTAAGCTTATATACCTCATTGCACTCCATCTCTGCTAGTGCTACAGTAAGAAGTAAAAATATTCCCTGCTGTCTTTATGTATTTGTAAGGCCTGGATAGTGCTGTCATCTGAATACCTTTCCACTATTTGAGTAATATAAACCATTGTATCAACCATTAGAGGAATCCCTCAAGGACACATTATCATGTTTTTTCTTTGGCTGAATCTTTCTTGTCATTATTCCAAAGAAAGAGAAGGAAATGGACCTCCTGACACTTGAATAGCGTCAGATGGCAATACACAGAACAGCAATCTAAGTATACACTGTGGATAAGCCCACCACTCAAGCAATCTCAGGATTACAATATGGTTTTGTAAGCCCGTCCATGTATTGAGTGGTATGGCAAAGGATGAGGACATTTGACATCTACAAAAAGAATAAATGAGCTTTAAATACAGCCTTTTCTGCCTTTGATGAAAATGTAGCTCTGTTTGATGCTGATGACAATTACCTGCATCAATGAAGAAGACACTGTCTCCGCATCTAGGAAAACTTCAACTAGGCTTTGTGAATAGGCATTGTGAATGCAAAAGAGAACTAGAAAACTGAATCTAAGAATGGAATGACACATGTAATTGCCAACAACTTTATATGTAACTACAGTTAAATGTATTTCCACTTCAAAGTTTGGTTCCTCCCTCCGCTGCTCTACTTTCCTTCCCTTCCCTTCTCTCCTCCCCTCTCCTCTCCTTCCCTCCCCGCCTCCCCATCTCACTTTTCCCTTTGCAAAAATACATAAAAACACACAAGAGGGTTGTTCAGATAGAGGAAAAAGAACATTTTCCTTCATGTCATTGTATTAGAAACATGTTTCTCTAAAATCAGGCTTTAATCTGCTTTACTGCATACCTACATGAAACATACCTGACTTGGTTTTGAAAATAAAATACATCGTAAAGCCCTGGAATCTAAGAGGTTTTATCGCAACATAAGAAGTATGTTTCTTCAATGCAAGCTGTAATCATGTTATCATAATTAACACTAAAATTTGAAGAAATAATGATCATATGATTCCAAAATTAGTTTCCAGTTAAGATATCCCCTAATTTAATTAAAACCACTCATATACTTTATCCTGCAAAAAACCCCACCCAAACTGTCTATTTTGTTTTAATAAAATAAATCCTTGCGAAGCTCCCCTATGAAGCTGACAAAGATTGTGCTGCAAGATATGACATTGTGATAGAAATATTCATTCTCGTTAGAGAAAGCAATCATTTCTCCATGGTGCAGCATAACACCCTGTATTTTTTTATGATTCAGCCCCAGTAACACTATATGCCTGTTAGCAAGATTAATCAGCCTGAAGAGAACACAGCTTGGATTTTGACTATCCTGCTGCTTGCTACAGAGCTGAATCAGTCAGGACCAGTTAAGGGAGTCTGCACTTCCCTCTGTTGCACAGTATGGAAACAACCTGTGACTCTCTGCTATGATGATATAATATTATTTCCAAGCCACTATCTAATTACCTTTCATGCACACCATTTATTTGCTCACAGCGGAGGGCTCTAAGAATTGGTCAGTAACTTTGCAGTGTCATAGCTTTTCAGTAATAAATACCTGTTTTTTTAAACAATAAAAATTCCCCACACACTATTTTCAGGATATAGCCTTTATTTATTTATTTATTTATTTATTCAATTAAAAAGTTGAAAAGGAAATTTCAACATTCTCAACATATAGTTTTGGAAACCATTGACTGAATGGTTGCTATTTTCTTCCTAAGTAGAATTCATTTCCTATTGCTCCAGATCATCAACTGAGATCTTGATGTTTTTGGTGCTAAAATTTTTTTCTCTTTTAACATCCTTTCCAGACAGACAACAGAAGCGGACAGGCAGGCCTTTGGGGTCTTTTGGCATTGCATAACATCTGAGAGTAATTGTTTTTAAATGCATCATTTAAATACATTACTCTGTGCCTAACACAAGAATAGGCTGTGGGTTTTGTTTTGTTTGGGTTTTTTTTGGTTTTTTTGCTTAGAGTAAACCAACAAGGAATAAACTGAGGAATGGTACACAAAAACTGAATGTGAGATTCACACTTTCCCCAGTACAAGCATGGAGGAGTTAGGTGATCGAGATTGACTTCGTCCTATTAGTAAATAGAAACAATTAAATACACCTGGATGATCATCCACTTCATCCTAAAAGAAGCATACAAATAGGGCACATACATCTGCCTTTGTACGTGCTGAGACAGGCTATGTCAAACATCCACATCAGCTGATTAAACAGAAGGGCTCTATTCAACCTAGATGTCTGGGAGCAATTGAGACATCCTAGTACATATTGTTGGGTGCCCTTGTGCCACATTAGAGATGTGGGTGGGAGATTCACAGTTCCTGTGGAAGTCAGCCAAGTTTGTAGATCTAGTGACCTAGGGCACTTTGCATAACAGTAGAAATCCACAAATAACTTAATCCACAGTATCTATTTGAGTTTGGGCTGAACAGCTTTCTGGTTTTCTGTCTATTGCTTTGCTCAGGACTAAATTCAATTGTCTAGATATCAACACAAAATGGCATCCAAGATGCTCTGGGGTATTCAGAGCTGACAGATAGAACACAGGAGTTATGAAAAACCCATGGTCTTTTGGATGTTGGGTGTCAGGTGAGATATTCCTGATCCTGTCAAATGTCATTACCCCTTTTATATATTGGCAACTAAATAAAGTCCTAGGTCTTCCTTAACTATAACAAGTTTTTAGACAACTAGTTTACATGTAATTACCAACTTTCCCATATTTTGGTTATTTGTTGGGTATTTTTTTGAATTGGAGCTGAAAGTTACCCTTAGTCTTGAGAAAATGAGAATATGTAAATGCCATCCTTGCCATCTTCTAACTCCATCTTCATGTAATTTTTGCTGCCTGGAATACTTTTTTTGCAGGCGCTTCGGCTAATATGGGCATCAAATCAGTTAGTTTCTGTAAATAGGGTCAATTATTAATACAAGTCATGATGAATTCTAAGTTCTATATATATATTTCAACTGTTTTTATTATTTTGACTACTGATTCTAATCTGTCCTTAACAATGATGTTTCAATGTCGAGCTAACACGCTTTCAGCTGTAACGTTCTGCACCTGCAATAGTCTATAAAACATTGTGGGTTTTTTATGCAAAATATAGTCTAGCACGAGGAAAGAAAATTTGTTTAATAAAGACATAAATATCTGAATTACTTTCAAATCTAATGTTAATACAGAAAAGAGCAAGTTCGAGTAAAATATTATTTAAAAATCTGTCCCCAATTCACAACCGCTGGAGGACTTCTTAAGATTTAGGACTAGGGGAAATTACCAGTGGTTGTTATCAAAGTTCTCTGAAGGTTTTCATCTATTCTGTTATGAAAACATACACTGCTGTAAGTTTCTATGACACAAAAACTAGAGATATTTGAAAATTTGTAAGTCACCTGCACACACTGGTTCAATTTAAATGAAGTAATTTTATAACAAGCATTGTTAACATTTTAGCTTGTTCTGTATTCGAATACACTGAGTTCTGTTCTGTTCCAACGAAACAAATGGGACATCAAAATAACCACCAAGGGTGGAATGTTATGTTTTAGAAAATGACAGGAAAAATTATTCATCAGAATTTGGAGAAATTTCACTTTTGCTAGCTCTCCTCTACTTACAACATACAGCAGCTGGTGATCACACCTTTGTAAGCCTAAACACACTATTTTCACCATTTTCTTCAGCTATTAGGTCACACTGGCTTGTAAGATCTAACAATTTCCACGGTAAGTCATTACAAGTAACTCCTCAAATTTACAAGGTAAATGTTAATATGTCTTTTTTTACTCTTTTTAAGTGAAAAATATCCAGTATTCCTTCACATCTTTTCTGGATATCTGTTTCCTTTTTTTTTTTTNNNTTTTTTTTTTTTTTTTTTTTTTTTTTTTTTTTTTTTTTTTTTTTTAGTAGTAAAGCAATACTAGTTTTTAAAATTATTTTATTATATTTTATTACTTTTTTTTTTAAATTTGCTTAGGATTTTTTATGGTGAATGTAGATTTTATTACATATTTATTTATTATCTTATATTTGATTACTGTTAATATTTTTCTTTCTTTTTTTTTTTT
>VWZK01014187.1:0-22689 GCA_013396935.1 Baryphthengus martii | reverse complement strand
AGGAAGTGTGACAGCTGTATATTTTATTCAGTTTTAATCTACATATACATTTGAAGGTGTATGGCTACGTGTATGTGGATATATAAGGAATATATGTATATGAATAAAAAAAAAAAACATCAGAAGAACTTTAAAATT
This sequence comes from Baryphthengus martii, assembly GCA_013396935.1. Classification (NCBI taxonomy): domain Eukaryota; kingdom Metazoa; phylum Chordata; class Aves; order Coraciiformes; family Momotidae; genus Baryphthengus; species Baryphthengus martii. Next base: position 22,551 of record VWZK01014187.1, on the reverse strand, counting down.
CAGAACCCAATCATGATACCAAACAGTACTTTCTTCAACGAATACTCCATTTAATTCAATAGGGTAACTCACTGGAATTCACATTGTACCTTTCTTTGAATAACGACCAACACACAGGTGCACTGCTGCAGGAGCTAAACAGGGAATTAATTAACATTTTGATAGGTTCTAGGTATTTGATCACTTTCCTTCTCTTTCCAAAGGTAAATCCGTTCTTTTGACACAAATTTTTTTTTCTCCAAAACCTCTATTTGTATTTTTATGTTCAAAACCAAAAGTTGTTGGCAAGAAACCACTGCCAATATCTTCAGTCAGGGACTCTACAGGTGACAAATTTATTTCCTTACATCAGGCATCTCAATAAATTGCATCAGCTTGTGGGTAAGATAAACAAATGAGAGTCTTGGAATCTATATTACACGACAATTAATTGTTTGAGGTAAGATATGTAGAAAAACAGTAGAAAAGAGTAACTGATGTTGAAAGGAGGAAACTGATATAAACTGAGTTCTGAGGTGTAGAAAAAAAAAGGAAAAAAAAAAGTCAGACAGAAAGATACTGGCAATGTGCAGAAAGTGAACTCTCTTGTCACTTTAATAATAGTAAATAAATATTTGTCCAAAATAACTCTAATTTAAATTTGAAATGAGTAAAGCTTCTCCCAAAGACTTTTCTATTTCTGCGTCACAGAATGAAAAAAATCGTTCATAAACAGTTCATCTTTGTCAAAAGATCAGTCCCAAACCACCACTGAGGTCAATTTCTCATGACCCTTCTGCTTCATAAATACTGAGTGAATAAATTAAATTGCCTAAGGGCAACACTAGCTTTTGCACCTGACTTTTCAGAGAACGTTCTTTTATTTTCTGTTTCCTTTTGTCTGTTTGTTTGTTTGTCTTGAAATGCCAGTCCTTAGTCATCTGTGGTTAGACTTCATCTTTTTACTTCTGTTGGCGCTCTTTTTAGCCATCTATTGACACACAGACACAACTAATGCCACGTAGGGGAAACTCTTATTTCAGTCAAGGCAGTTTGCTATACAAAAAGCAAAAAAAGTAACAAAAATGGGTCTGTGCAAATCATGTTTGTGTCAGTAGTTATATATTTACAAAAAGTGGTAAATGAAACATAAAGAAGAGATATTAAAAATGATATAATTTAATATATAATTATGTAATTTGAGCCTTTGTATATATGCAACATGCATTTTCACACACATCATAGATATATATACGTGCTGTGAAACTATTTACATTTATATTTTCCTGACTCAAAGTTAAAGTCTTAGTGTTGTAACATATTTGACTTCCATCTGTGGAAAACATAAGTGTTAATTTTCCGTTGATTTTTGCAATCAGTGTTTATTCTAACTCTAGGAAGTTTCTTGCAACTTTACTTACTTTATACCCAATTGATGACAGAATTACATTTTAAGTAGTATATATTATAGCTATAATTGTATATAGACTATTTAATTCCTGGAGCCAATATTTTGCCTCTAAGAAAACTGATTTCTTCCTGGCTAGGTTGAAAGGCATTCTAAAACCTAAAGAAGTTGATTGTTTGTTTTAAAGTACATTTTATGTTGAAATAAAAAATTTGGAGAGAAATGTACACAAACAGACATATAATAATTTCAATGAAAAAAAATTACCAATTTTTATTGCAAGTTAAAAAAACAATATTTTGACAGAACTATTACTTGTATTTCTAAGGTAAATGCTTTAGGATGTTTTCAGTTCTAATATATAAAAATTCAAAACAGAATGGATTCTTTTGATGTCACTCTCGTCTTTTATCTAAAAATAGATTTGTTAGGAAAATGAGAGCTTCTTTCTATTGTTGTTTTTTTTTTTTCTTGAAGTAGGAGCTCTTTAATTTTTGCTACTTCTGCATGGAGGATAAGGCAATTCCATAGAGAATAAGGCAACTTTGGAATTTCTTACAAAATAAAAAACCAATCAAACAAACAAAAATCTGCCAAACCAGTGAAAATCAGTGTCTCCTAAACTTGAGTTTAAACTGGTAATGGAAGCACGTAGAAATCACAGGGGAAAAAAACTTCAGTTGAAGTGGTCTCTGGATGTTACTTAGTCCTAATTCTCATTTAATGAAGAGCCAATTACAAAACTACCTCAACGCTTTCAGTATGTAATATGTACTGTTCATCTCTGACCGCATACCCACTCACTTTATAAACCAGATTGGCAGCAAGGAATGTGCAATAAGCAGAGCTCAAAACTAACTGTTAAATGCAGGTTCATAAAACCTTAACATAGCTCAGCAGCCTAAAAGTTCAGGTTTGACATCCATTTACAAGAATCTTGAGTCAAATGACTGTGAAAGGTCTCTTAAAGCATCTGGTAACTGTCCCTTTGTGTCCTGAGTTTATCTTCAGTGCCTACAGCAGAAGAATGAACCCTTTATCATGGAGGTGCGTATTAATTTGCATGGCTAAGTATTTACCGAGCTTTAGAATTTCTTCTGAAGGTTTCAAATCAAATCTTGATTAAGTTTCTCAAAATCAGTTATGAATTGATCAGAGCCTACTAAAAGTGAATAGTAATGAAATTACATACCTATATACATAGCAACTTTAATTATCATACTGGCTCTTTAAAAGGAGTCCACGCACTATCCATAGACAGTCCTTGAAGCTATGTCCTACCGTCTGTTTTTGAACAAACGCTAATTTTTGTTTCCTTTTCTCACCAAAATATGGAAAGTTTGAGTTGAGTTCTGTGGAAAAGACGTCTGGTGAGGTTTAATGGCAACAAGGAATACGTGAATAATCAATCCAGAGATCTGATATGCCTTTGATTTGGTGATTTTAAAAGCAGTCTCAAAAAGTGCTGACTTGATTTAAACTGGTTCAACACAGATAAGAATACCACTATATGAAGCAGGTCAGTTGGATTAACAACACTGCAAGAAGTGCGATTTTGTGAAACCAAAGATTGTCATAGAAAACACAAGCACAGGTGTTCCTGCAAACACTGAGATTTGTGGTAAATAGCACTGCTAAAGTAACCAGCAACAGAACAGTAACAACGTGCTAATAAACACTCTATTGATACAACCAAACCTAAATATTTGGCATTCAGGTAACATCATCAATTCTATGGTTAACTAAAATTATAATTAATGAACATTTCATAATTTTCCTACGTCAGAGTTTTTCGGAGCTCTTCGTGAGTAATGAGTAAATACGGATATCAAAAGTAACCTATCTTATTCCACTTTTTATTCATGTTATCCTACCCTTCAAGTGGTAGTTCTTAAATATATTATTGTGGTTCCTCCAGAAACAAAGAAAAACAGATGTGAGTTTGATCCAATGATCATTCAAATGAATAGAAAAATTGTCATAATAATGAGAGACACTGGATACAACAGCTTTAACGACTCTTTTGGCTGATTAAAATATAATATGCACCTACTAAACAAATAAAGTGACACTATTCAACCCAGAGGACTTACATTCTAGTATCAGATGAGCGTAATTCATTAGATTACTATTCAAAACCAAAATGCCTTAACTCATTGAAATTACTTCCAGAAAAGAGGAAACATTCAGTGTCTTTCCTTGTATTCTTCTTATAACTCCAGAATAGTTTCCTCTCTCCTTGCCTGTGAAGTTTAACTCCCAAGTATGCCTTCTTTTTCCAAACTATCCCTTTTCATATGGTGCATTCAAATTGCTTATATGTCTTTCTTACATGCATTTTGGTGATATGGATATGTCAAATACCTGGAAATATTTTAAATAGCAGATTTATTTTTTTAATACATACAAATAAAATAGTCATGAACACCACTGTACTATATTTCTTGGTTATCTTAGCAATAGAACTTACCACTAGTTTCTTTGTGCAACTCCGGTGCTGGCAGTGCAATTTGTTCCATTTTTTCTGACCATAGCAGATGATAGCTTGAATCCAAGTAAAGATGGTTGAAGAAATGGCCAGGGTATCATCTCCTGTGCCATACACATAACGCCACCTTGTTTGGAAGAGTACAGACTTCAGATGTAACCCAGGTCTCTTCTCTTGTCCCCAGTTTCAGAGTATAAATTCTAGACAATTATAGTCACTATTATCGATACAGGAAGAAAGTTCCAGGGTAAAGAGCTTAGGATAATGATGGGCCTGGAACATAGGAAGTATAAGTACATAACTATTTAAAAGAAAGTGTTTCTTACCAATCTCTTCTCTTTAAACTTATGATGCCTAGATCTCAGATGCACTAGAATTCAGGCCTGCTTTACACAACCCATCAAAACGGTCAAAACCAGAGATGGAGATCTGGTGAAGTTTTCTGTGTGCTTTTATTTTTTTAGTATTAGTATTCTTAAAATTTTGTTAGCAGAATATTTGAAAATTAGCAATACCATGATTTCCTATGAAAAAGTAAAAGATTACAAGAAATAATTCTGCTGGACTACGGCAGTGTTAGGTTTACAGTTGGACTCAATAATCTTAAGGGTCTTTTACCAACCTAAATGATTCTATGACACACTGAGTGCCCTTGTTTTCCTGGGCTGCAGTCTCAGAGCAGCCATAGCCTGCAGGCCATTTATGGCTTTGAGTCAATCAGGAGCTTAATCAGGGAGGGGCAAAAATTGCCCACAGGTGTGTCCCAGCTCATAAACATCATGCTCCTTATAAAGAGGGACGTTTGCTGAGGACAAAGATTTCTTATCTCCTCCTTCTGTTCTTCCTTCTCATCCTGCCTCTTCTTCTCCTTCTAGTCATCCTGGGATGGTCTCACTCACCGTTCTGCTCCCAAGGACTGCTTTCCAGTTTATTGCGGCTGCTGTATATTCGTGTGGCTGAGTATAACTTTGCATACTTTATATTGGTGTTATTATTAATATTAATTTTGCTGTTTCATTAAATGCATTTTTGTTTCAACCCATGGGTATCCTTCTTTTCCCAATTCCCTTTCCCAGCTGGGGAAGTTTCACCAGCTACTAGAGCAGCTGCTATAGTTTAGCCTCAGACATGGAATAAATGAAAACATTGATGAATTAAAATTTGTAGCTGGAATGACTCAACAGTTCAGTGCTGTCAGAAGTATCACAGTATTTTTTTTTCTGTTGGATTAGTGAATTATATCAACTGTCATGGAGGAATTTAGGAGTGATAAAACCTCACAGACAGAACTACATCATATAGTGACATGAATTCTAGACCTTATTTCTAAGCAGGGTAAATAACAGTTTGTGTTTTAAAATCCACTCCCACCATGTGTATGGAATACACACTCCCACTGAAGAATATCCTTGCTGCCCCAGTCCAGCTGTAACCAGCAGTGCAGATGCAGGAGAACAGGATGCTCACTCTAGCATGGCTAGCAAAGTGGTGTTCATGAATAAAGAACCCACCTCAGGCTCAGCTTCTGCTTAGTGTTGGACTTCTGCAGCTTTACTCCCCCACTGAGGGACTTTTCCTTCTTTACTGCTTGATGGTCATGGTGGCAGAAAATATCTATGGCCTTACTAGTCGCAACAACCTAGGCCAATCTCTGACTTTTTGCCATATCTAAAGTCAGATTGTTGTTATATCCTGATTGGTGGCTTGACTCTCCACCCCCCCCAAATATGTTAATAAGGTGTAAAATCGTAGTAGTTCCTTCTCTCCTTCCTTCCTGTGTGTATCCAGACGCAACCTCGATCTCTTAGCTATGCCTCCCGATAAAGATTTTCAATGTTTTTCCTCTTCTTTTGCAGTTTATACCAGAACCATTTAACAAGTTTAGAGGTAGGCAGATGCATTCAAATCTCATTTATCTGAATAGTGCCTTCATATTGGTGTCACCCTGTGACATCAATTCGGTGCAGGATGTCAGAAACACTTGTAACTAACCTGGCAGACACAAGAGAATTTAACCAGGTGTGGAGAACAGAGGAAATGAGCTGCCAGGGTTTTTTTTGTGGTGATTAATACATTGGTTCTTGCTGAAATATGTAATTTCACTGTAGAAAAACCTGATATGTAGAATCTGCTAGTTATCTCTTCTTCTCAGCTAGAGCTTGCAGCATGACCACTAATGCCTTTAAGTCAGCCAGTGCTCTGCTGACCTGGTAGTTATTTGATGCTCAGAAGCTTGCAAGAATTATAGTAGGAGGGAATTATTAAATTCAAGAAATTGTAATGATTCACAGTGGTTTCAACACAAGCATTGATTTACCTTTTGAATGCAGACAGGCTAAGTTGCAAAATATAGTTCTGGTATTAAAAAACTCCTCAGCGATTTAGCTCATAGGATCACCTACACAGTATACTTAATCCATAGCAGGTATACCTTTCCCCTGACGACTTCCATGATCATAAATTCCTCTCTGCACCTATTTTGTCACTGCTCTTAAAACTAGAGACTCACAGATCTATCAACACACTTTAAAGTCTTCTAGTAAGTGTCAAATAGAAATGATTTCCTTTTACATAGTCACTCCTAATTTTTGTAGGGGAAGGGAAATAAAACCAATATCTGATGCTTTCAATTAAAAGACTTTTTTCCTTACAAGTGTACTACTTTGATATACCATAATAATATAGGTATCTAGTTGGGCTATCATTGTGTTTATTTATGTATTCCATAGTGTAAATACCCACTCTTTGCTCTATACTTGATCAGAGCACCCCAATGCTCCTGAACTGGTGAAGGAAAGTTACTGGGCATTCTATCTTATACCTTCCTTGAAATAATTCTGCCTCTGGACATGCCTGGAGATGCACCATACCCACTAAATAAGAAAATCTAATAAATATGCACCTGCACCGCTACATAGAAGCCTTCAGCCAAGTTGGATGCTATTCTCAGCCATTAATTAAATAACAGAATTTCTATATTTGGGACAGAAAATCTGTGCCAGAGCATCTGTTCACTTGTCTTCAAATGCATGGTTTGTATTTTCCAATACAGATTCTAGTATAATAATGTGAGAAATTGATTGTACTCAGAAAGCACAATTGTACATCAAGGAAACATGCCATGTTGGAATAGCTTTTTGGCCCTGCTGAAATAGCTAGATTTGCTGATACTCCACAGTGTAAGAGTTTAAATGATGCTTGATTTAAAGCCAGGAAAGTATATGGGACAGGAGGCAGTTCTTAATTAAAAGATAAGAAATGAATTTTAAAATAATGTTATTTTAGTGGTTGCTTGTCAAGTAACAGTCTTCTGGTTTTGAGATTCTGACAAAGGAATTGGTGCATACCTGAGGATGAAATTGCAATAAGCTTTATGACTTCTTCATGCTCTATTCAGGGCATGCAGTAGAGGAGCATGAAAGGTCAGGAAAACTTTTCATTACACCAGTTCTCTCTCCCTGCTGGGGAACAAAAACCACTAGTATCAATGAGTACCATGGTAACTTAGTATTTCATTTCTTATGTGTCTTTAGCATTACATCCAGTAACTCCCAGCTAAACTCTGAACTTCTAGTACCTTTTCAAGCTACTAATCCTGTGTACCCTTCCATCAGGGCACTAAAAATTAAAACTGCTTATTTCAATTTAATTCTCATGACGTATTTTTTTTCTTCAGTGAGAATTCTTTTTTTTCTGCTCTATGTAATGTTCTCCCACTGTTTAGTTCAACCTTGGGGTTGGTCTGCTACTCAGAAATAGTTACAACATTCCACATAAAAATTGTTTCCAAGCACAGATTGAGTTTAGTTTTTATTAGCAGAATTTCATAATTTAAGAATATTTTATTTGTGTTTAATTATGTTAAGCAGTCTCCACAAGACAATTTAGCTGTTCAAGATGAAATGATTCTTCTTCCCATTCATTGTTACTTAAATTATCTGTTTGGTTTTCTACTTTAATGAGACTTTGCTATTCTTAAGAACTCATAGTTGATAAACCGTCTTGGCTTCCAGTCGTGTCAGTACTTTGATCCTGAAATCCTGTCTGCACCAGCAAATCGCATGCAAGTTGATAAAATCTCTGTATTGGTTTCAATTGGTTCTACATCAGAGCATGGGGAAACAAACACAGTTTTATCATGCCTACTGTCCTATGAGAAGTTATTAAAAATATTCTTTTTGTTATCTTGAACATTCTTGAATATGTTCTGGACAAAACCTACAAAAATATAAATTACCAGCTTCATTTTATATGGAAAGGAGAGTGTCAAGGTGGAATTTCAACCAGGTATCACAAGAGAGAGAGAAATGAAAACACAGAAAATTAAACAGGAAATTAAAATTAATGAGGTAACACTTTTTACTTGTTCCAATGCATTTTTAATTCGTATTTCAAAAGGGACAAAAAGTCCTCCAGGTATATACAACAGTAGGACATGGAAGCTTGCTCTTGGCTGGTGTAAGTCCAGCCTAAAGATGTGTGCACAGACACACACAAACAAAATGTACTGGTTCTTTAAATGACATTTCCCTAGAGGTTTTTCTGTGTGAGAGAAAGCTTTTGCTTTAGTGCAGTACCAGTCCATCATTTGTAGTCATAATGAGCTATTTCACTCTGTATCCTGTTGCTGAAGCTTTTTTATGAGAGTCTTTGCTCTTCCATATGGATAAGTATTTTATGATTTTCATTCTTCATTGACTTAAAGGTCATTATCAATTCTAGTTATTTTGCCCATAGCTCTTTTGTGTTTTCATGCAACTTTCCAGCCCTTCACTGACCTTTGAAAAACTTATGAAAGTTACGGTAATTTTTATCTGAATTCGTAGGCTTTGAAGCATAACAGTCTTCCATCATACACTCGTAACTTAGCCTTTAGGAACTGTGAATCAAACATCCCTCTTTAAAACAAGTTTAATGCAGAAATGCAATTATTAAAGAAATGTGAACTAACTTAAACCTAGTTTGAGGCATTAACCTTCCCATTCATTCAGCCACTTTGACTGGATAAGTGCTGATTTAATTTTTTGTTGCCTGTCAGTAGAAAAGTATCCCATCGATATGCAATAACTTGAAGAAAAGGATTGATGTACTGTGCTAGTGGGCAGAAACACTAGAGATTGCTCTCTCTGAATTCAAATTATTGAGCAGTTTCTATATTATGTCACCCATTAACTTAAATGAGAACATTTTGTAATGCCAAATACATAACAACAGCTTGAGCATTCTCAGTGTCTGAGTTTGGTTTGTTGTTGGTTTTTTTTCTTTTTTTTCATTTTTTAAAAATATTGCTATGTCTGGGGATTTCTGGTCATGGATGTGGTAAGATGGTGTCATTTTAAAATTCTGCTATGTTGGTAGGTCAGCATTTAGCTGCTGTGATGCAGGAACAAGTGTGTAACCGTCTTTTGTTTATGTGTCAGAAGGGAAGTCAAAGCCAACAGCTAGCAAGTTAATAGTTTAATACCTCAGAAAATTTAACAAAAAAAAAAAAAAAGCCAACAAACATTGCTTCCTTCTTTCACCTCCTAAATCAGAGTTCACAAGACTTTACATCACCGAGCAGATTCTACCCTTGCTTACTCACTAAAAATGTGAAGTAAATATATTGCCTTGAATGGGGGGGCTTACTTTACTGAGATTTTTAATCATGGAATGTATAGTGATTTGGGGTTCTTTTTGATCTCCTCTCTCTCTCTAATGTTGAATGCAAAGCTCTTTTGGGAAATCCAGCTGATCTACAGAAGATTATTTCGAGTAACAACAAAAATACCATATGTCACTTGCTGCTGTGCTGAAAAAAAGCAAATTCTCGTCAGAAAGGCAAGGACCTTAAACAAAGGAAAAGCCAGCTACATGATCAAAGGGTTAGTGCAGTTAAATTAATTTTACTCACGCCTAATAAAGTGCAATATAGCACAAATCCACTTTTCACACCCAGCGAATGGACCTACAGCCCCTGTCACTACAATCCTGAGCAAAAAACTGTTTTTTCCCTGCAGCAATTGAATCTATTTCTGTGGCTAGGTGGGAATACAGAGAAAAGACAGCAGGAAGAAAAGAAAGCAATTTGTGTAGAATATTTTCGTTGGCCCAGAAGGATTTCTGAAATTCCCAGCTCGGCAAATATTATATGATCTCCATTAATATAATACCCTTTTACTCTCACCTCTTCAAGTAGAGCTTTTGAGCAGCTAGCACAAGGGGACTGGAAAATTGGCAAGTATGAGATGAATCGGGTCACAGTCATGCCTTTATAATGGTGCTGACAATGATTTTGACCTTCATGTCTTGGCAGTTAGTTTATTTTCAACACCACTCAGAGCTTTTGTTGCCAGCCATTGTCAATGGTATGTCAGTTCATAGCACATTTTGAGGAAATAGGCAAGCTTATTCCAATGGATTACCAATGGGAGGAAAAAAGACACTCATAATTCCATTTTAAATAATATCATGGCAAAAACATTGCTTCTTGAATATCCTTATGGCTTATACAATCACTGGCTAAATTATTATGCACTGGGCTAAACAGAAATCAAAATCTTCATTACCTCACATGCAAACAGATCAATTAGCATTTATTTTTACTATTAATATTATAATAATCCTAAACCTGCCCATTTACAGATTCAGGACTGAGAAAAATACGAGGTTTAGACATTAGAAGGATAAAATACTTTTTATCCTCTCATTCTCCAGTTTGTCAATAGTGCCTTTTCTACTGAATGCTTCCATTATTTTTTTTCTGTTTTTTCACAGACTTATCTGCAAAACCTAAAATCCAAAAAGAACTTCTCCAGTATTACTCGTACTGCTACATGAAACAATCAAGCAAACAATAAAATGATTAAAACCCCAAACTTTAATTTTCATTTAAAGTTTTCACAGCAAAGGAGAAATTATATTTTTCCACCTGCTTTACTAACTGTATTTCTCACTTAAATTTTTCCAAGAAATATGGATCAATTTTTACTATTATTTTTTTAATCTGCCTTTAGGGAGTTAAATTTAAAATATAAAAAGATTATTACTTCTGCCTAATCTATATGGAATTATCAAGGAATGAGAAGAAGTATAGTCTCTCTTGCTGTGTTTCATCATGGACAAGTATGAGACTGAGGGTGCAAAAAAGCTTCTAACTTTGAGAGTTTAACTCTGAGTATCAGGGCAAGGGAAAGAGTGGGTGCAAACAAGGTATCTAATTCTTAACTTATGACTTATTCTCTATGCTGTTTGCTCCTGGTAGACATCTGTATGTGTATTGCTCTTGGCTGGGGTGAAGTTAATTTGCTTCATAGTGGGCAATGTGGTGCTGCGTTTCAGATATGTGACCAAAACTTAACTATAGTTGAGTAGTGCTTGCATAATGTCTCACTCTGATCCCCCTGGGAGTGGGCAAGAAGTTGGGAGGGGACACAATGACCCCGACTGACTAAAGGGACAGTCCATGTCCTATAATGTCATGCTGAGCAACAAAGCTGAGGGAGAGTTCTAAAGAAGCCAGGTTGTCCGAACACTGGTTTTCTGGTATGAGGTGGTGAATGGTAGCTTTGGAGGCTTGTTTTGGGGTTTACTTTACTTAATTGCTTTCATCTTGGCCCATGAGTTTTTCTTGCCTTTGGTTTTCCAACCCTCTCCCCTATCCTGCTCCATGGAAGTGCGTGAGTGGCTGTGTGGGGGTTTTCCTGCTGGCTGGGTTCGACCCACCACTGTAAGCAGAACAATTAGTCCTCCTCTGGGAAGGTCTTGAAGCTGAAGTCTGTGCAGTGACATCATCGTACAGACAAGGCATTGTCAAGAGTTTTTTTGTTATTTTTTTAGATGTCAAAATAACCTTTATTTTCAATCTCAAACAACATGGTCACCCAAACCATCAGCTACTCACAGCTGCCCGCAGAAAGGACAGACTCACTGATGACACGTAATGATAAAGCTTGGGAAAGTCAATCAGATTGTGTTAGATCAGCTACACGGGAAATACAACCTCAAATCTACTGTGAGCAGAGCCATTCTTACCCTGAGAAAAGACAGTTGTCTTTCTCTGAGAGACATGAGATGGGAGCTCATGGAAAATGGTAACTTAAAGGGCAAGTTATGTGCCTAAACAATACACTTAGAACTCTTTCAGAGGTAGTCACAGGAGCTGGTGTAAATGACACAGGACCTGCAGGAAACATTACGTTGGAGCATCAGATATAAACTAGACAATTTTAAAATGCTTCTAAAATGGCCTAAGACAGTTGCTTTTCGGCAACCAAATCCTTTCCTAAGTGTTGCTCATTGGATTTAAAGTCTAGCATTTGCATTCTGCCAGAAAGATCAAGGTAGGAAACGCTTTCTGCCTGGGTTTTCGTTCCCCATGTCTTTTTCCATGTAAGAATGAGAGAGAAAAGTGCAAGCTGGGAGCATTACTACGCTCATTACATGCAAGATATAATGTATTTCCTTAGAGGAGAAAGGGAACCCAAAAAGCATAATGTTGCTTTTGAGGTTATATTCCACATGTATCTCCTCCAGTGAGACAACGCCCTGACCCTTCTGTCACAGCTTCCAGAAGAACTTTGTCAACTATACAGCTTGAAAACAACTAATATTTCTGCAGTCTCAGAAAGCTTCTGCTGCATTATTAATTGCGTAAGCATTTTATTATGTATTAAAGAGCAATAAAGTACTTGACATACTTTTGGCAGGTTCTATTTTGTAGAAAAATTGTGAAGATAAATACTTAATTTAAGTATTATTTGCAATATCAAGTAGAGAGATTTGTAGTCATATACATTGCTACAGGACCAGGAAAAATAGGTTTTTGTTGTAATTTACATATGTACGTAGCCACTGCCTCAAGAAAATCTTAAAAAGAACACATAAAGTATTCATATTTTTAGTTAAAATAACATTAAAAATGAATGCATCCTCATTATGTTGGCTCATTAATATTTTCAATTTATTCACACTGTTTTCTCTGTTTTATTTTTAGCTTACATTTTATTATTTAATAATTTCATACCAAGCTTGAAGCTTCCTTTTTACCAATCTAACTCTCAAGGCAGTTGACAAGTAGATGGGGTTTAACATATTTTTAATCAAACTTGCTTCTCTCGTGTTCTCTAGGCAGGGGGATACACTAAAATCTATAAATTCTTAACATACTGAAGTTGGATGTGTAACTGAGATTGATTCCAGGTGTACTTCAATAAAGTATAACAAATTTTACCATTTGTCAGACATAGATCAGCATAGTATAGATATATAGTTAATTTAAATCAACTGGTGAGTGATATGGCCCATTCCCTAGAGCTGTGACATTTTTTGCCAGTTAGGTAAAACAATCTAAAAGCAATGAGTCTCTGTAAACAACTCTGGCATTTAGCTGACCTGGAACACACAAAGTAAGCAAACAAGAAAACTGTGAGATTTCTGTAAGTAAATTATACGGTTTCTTTTAAGAAGTGAAATATCCCATGTTCCTCAGCAGAACAGCAAAAATGGGATCTTTCGTGGGGAAACTCAGGAGAGACTTCCTTAATTTTCTTCCTTAGATTTTGTTAAATGCATTTTCTTGAGGTTTTGGCTTCTGCTATGCTTTAGAATGGACAATTACTTCAATCAAGGCCAATACAAATAATTCTGTATTTCACATAATTGCTTAAGCATGTCCTAAACTGTGCTTAAAACTTTAATCTGCCATCAAACTTCCACCCAAGACTCTCTAAAACAGGAAGATTGATCTGTAGAGAAGTTCTCTGACTTGCCTGATTTTGCGATGCACTTGGATGCCATTTAGGAGAATTTGACCCTTAGCAAATTCAGGATCATGCAGATTTGAACACACTATATTTTTCATTACAAAACTTCAGTTCTGTCAGGTAGTTTAGACTGAGAGAGATATGATCTCCAAATCAAGTTTCAAGTAAGCATACCTTTTTAATATATGTCACATATAGACAGTTACAGAAGGAATTTCTGATGTATGCTGTGTGATTTAACTCAAAGGAGAATATCTAATGCCCATTTACTGATCCCTTTTTATCTAGCCCAGTCTTACAAACACCAGAATATTTTAACTATCATATAACTAGCATCACAAATAGCCACAGAGAAATTGGTTTGGACCTGAAAGTGGCATTTTCTGAGATTGGGATGTTCATTTGAAGGTAGTTAGAATACCTTACTCGGTGGGACTGCCAGAGTCTCAGGCCTTTTCTTTTTGTCGAGGATTATCCATTATATATCATTCACTAGATGTACTGGGACATGTTCTTGTAACCTTGTATATTAACGTCCTTTGTGTGGTAATATATATTTCAAACATACTTTAAAGAAACACTGATATTAAAGTACATCCATGATTTGATACCCTTTGAAATGTATTGCTGCTACTGTTTTGATCTCCAGGATTAATTAAATTTTCACTACACAGTAGTTCTCCTCCATCAGTAAAAGCATACCTCCCTTTGCTAGCTATATGCTAGCTCTTATTAGTTGTTATGTCATGCCAGAGTTTCTTCCTTCTTTAGTTTCCCTTTTTGTCTGCAACATTAATTTTCATAGGTATGGTCTCCTGGATTTTCTGGTTTTGTTTGATTTATTCTTACTGATTAATTTCCAGCTGTTTCCATATTTCATGTGTCATTGATATTTTTGATAGCTGCCTTCAAAGCTTACAATTTTTATTCTTTTTCTTACTGGGCACTCTTTCCTAGAAATTGCTATGTGGTTTTTTTCCCCTTCCTTTTGCAACAGTTTAAAACTATTTAATCCCAGATTTAGAGAACATTTGAAATACAGGTAGTTTTTAAATTACCCTTAGAACTTAGTTAAAACATAGAAAAGTATAAGAATTTTGTTTCTTTTCTCCCAAATTTCAATAATAAATTTATTTTTTTAGAATATTCAGCTCAATCTATACGTGATAATTTTTATATAATAGCTTTTAAATATCATGAAGAGGGTTTTTCATATAGATTTTATGTAAATTCTATAGTTCTGCTTTATAACTCCCTTTGTCTTAAACTCGCACAATATCAATGCAGAGAATGTTGAAATTGATACTACAGCGAAATGGATTGTGATGTTTTCGTAAGACAGATATTTAAATTTTGAATTAATGTTTTAATATTTCATACAAACACTTGAGTCTCTATAAAAATCAAAACGAAGTCATTACTTAAAAAAAAATATTCTGATTTTCTGCAAGGATTTAGCTCTGAATTTGTATCCGGGTTTAGGACTTATATTTTAGAAACTGGGCTGCAATCTTCAACCATTGTTAAGCCCAAAGCTACTTTATTGCCATAGAAACAAAACAAATCAGAACACCACCAACAACAACAAAAAAAACAACTCGTCAGTAGTTTTAAAATATTACTGCTTATACCTGCTTTGAAACAGTCAGATGAGCCAGTACATGAAATCCCACTAGCAGCCTAGAATTATAACATCTCATATATGTATTACTTTTCTATATGTTTACTTTTTACAGTGAACAAAATGAGCACTTTTCTCAGTCTGCTATATGTTCTGGGCTAACAACGAACATTACTAAGGAGGGAAATAAGGTAGAAAGTGGTCTGAAAATTTGAAGGTAGAGAGAAAATAAGCTATGAAACTGTGAATAAAACAGAGAAAAAAAAAAAAAGGAGACACAATAGTGGTTTCATAGTCTGCGAAAACCTAAGCATTAAAACCCCACTTGTAATTATATAAATAGAGAGGGAAAAAAAAATAAAAAAAAAGAAAAAAACAGGAGTGCTGTCAGAAAAAGGTGATCCTTCCAATGTTTGAATCCTTCTTCTGCCTTCATATTTCAGTGCTGTAACACAATTGAGATTGCAATAGCCTAATAAGCCCCCACACCCAAACTGAGCTGAACATTTAGCTTGACTTTTCACAAAATTTCCAAACAGGAATTACTTCTTGCTGTCACTGGAAGGAACAATTCTGCATCCTCCACTTTCACAGATTGCACCAACTCTGGTGCTCAATTGATCCCTTTTTTCATCTGGTTCAATGCCGTAAAATATCAGAAAGATGTTTTAACTGTAATTGTTTTATTTTGGAATTGTTTAGGTGGGTCACTTTTTACTACAGGGTCAGATAAGCACAACCACCTGATTGAGAAAGCCAATGGAGGAGGAGGAAGGGTAGTTTTGGGCCCTTATATCAGCTTAGCCACCTTGGAGATGCTTATATTTCCACTGTTCTCCTGCTCCATGGAAGTAACAACAGCCTCAAATCAAGTTATGTGCAGGAGCTTATTGTGTATGTATGTCAACCACTGAGTTATGAGGAGCAATGTTTTCCAGCCTGCAGCCTCTCCAGTGACTACATCACCACGTCATAGCATGGCACTGCCTTTTACCTCTCTGTCACCTCCACCAGTTCCTCTCTGGTTCAAAAGGTTGTACCTGCTTCTAGAATAATGATAATCATCCCAGCTAGAGCGTGTAAATGAATCCTTACGTCTGATAATCCTTAAAGAGAACTGTGTGAGAAAAATGTACTAAAAGCACATTGGCAGATGCAAGTGTAATAGGCCTATAGAAAGAGGAGATCAAAGATGAATTTTATGCAGGTCAAGTCTAAAGTTTTGATTGTGTTTCTACATAGTGAAATTGTAAAGGAGGAGCAAAGTTCCTCCCCAACACAGCAGAGGAAGAATGTTAAGACAATTTAAGCAATATTCTTCAATTGCTCATTCTTTGAACAGAGGGTGAATCGAGC
This sequence comes from Baryphthengus martii, assembly GCA_013396935.1. Lineage (NCBI taxonomy): Eukaryota > Metazoa > Chordata > Aves > Coraciiformes > Momotidae > Baryphthengus > Baryphthengus martii. Next base: position 5,956 of record VWZK01014187.1, on the reverse strand, counting down.
AATCAATGGGAGTTTGGAATGAAAGCGCCTCTTTGCACAGATTCTGAATGAACAGGATACTTTCGATGTTTGAAATATGATGAGATGAGTGAGATGTGCTGAGCTGTGATTCTCCAGGCTTTTCTTAAAGACAATGCTTAAGTGTCCTTTGCAACAGACTTTCAGTCTCACCTTTGCATCACCTTTGCCTCCGCATCACAGCTATTCAAATAAACTGTTCAGTAAATAGGTCCAGAAAATTCATAATGCTGAAAAATATCACTTTATTTCTGGGTTTGGGTCGCTTCTCAACTAAATCTAGTGTGCCAGCACAACAAAAAGATTTTGTATAATTCAATGGAAAGAAGAATTTTAAAATACAATACTCACATCTTGCAGAGAAACTTCCAAGACTTCACAGGACTGGAATTTTAGTTTGGTTCTTCCAGCATTACCCCAAGTACTGTCAAATACAACAGTGCTAACAAGTTAGTGTTTTTTTTTGTATAAAATCCACTTGCTTTTTTTTTTTTTTGGTTTTGTCTCATCAGGAGTGAAATGCTTAATTTATCTTTAGCTCTCTAAAGTTTATGTAAGTGTGTTCTAAGAGGAGCAACTGTTCTTCAGCTACAGAAAAAAAAATTATGGTGCTTGTGAAACCTTAATGTCTTTATCTTAAAATCCTTCATTCTCAAATCCACTTGGTCTCTATTTGTGTAACTGTTGTCTACCAGTTTCCCAGCAACTAAGTGACCTCTCATTATGTTTTATTAGTTTTCTGTATTTAACTGGTGTCAGAATTGTTGTCACCCAAAAGTAAACTAATTTTAGGAAGTCGTATCGTTTTATTAAGCCATTTAAAGTTCCTAATTCACTCAGATTATGTCTTTTGTTAATTTATGCAACACAGGGACATGACAGCTGGCAAAGATCTATTAAATAGAGTACTTGGGTCAGTCTTAGAGTAGTCTTTGAATCTGTCTTGACTTTTAATGGTATGCACACAAGGTAATATTTATTTCTTTTTTAAATACGAAAATGGAGATACTCTGTGGTTTAAATGTTTGATGGGTCAATACCTTTCACATTTTGGCCGATTAAAACCTCATGTCAACATAGGTTCTAGTACCTAAAATTAATAGCTGGCAAGGCTCACATGCTTTGAGCCTTGAAGAAGAACTTGAGGTACAGGGGCTTAGCCTCACAAACATCTTTAAAATGATGATTGTTGGCAGTTTAGGAGCTTTGTTGCTATATTTAGAAGCTTGTAAGTGAACATGTGCCTAGATAACACCTGGAAGGCAGAGAAATGCTCATCAATCCCATTTAAGTAATAGGGAACAGATGATCAGGAAAAAAAAGTGAGTTGAAGAAGTTCATGATAAAAATTTCTTAGAGAGAAGTGTTCATTCTTACACGTGTCCTGTAAAATGAAACCTCTCTTACAATTTTTGTATCTTTCAAATGCATTGAAAGGAAAACTCAGGTGAGAAGAAAGCTCAGGAGGTCTCCAGTCCAACCTCCTGCTCACAGTGGGGCCACTTCTAAGGTCAGACCTCCAGTTGCTCAGGGTTTTGTTCAGCTGCATCTTGAAAACCTCCAAGGATGGAGATATAACAGCATCTCTGGGCAGATTGCTCCACTGCTGGGCTCTTTTTGGGGAGAAAAACCTTTTCCTTATATTCAACCTGAACATCTCTTCTCTCAGTTTATGCTCATTGTCTCTCCTGCCTGCCTAGGTCTCTCTGAATAGCAGCCTTGCCTCTGTGAATAGTGACATTCTCTCTGAACTCCTCATTAATTAGCTGTATTATAGGTACATGTCAGCCCAGTCAAGCTGAAGCTGGGTTTGTTTCCTGCGTGCATAATTTGCAGATGTTTCAGACAATATGAGTAAAGATCTTTCTCTCACCCAGGAAACTGTCAATTCTCTCTCTAGGTATCACCATTACCTTTCCCTTGAATGAGACCTTCCCTCTCAATTGTATTAGGATTTGTTTTTTCTTCATCCTTTTTGTCAACAGGGTGACAATTTGGAAATTGGAGGACTTAGCACAGGAGCCCAGTATCAAAGACGTTTTTGACTTTCTGAAATGATCAGCTCTTTTCTAGATCTTTTGGGCCAACTTGTTAAGTTTACAAAGCTCTAATTAGGATATGTCTTCAAATTTCACCTCAATTACTGCTTGGCAACACTTCTTTCTCTCATATATTTACAGAAATTATAAAGCTTTGGTTCAACAAAAATCTTCTCTTTCCCCCCTCAAATAAGTGAGGGTCACGCTTGCAATTTTTCTTCCATGTTTTAAACTCAAAGGTTAAGATATGATGTTTAAATGGTGACAGAGAAGTCTCAATGAAGAAATTGGGGTCTTCGACCTCAATCTCTGCTTCTTGGAGTTGGATGGGTGAGAATAATTCTGTGTTTGCTCGCTGAACTACAGTAACCTGCAACCGACAATTTGACCTATTAGATTCTGAGCATTTTCAGATCAGAACAAAAGCATCAAAGTCTGTGTAAATAACACATTGCAGTAAATTGTATCTCATTTAAAACTAAAATCAGAAAAACAGCTATTTAAGTACAAAATTAAGTACTTAGACTGTAAGAAATTATAAATAACATATATTTTTAATAATTTAATCTTGCACCTCCTAGATGAATCTCATTATATTTCCATATTAGATTTAGTTTTAACTAGTATGTTTTGCATATATGGTTTTAGTTTCACGGGAGATTAGGCAGAATAGTTATCAATAGAACACCAATATCAGGAGTAGGCAAGTGTAGAACAAGGTGAGAGGATGAAATGATTAATTGACTTTCATGTAATCATTTAGGTAAAAGTAAAAATTGTTGACTTGAAATCTATTTAAAATCCTATTAAAAGCATGGAAAGGGTTTGGCTTTTTTAATACTATTATTCAGCAAGAATTAGTCTTTATTGTCTGAAGTGTAGATACTGGAAACACTGAAGTAAATCCATAACTCTAAGACAAGTTCTCCTACCAATATACTAAATGATGTAATTGTAGAAAGAAAATTCCATAATCCATGCCTAAACAAGTTTGGTTGCCGAGTTAGAAAAATGGTCATTCCTGCAGCAAATGAATGACTTGTTGGAATTCTGCTGTGCCTCAGTAAGAAGTAAAGGTCAATCTGTAAAAAGGATAACTACTTAATTTACTTCCTTTTCTGTAGGTTTTCTCAGTAAAGGAAAATGTAAACACATATTACGATACAAGAAAACATATTTAATGACTACTAAATTTTGCTTCAATGCTTTCTGTACCTCCAGTTGACCATTTGTAGATATATGGAAGGGCTGGGATTTTTCATTCTAGCATTTCTTCAAAATTACAGATGAGATTTCCTGTCACAAATCTCCTTGCAGGGAATCCAAGGTGCTCCCCTTTTGTTTCCAACAGTTCATTTGTGCTTCCTGCTCAGCTCAGAGGTCAGTAAGTGGGAACACAACAGTTTGAGACAAGAAAGAGTAGCTGAGACTTGTTGGAGGAGGGGACTTTAAGAAAGTTCTGTTACTGCAGTAACTGGAAACTCAATACCACAAGCAAAAATCCTTGTTTTTTTCAGTTGTACACTTACTGCTTCTATAAGGTATATTAACATTGTTCATTCCACTTCTAAATTAAAAGTTGTTTGAAGAATTGATACAATAGGAATAATATTCCTCGCTCTTACACCTTAAAAAATACTTTCACTGTTTTTCTGTCTGCTTTGTTTATATGAAAGAGGTGTTTTGTGCTTTCAGTGTCTTTATCCTCTCCTGAAAATAGAACTTTTGGAGCTGCCCTCCTGAAAAAAAAATCTAAAACCAATGTATGACAATTTTGTAACTATTTTTTTAGCTTCAAGCATAATTAGCAAGTAATCTGCATGAGCTCATACTTTCTTTGCTCTAAAATTCATTAGTAATGCAGTCACATATTCTTCAAGGTTATACACTGGACTTGTAGAATGTGGTATCATGGGTCTTATTTAACAAATGAAAATAGAGGGAGGTCACAGTTCAAATGAAGTTAGACAAATATTAATATGATCAGCATTTGTTTCAATGTACTCTTTTTCAAGGAAGGGAGAAGCAGAAAGGACAGTGTGAAGAGGAACAGAATACAGCTGAAGAAGAACAGAATAGGCAAATTTTTAAAACAATGTATGGATTTTGAGAGTGAAAGCAAATGGAGAACACTAAGTGAAAGATTATGAAAACAGAATGAAGAACAAGTTACATAACACAGGGAAAATGTGAGAAGCAGGAAAGGAAATGGGAAAGGCAAAAAGGAAGTGAAGAAAGTGGAAAATGTCTAAAGTAAGACTATAATGGTGGAAGAGGTTTGTAAAAGGACTATTAAAAACAGAGACGTTCTTTTTCTGTTCCCAAGAGTTACTTATGAATACTGCCATGGTTCATTTAATTAAGCATATTAGTCACTGGAGATAGTAATATGTGTTAGAAGGTATCTCTTCCCTTTACTAAAAGGCAAAAAGAAAATACCTGCACTAGAGGCAACAAAAAAGCAGATATAAATTCATACTGTTCCACACAGGAGTCATTTGAGATATAAAATACCAATTCACAAGTCCACATCCTGGGGCTGATCTGTGGCAGGATTTTACTTTAGCTGTTCTATTAAAGAATAGAAATGAGAGTACACTTTGAAACTCAACATCCTAGGACAATTCACAGAATCATAGAATCACAAATGTTTTGGGTTGGAAGGGACCTTAAAGACAGGGACACCTTCCATTAGACCAAACTGCTCAGAGCCCTATCCAACTGGTCCTTGTACACTTCCAGGGAGAGGCATCCATAATTTCTCTGGACAACCTGTTCCGGTGCTTCACCACCCTCACAGTACAGAATTTATTCCTAATATCTAACCTATTTCTTCTCTCTTTCAGTTTGAAACTGTTACCCCTCATCCTATCACTACACTCCCTGATAAAGTCTCTCGTCATCTTTCCTGTAGACCCCCTTTGGGTACTGGAAGGCTGGTGTAAGGTTTCCCTGAAGACTTCTCCAGACTGAACAGCTCTAGCTCTCTTAGACTTTAGGAGAGGGATTTGTTTGAATTATCCTCTGTTGTTAACCAACTCTGTCTGTGAAGAGCTAGAATGTCTTCAAATTTCAAAAAAGAAAAAAAAAGAAATCAAATATAGAACTCAGATACAAGGGGGAAATCTGAAATTTAAAGACTAGGCTATTACCAGTACTACTGTACCATCACTAAGCAATCTGTAGTTGGATATCTCAATTTTTAAGTATTGCAAACTTTTTTCTAGAACAATAGTGGCCAATGATTTCTATTTACTTAAATGCCTATTTATAGTTTAGTACCTTCTCAAAGTCATCACCAATACAAGATTTTTTGGGGGCTTCTTTTCCTCTGCTTATGTAAGAAGGATGATAATGTATGCATATTGGCGAAGATAGGAGGAATATAACAGCTAGACAAAAACTAGACAAAAACACTGAGACTAGGAATCACACATATTGACAAAAGAATTGATTAATCCATCAAGAGTTCTCTGTTGACATCTTTACTTCCACCAGGTGCAACATACTGTCTAAGCAACTGGTGAAGGCTGACAGCTCTATACAGAGTAGCCAGGACATGTTAGTACGTGCACAAGAATTTTTTTTGGTGAATGTTTTAACAAACCTGTTCTTGAGCTGAAGCGCTATTAAAAACATCTAAAAATGACTCCCTGATTTCCAGTAAAGTAAAATACTATCAACTTCTGTTTTAGCTGTCGTCTAATAAATAAATAAATATGGTTTTCTCACTGGATAAAGAATAGTGCAGCGTAGACTAGAGATCATATGTCTATATGACTATACAAAAAAAAAAAACCAAGGATGGAAAAACAACCAATCAAATGTATAACATAAAGAAATAAAAAACAACTGCTTAAAAGTAATATAATATTTCATAACAAGACTCTGCTGAATGT
>VWZK01014185.1:1776-12696 GCA_013396935.1 Baryphthengus martii | reverse complement strand
TGGTACCTCCCGTGCCCCTTGTACCTCTGTCCAACCTTCATTGTGGGCAAGGCAGCTAGATACTGGAGCTTGGAGCTTCACCAAGAGCCAGGCAGGCAGATGCTGTGTTTAGGAGCTTCATTTAACAAGCTCTCGTGAGCTTCCGGTCTAAATCTGAATTGTAAAGGGTATTTTAGCAAAGGAAAATTCCAGTTGTGTTTCGTTGTGGTGCAAAGCCTGGAAATAGCAATCCCAGAGTGAAACTTTGGTATTAATTCTGCTGTGAATACAGATAAACGCTTGCTGACCAGGCCAGCCAGGCATGGAAAGAGAAGATACTGGGATATTGGACCTTCACAGGCTTGATAGGTGGGCCAAGGCCAACCTCAGGAAGTTCAACAAGGCCAAGTGCAAGGCCCTGCACCGGGTCGGTGCAATCCCAAGCACAAATACACTCTGGGTGGGATATGGATTGAGAACAGTCCTGAGGAGAAAGACTTGGGGGGTGCTGGCTGATGAGAAGATCAACATGAGCCACCAATGTGCGAATGCAGCCCAGAAAGCCCCAGTCACGTCCTGGGGTGCGTCAAAAGAAGCGTGGCCTGCAGGTTGAGGGGGATCATTCTGCCCCCCTACTCTGCTCTGAGGAGACCCCCCCTGCAGGGCTCGCTCCAGCTTGGGGGTCCCCAGCCCAGGAGAGACAGGGACCTGCTGGAGTGGGGCCAGAGGAGCCCCAGCAATGCTGGGAGGGCTGGAACCCTCTGCTGGGAGGCCAGGCTGGGACAGTTGGGCTTGTGCAGCCTGCAGAAGAGAAGGCTCCAGGGAGACCTTCTGGGGGCCTTTTGGTATCTGAAAGGGGTGTACAAGAAAGCTGGGGAGGGACTTTTTACAAAGGCTTGTAGCGATAGGACGAGGGGTGATGTCTTCAAACTGGAAATCTTTTTAATTTGCAATCTAAATCTACCTAGATTTAGACTGGAAATTAAGAAGTTCTTCACTGTGAAGATGGAGAGACACTGGAACAGGTTGCCCAGGGAGATTGTAGATCCTTCTTCCCTGAAAGTGTTCGAGATGAGGTTGGATGGGGCCTTGAGGAACCTGCTCTAGTGGGAGGTGTCCCTGCCCATGGTAGGGGTTTGGAACTGGATGATCTTGAAGGTCCCTTCCAACCAAAACCATTCTACGATTCCAGGAAGCTTTAAAATGTTTCAGATTCTGTGGTGTCTACTACAACATAGTTTAACATCTAGTTCATTACAAATGAGTCCTGTCACCAACCTGTAGGAAACCTTTCCCACTCTGGGACGTTTTGTGATGGATGTGGTAACACCACATAGCACAGAGAAAACATCAGAGGAGAGAGAAGACTTCGGACTCTGGTTGTGAAGAAACAAATTCCATTAAGTTCTTTGCTGCTTTCAATCCTGACTAATAAGTCGAGTTTAAATATCTGCTTTGCCTTCTGCACTCCATGTATGAGTGTGTATGTAGGAAAAAAAAAAAAAAAGGAACTCATTCCTGTGGTAAACAATATTCAGGAGAGAAAAAGCTGCTCTATTTTACGTGTTTGTATCTTTTTTTTTAGATGTTTGTATCTTTTGCATTCTGTGCTTCTGTGGCTCTGGGACTGTGATTACACTGGGGCTGCTGAAGAAGATCTGGAAGGCAGTGAGCACCAAGTCTAATTATTTTGTTCACTAGAGGCAATAATTGGCTTGTTCAGAAGTAATGAGATAATTCAGATGTAAATTCATTTTTGAGAGGGGAATTTTAATAATGGATAATCTGGGAAATTATATCATGAATGAAAGAATATTTTGTTTATAAAAGGAACAAGTAATGTAACCACAGAAGGTTAGGGCCATTTCAACCGATTCGCAGCTGGAAACGGAATCTGGGAGATTGCTTTTGACTGCTGTATAAATACAACGTGTTCTCAGATGTTAGCGTTGGGTTTTTAACAAGATTATTATTATCATGGGAATGAGGACCTGCAGCATTCACGGAACTTCACTGTGAAGAGTTGGTGCGTATCGAGATGAACTTGATCATCATAGAATCCCAGACTGGTTTGGGTTGGAAGGGACCTTTCAAGGTCATCTGTCCAACCCCCCTGCAGGGAGCAGGGACATCTGCAACTAGAGCAGGTTGCTCAGAGCCCCAGCCAACCTCCCCTGCAATGGGGCCAGGGATGGGGCAGCCACCACCTCTCGGGGCAACCTGGGCCAGGCTCTCACCACCCTCAGCACCAACAATTTCTTCCTTCTCTCCAGTCTAAATCTTCCCTCTTTTAGTTTCAACTCCTCCCCCCTTGTCCTGTCCCAACAGGCCCTTCTCCAGAGTCTGTCCCCTTCTATATTATTAGGCTTCCTTTAAGTACTTGAAAGGCCACAAGAAGACCTCCTGGTGAGAGCACGTGAGTGGCTGCACTAAACTGAATCCTCATGAAAATATTTTAGTGGACAGAATCCAGACCTGAGTAGTTGTGTGTTTAGATATTCTTCCTTAATTTTTTTCTCTAGCATTCCTGCAAACATCCTTCAAGCAGTTTTGGGCAGCCAGTGTGTGTTTCCTTTTAGATACGGTGCTGAGGGACGTGGGTTAGTGGTGCCCTGGCAGGGATGGGTTAATGGTTGGAGTCAATGATCTTAAAGGTGTTGTCCCTTCAAACAATTCCAGGATTGTATTATTAGAAGCTGGATTTTGAAGGGCTTGGTTTGGCTTATTTAACTTCATAGTTTTATTTTTCTAATTCTCAAGCAGAGCTGCTCTGTCCTGTTTCCAGATCTAGTGCTGGCTTGTTTTGGAGCTTCTGGTAAGTCTTCATGCCTTGTACTTTCAGTCTTGGGTTGCTAGGGCTGGGTGTTGGTGCCCAGTGAAGTCCCTGGGATCTATATATGTGAGTATGAGGCAGGTCCCCACCTTCTGCGTTACCGTCTCAACTCAGACTCCCTTGTTGGTTTATTTGCACAAAATAGAGGCGTGTTAGAAGGTGAGAGACCTTCAAATGGGTAGGCGGCTCTATATCACTTGATGATGGCATCTAGGTGACATGCCAGCTCTGGAGTGCGGGCAGGAGAATGAAGGGAGAGCAGAGGGGGCTGGGACCAAGCTGAGGATCATTTCCTTGTGCTTCTGGAAAGCAGATTTCAAGAGAGCATATGTGGAATGGTTTAGGTTTTGTAGGAGCATGTGGGCGAATCAGAAATAGATGAATTAGGCAGTGGGAGGAAGGTTTGAGGGGATGATCCTCATTGAAGGACCCTGGATTTAATCGGAGAACGTCCTTTGTCGGCTTTCTTCGGCAGCCCTCCGCTGCTTTCTCCCCACGTTGTCCTTTGCCTCGGCCCCTTTCTTTTTGCTTTGAAAGTATCTGAGCTACGAGTTCGTACGTCAAGCCCTTCTGGTTAGTCCTGTGCTGAAGAGCTGTGGCTAATTTTAATCAAGCTTGAACTGTCATTCCGGTTCATCAATGTCACATTAGCGTCATTCCGGTTCATCAATGTCACATTAACGGCAAATCCGAACTCCCTGATTATTAAAGTGGATGGAAATCACAGCTCTGTGTGTGGCCAAATAGCTGCTCATCAACAGGGTTTTTGATGGGGCCTGATAGTTTAATGCAGGCCTTAATCAAGGGGCTCGGATCTTGTTTGCTCTGCTGGTTTTCATCCTCGTGCTGTTGAATTGCATTAACACGTGCACGTGTTCCCTGTTTTTGCTGTCAGGACCGGAGCAGAAACCTGGCTTGAGGCTGAAGCGTTGCTCACATTAACAGCTTAGGCCCTCAATGGTAATGAGACAAAGTGTTTAAGAACTGGTATTTAAGACTTGGAAGATTGGGAAGGTGGGAAATCATTAAGGGGGGAGGGAGTTTGAACTGTGTTCGGCGCAGAGGAGCGTGTGTCAGAGCTCTGCCTGTTTTATCCCTGGGATAAATCGTCACTGCATCATTAACCTGGGTTTTGCTTGGTTATTGCCTCTTATTTCTTCCCTTTTCCTTGGTTCTCTGCCTCCATCTCTACCTTGCTCATTTCCTCTCAAGTTTTCTACTAGTTTTGACCTGAAAAAGCATCCAGGTTATGTGTACAAACTGGAGATTCTGTGTGAGAGTGGCCAGAGAATGGCAACGGAGCTGGGGAAGGGTGTGGAGCAGGAGTGTGGTGAGGAGCGGCTGAGGGAGCTGGGCTTGTGCAGCCTGGAGCAAAGGAGGCTCAGGGGAGACCTTCTGGCTCTCCACAACTCCCTGACATTCAGCAGCTTGGAGCCAGGGGGATTCCATCTCTTCTCCCAAGGAACAAACGGCAGGACAAGAGGAACCGGCCTCCAGTTGCCCCAGGCGAGGTTTAGGCTGGACATGAGGAACAATTTGTTCCCCTGCAGGGTTGTCCAGGCTGCCCAGGGCAGGGCTGGAGTCCCCCTGCTCCCTGGAGGGGTTTCCAAGGTGTGGAGATGTGGTGCTGAGGGACAGGGCTCAGTGGTGAACTTGGGAAGTATTAAGTTTATGGTTGGACTCAAGGGTCTTGAAAGTCTTTTCCAAACTGAACTGTTCTATGACTCTGACTGCTGCTCTTCACCAAGTCGTTTAGTGCCCTGTTCAGTTCAGAGGAGACACTTTCCTACCTGTGGGCCCATCACATGCGCTTGGAAGAATAATTTGCTTTTCCCCAACTGGCAAAAAAGATTTTAGCCCAGTGCAAGGAGCGTTTTGGCAATTTATTAGTAATTAGCTGAAATTGCAAGTTAAGCGGCAGCAGCGGTGCCCAGTAGTGTAACAGGAGTGAGAAGTGACAGAATGAAGCTCACCAGGCACCAAATTAAATACCTACATAAAGCCCTACATTCCCCCCCGCTGCAAAAAAAAAGTATATTTATGCTGGAATTCTATCCAGCTAGATGTGCTTAGTGATGGAATAAGCATCGGGCAAAGGGGTTTGCAACACGTTTCCTCCGCTGAAGACCAGACTGCTCCGAGCTGAAGCGGATTGAGCGATGCCTTCCTGAGTTGCAAAGGGATATTTCCCCCAATTCCTCTCTCAGCAGCCGTGTGCAGTGATTTCTCAGGAATTTTTCCCCAACTTTTAGTGTTTTGATTGAGTCAGCACTGCCCTGGACTTTCCTGGCATTAGACTTAATTAATGACAGGTCAGGCACGTGGAGAAGGACTGTCGTGCGGTATTTGTCAGCGGCGGATCTGCTCCGTCGAGGAGAGTTCCAGTTAACCTTTAACCAGTTACGACGGCAGTTAAAAGGTGCTTCCATCCTCTTTAGTTGTCATCAGACCTGGGTAAAGGTTAACATCTTGCTTCTGGCACCAGGGTCCTGCCAGGGCACTGCTGTCTTCCCAAGAGCCCACCTGACCAGTGGTCTCATTTCCCAACTATACCCTCAAAAGATGATGTGAACATTAAAAAAAAAAAAAAAAAAAAAAGAAGAAAATGCAGACTCCATCTTAACAAAAACAACGAAATGGGTGAGCACATGTGTTGGGAACAACTAATTCCTGCCTGCAGTCTTCATTAGTGAGTCCTGGTTTTAATTGGAGTCAACCCAGAAAACCCTGGTGGCTTCTTTACCCTGGTGTCTTGTTTCCAGTGGTGACATAGTCACTTGTCAAAGAAACTACTCTGGAGGAATAAGCTCAGTCCCTTGTTTCCCTCTGTGCTTTTCTCTTTTTTTTAATTTTGGTCTGTTTGTAGGATATATTTGAAATCACATTTAAATAGCGTAGTACTTGGGATGGGATTTGTCAGCATTCGGCATCTCCTGCCTCTGAATTTTTCCATCTGAAGAAGCAGATGAAGTGAAACTCGGGCTGAGCAGCATCGGGCAGCTGGAAGAAAAATGAGGAAAGGGCTGAGCAACCTGATCGACTTGAGGATGTCCTTGCTCACTGCAGGGGGCTTGGACTAGATGACCTTTGGAGGTCCTTTCCAACCTAAACCATTCTACGATTCTATGATGGAGGGAGACCTTGTGTTTGAAAACTTGCAGTGCTCAACCTAGAGATGGGCTCGATGAAATATGAAGTATACCGGGTGGCAGAGCCTGCTTCATCCTCTGAAGTCTTTGGTAGCATGGAAAGCCTTTGGTCTCCAGATCCCCACTGAAGATGAATCTCAGGAGCTACTTGCAAAACCAAGTGGACTTAAGAATTCAGGAGTATCTTCCAAATGGCTTCTGCAGGTGACAACTTCATACTGGAGCTCAACGGGTATAAAAGGCAGGTTACGGCTACAAAGTCCTTGTCTGGTTTGAAAATCGGTTTCCTTTGGGGTTATCAAATGTCGACCAGCAGTTCTGAGGCCGTAGTGGGCTCTGGAAGGCATAAAAATGAGTGTAACTGAGCACAGAGGGACCACTTAGGGGCAGATGTTTTCTTTTACTCAGCATGTCTGGTTTTATCTATCGTGTTGTGAGGATTTACGGAGTTGTAGTTGTATGGAAATCACTGCTCCTAAAAGAAGGTTGTTCTTTGAGGATAAATAATGTCTTGGTACCTGTTTGAGTCTTAATTGAGCTCGGAATCTCTGTAGAAGTTTTCTGGCTTCTAAGTCGTAAAGAAATGCCATTCAGATCCACTTCTTTTTAGTAAGCTTTATTGTGCTTAGAGACAAAACAACCCCACCAATACCTTTTCCTGACGATACCCACCGATGGTACTAAAATTAATCAGATTTTGAGACCTATTATTTCTCAATGAATTGTTGCTGAGCTTTTCCTAGAACCGCCACCCGAGGGAAATGCAAAGCAACGGCACAATTTACAAACAAGAGTCATTTCTGCTGTTTATACACAATTACATCTCTGCTCCCTAAGGAAACTCTGAAGGAACATTGTAAGTTTAAGAACAGCTGTATTTTTCTAAACACTTTTTTTTTTTTTCCCCTCTTCCTTGCTGAGTCGGAGTTGCGCTTATTACCGAAAATTCCCAAGGCTTTTTTTCGCAAACAGTCCGATCTCCCTAACGCAGGCAGGATTTAGTTATGTATATTCAGCCTCCTGGTTACGCTCTGTTTTTCTCATCTCTTCTTAAACTCATTTAGGCTCCAAGTTGCCATATATTATGCTAAATATCCCCTGTTCTCTCTAGACCATTTCTGCCTTTCTAAGTTAACAAAACTGAAAAATTAACAAGACGCTTTCCTCTTCAATACGCTCCTGATAGAAGGGCTTTTGAAATACTACGGAGCTACTCCTCATCAGTCAGCGTAAGCCTTGGGTGAAGTGTCTTAATGTTAAGGCAGTTGTACAGAATAATAAAAGGAGCAGAGAGGGGGTTTCCCTCATTTATGTGCAACACCAAAAAGCTGTGTTTTGTAGCCTGACTTTTAGCTTTCCTGGGTATGTCCCGATCCACATCAGCCAAGTGTCTTGTCCGGAGTTCGTGGAGGACCCTGTAAAACCCACAGCATCTCTGGGTGGGTTAAAGCTGCTTCCCTACTTTGTCAGGTACCAAATCCTTCATTTTAGGGTTGATTACTGTGTGATTTTTTGACAGTTCCCGCTTGAGTTCTCCAACTTCTGTTTATTTGGTTTTTTTTCTTTGTAAAGATTCCTGCCTAAAGTCTTCCTTTATAGGCTTTTTACCCAAAGAGTGGAAGAGGATTGACCTGAAGGGAAGCTTTCTTTTCTCTCTTCCTTCCACCTTGCAGCCTTCCCTTCCCTTGGTCCAGCATCTTCCCATTCATCTAGGGTCTGAGTTTCCCAGGCAAGTATTAACCTGTCCCCAGGTTAGTAGCAATGGAAGGAGGAGTAGGATAGTCCAGTGCCACCTTGTAATGCAGCCTCCACTGCTGGAGGAAGATCATAGAAANTCTTGCTGCAGCCCAGGACAGGGTTGGCTTTCTGGGCTGGGAGCGGGCATTGCTGGCTCATGTTGAGCTTCTCATCCACCAGCACCCCCAAGTCCTTTTCTTCAGAGCTGCTCTCAAGCCAGTCACTGCCCAGCCTATAGCAGTGCTTGGCATTGCCCTGATCCCTGGATATATCTGATCTGCAATGGATGCGAAAGGACAGACTCCCCTGGCTTAGCACACAATTTCTGGAATTCCCTTTGAAACTTTTCCCAAAGGATTCAGTGGGATCGTGACCTTTTTTGGGTATCACCTCCTTGGAAGAATCGAATTATATTACCCATCAGGAATTTCAGAGCTGTTTTACATAGAACTACTAAAAACAGCCACGGAGGAAAAATCAGCAGCTACAATTTGCTTTTGTTCCTCGTTTCTGTTCTGTTGCCCCAAATGTGGGACTTGGAGAAAAGCTGAGTAGAAACTCAGGTCTGTGGCGTCGGGTAAGAATATAGGACGATACCAACTGTTCAGCTCATTTCAGGACCGGTGACAATTTCTTAAATCTTGAGTGACCTGAAAACCCAGTGTCTCTTTGTTTCCTCTTCTTTCCCCCCAGTCTCTAATCCTTTCAACAGGGGCGTAAATGGGTTTCTTGCAAAACGCTTTTTGGCGCAATGACCTATCTTAGTGATTTCCGCCAAACGCTCATTACCCCTTTGTGTGAAAAGCACTTCCCTAAAATTCTGTGATTCCAGCATCTTGATTTCTGAGTGCCTGTTTCATTTTCCTTTCTTTCTTTCTTTTTTTTTTTATTTTTTTTTCTTTGCCATTAACAGGAATTTCTGAATACATCTCCTTGCAATGAATTAAATGAGGTTACAGCTCGGTGTCCCATCTGTACAAGAGCTTCAGCTCTGCTTTGTGTCTTGAATCTTTGAACTTTGGCTTTGTCCTTTCGGTTGTTGTTCGCTGAATGCGATGGCACGAGGACAAAATTAAAAAGCGCCGTCGCTGTTGCTGGGTGGGAGGCGAATGTTGAACCCCGGTCTTGAAATGGAAATTAAAGCCTCGTCTTTTTTACATTCCTTTTCTTGAGCAACAGGATATTGATCCGCTGGGTTGAAGTCTTTTAAAAAAAATAAAAATGCTCTGTTATCTTCCCAGTTTATTTTTCTGGAGGAGCATGGTTTAGTTATCTCGGCGTTTAGCGGTATGAAAGAACACGGAGATCAGATTTAGGTTATTAGGCGGATAAATCTCGCGCTTCATTCTGTGCTTTCTTATTCCGCCTCGTCCCGGTGATAAAAGCCAGGGGATCTGAAGCCCGGCTTGCTCTGAAACTTTTTTTTTAGCTGCGAAAAAAGGTTCCCGCTAAATGCCTATTTGAGATGAAAGTGAGATACATGAAAACCATTGGTGCATTAAGCCCAAGCAAGCGAGTCGAGTCCCCGTTTTGCCTTTCAACGCGTCGCGTTTTACGACGAGGCACAAATCTTTCTGCGGGATCTTTGTGCGAGCCCTGCGCCAACTCTTCCGCGTCGGCACCTTCTTCTGCGGGCCGAGGTAGGAGCTCACCGATCTGGACCCGTTTCCCAAGTTGTGGTGGCTTCATAGTGGCTCTTCCTAGCAGCAATTCCAAAGTTTGGGAGCCAGTCTCTCTCTAGTATTGTTGCAAAGGGACTGTAGAATTGCTTCCCGCTAACAGCCGATGAAAATCCTCCGCGATTTGGCTCTGTCACTCTCTGCCCATCTCCGGAGCTTTTGCGCGAAGTGGAAGAGAAAACTTGGCTCCTCTACCCTTGATGTCTCCTACAGTATTTTGAATGCCTTCTGTAGCACGGGAGGAAAATTTAAATACTGGAGGTCAGTCGGAGAAGGAAGTAACGCGACGTCCCGCGGTTGTTGTGCCATCTTATCCCAGCGTTCTGTCACACGCTGATACGGTGCCAAAGCATATGGAGCTCCATATGGTGACTCGTTCTGCTCTTCCACCACCTGTAGTCAAGTTGCTTTTCAGTCACTGAATTTGCCCAAGAGAGAAAGCAAAGATAAGACAGCAGTGAAGTAAGACGGCGGTGGTAAAGACTGGAGTTTTACGTGACTTGCTGTTGTTACAGTAATTACTAGAAGAAGAAGAAGGAAAAAAAAAAAAAAGAAATAAACAAATGGATTTAATGAGCGTGTCAGTAATTCAGGAACAAGTGTTTCCAACACCTCATTAGCGGGGGTGAGGTGGGCTCCATACGCATTCTTGCCTCCAAAAAGACAAAGTAATTTTTTGGTTTGATTCAGCCTCTGTGAGAAGATGGAATTAAAGCAGGTTGGTTGGCTGTAAAAATGATCCCGCTGCCCGATTTGAACGCGCCGTCGTGGGTCAGAAATAACGATGCGGCGAAGAACGTTTTCTGTGTTGAATGATGAAAAAGCAAAATACATCCTACGAGTGATTTGCTGTAAATCTGTTCTGCTAAGGAGGATTTCTTTAATATAAGACGGAAAATCATGTATGTGTGTCCATATGTGTATTTAACATCTTTTTTTTTAAACTGATTTTCAAGCAGTTGTGTTACTGCTTTGGATGATGTAGAGCCATGTAATTGCATCACAGTTAATTATAGGAATACTCAGCTCAGTAGCAAGATGATGGAGTAAGTTTACACCCTCGTTACAATTTGCTGGGCTTGCTCTGTCTCCTCAATACGCTAATTCCTCTTAGCAGAGTGTGGAGTAAAGAAGGAGTAACACTAAAACACTCCTGTGCCCGCACGTGCCTCTCCAGATATCGATAAGCAAATCCACGGGGTTAGTGCCGGGTCATCGCATCTTTGCAAAAGTTTTGGCCAACCCACCATCTGTAGTTCAACAAAAGGTTCTTCTGCAGTGCCTGTGGGATGGAGTCCTTCTAGCTTTGGGGCTTTCCTCGCTGCTCTGAGGTCACATGTAGCTTATACATGGGCTGTCCAGTGGTGTAAGAATCATAAAATAGAATCATAGAATAATTAAGGTTGGAACAGACCTCTAGGGTCATCAAGTCCAGCCTACTACTCAATGGCTCCGTGATCACTAGACCATGCCCTGAAGTGCCATATCCAATCACTCTTTGAACACCTCCAGGGATGGTGACTCCACCACTTCCCTGGGCAGG
>VWZK01014173.1:9599-19967 GCA_013396935.1 Baryphthengus martii | reverse complement strand
TTATAAAATAATGTTACATTCATAGTTAATAGTCCTTATATTCCTTTGAAATTTGCAAGGACAGATGGAGTACTGCATCTACTTTAGTACAAAAGCAAGACAGTTTTCTCAATATGTACAGAAATTAGCCATAGAATAAAGCAATATTTACTTATATAGAGGCGTGAAACTGAAGTGATAGAAAATGCAAGCTAAAATAGAGCTGCTGCAGGTCAAAATCCTTATCTTTGAGTTGGTCTTATCATTATACAGATGAGATGCTTTAGAAGCATTTTCATAATATCAGAAAAAAATTGTTACCTATATAATTACTAAGTTTTCTCTTGTTTTCTATAATTTATTTGAAAAATCATTGGTTGTACTAGTGTGCAGTTCTGTACTCAAGCTTGCCTGGTGTTTATAGCAGCAGATGATTTCTTGGAGAATTGAGCCCAGAATATATTACACAATTCATTTATACATGAGTGTTTGTGTGTGTCTCTAGAATAGATACATGTGTTCTCGACATGATCTATGCGATATTATCATTGTTCACAAAAGGAAAAAGATAAGACAAAACAAAATTTGAAATGGACCTGTCTGATTTTATTGATTTTATTTTTTTATTATTTCACAATGTTGTAATGCTAGACTTTTATAATTTGTAGAATAAATTTAGCTATATATTAGCTATAAAATGGCTGAATTAAAATTACAAGTAAAACATTTGTTATAAAGTGGTATACAGTAAATAGCCCTTTATAAACCATGATTACTCCAGTCTGTACTAGTGCATGATTAAGATGGCATTCAAACCTGAGTCTTCGTTTGTTAGTGGTTACAACTTTATTCCAAATAATAGCTGAATTTATAATTTGAATGCGTGAAAGAGCCATTCTGTAGATGATAGTGTAAACGTTATGCTGATGAACTGCAGTTGTGTTACAGTGACATCAGTAGAACAGCTATGTTTTTTCTTTAGTAAAATACTTAAGAAATATACATCTTATCTGCATGCTGATATATGTATTTCTCTGCTGGGAACTAATTTAAACACTTCATGGGAGATTGACATTTTCAGTGCTTTAAACATCCTTAAAAGCTACTTTGTTCATTGCAAACCATATTTAGTATGACCTCATAATAATGTAGCACACCTCAAGTGTCATGCCTGTCTTTACTATGCACATTGGAGCTGTGTTCATCTGTAGAACATAGACAACTGCACTTCAAGGAAATATATTTTTTTCCGTGATAGGCAATTAGCAGTAATTAGGAAGATTCACTTCAGTAAGATGTCAACATGAGATTGTTTAAAAAAGTTGAGTGTCAGTGGCTTTAAAAGAGGTGGATTTTTTTCCCTGACACATAGGTATGGCATGTGAAACATGAAATGTTAATTTAACTTTTCTGCTTATTATTCATGCACAATATTATTTTGTCATTCAGATACTACACTGACAGAGTGCAAAGGGTGTTAAAATAGTGCTGCTAGAATAAAAAGAGGATTAATCTACCATTGGCCAATTAGCCAAAGGGTACTTAATGGTCTCTAAAGGCTACTGAAGTCTAACAACTAGCTAAAGCGCTGGTAAAAAGTCCTCTATATTACCTTCATTTACTTGACATTTTGTGAAACAGTCAGCTGCTGATAACTGCATTTGACTAAAAAAAAATATTAAAATTGTACCTTGGTGATACAGTAGATTTTAGTAAAATTTCAGAAAAATAAATGACAAATAACTTCTACATTTTAGAACTTTTTCTTGCTTTTGAGCCTCTTTGTTTCAATTTAGGGGTAGGATATTAAGTCTCCAAAGACTTCAGTTTCATATTTTGTCTTCATGTCCGGAATACTAAATAATCAACCACTTATAGTGCTTGCATGGAAAAAAATTTTGCTGAGGATTTGGTGTTACTTGCCTTCTTTCTCTATGATCACATTAAGTATGCAGTACAGTTGGCTTTTCAGTCTGGTATATATCTTTTCATACTTTCAGATAGCTGCATACTATCTTTATTAATTTTAGCTTTTTGTATTGTGACCTATCAGGCAGAAGTAGGTTTTGATTCAAGAGAACAAACCAGTGTCTAGATTAGTGGGACTGACAATATTTTTGAGTCAAAAAAATTGTTTTCCTTGTCTATTGTAAATAGATTTACCACTAAGTTATAATTACATTTGGTGTGCAAAATAATAAATACCTAACTCTGTACCTGCAAATAAGTTTTGAAAAATTCTGTCATGGTTTATGTGTGCAACAAGTACTGCTTATCTTGTATATTTTTCATGATCCAGCTAACGCTATGAGAAAACAGCATTCTATTTAAAAACCTTCAGATGAGCAGTGTTAGATTTTAAAATAGAACTTGGTACAGGAGCTATGCTTATAGTGCATATATTTTTATTACCTATGGTAGGAAGATTTCTTAGAGGAAAAGGAAAAGGAGTATGTTGATTTCAGGTTTCTTACAGATATCTCTATGCACATTATAATGTCTATGTTTGTGAGGATTTTCAGATGGAAATCTTCGTAGCAAACATGATTTTTACACATCTAAGGATATTTATGTTAATTATAATTAGATTACAAAATGAGTAGTAAAATAAGGTTATGTCATTACTTAAAAAAGGATTTAAAAATTCATTTTGCTTAGAAATGCCTTCTATTTACTATATTCTGCAAGTATAAATGTATGAGATCATGTACAGTAGTGGCAGTGCAATATCAACCAACAACAGAAATGTAAATTTTCATACTTGACGGTTGTAATAGGAGGGTGACTTTGCTGTAAACTGAGCTAGAAGCTCCTTGCAGGTTTGTTGTGATGCCAAGGAGCATTAGACCATTCCAGGAGCTTCCTACATTATTCCGTTGGGCCTTCCACATAGCTGTATTTCTGAGCAGAGGGCTTAAGGTAAAAAGCCTTGCTGAGTCACTTGAAAGTTTTACACTGACTACATAGAAACTGAGATTTCATCACTTATCCTTTTGTGTACAGCAGAATAGAGTGTCTTGGGTATACCAGAAGCAAGGAGATTAAGATAGATGGATGTTAAAATATTGAACCTATAAACATCTGCTAAGCCAAAATACTCTGAAGGAGGTGCAACAAACAAAGACTGCTACATCCTGGAGGAACAGCAGTAACCTGCCTTTACCAACATCTGGTCTTGCCGGTATTTAAGAGTCTACCTTTCATGCTGGTGACCTCTACCCCCGGAGTAAATCGTTTTTACTCTGTCACTCAGGATTTGCGTGCATGGTAGCACACACATACAAAAAAACCCTCACCTTGTGTCTAAAAAAGAAAAATAACAAAAGACTTGACCTAAAACTCAGCAAGTGATGAGGGACAGCAGGGTAATGAACTTGCTTCTTAATTAAGTGCAAGGAATATCTTTCAGGCATAAATATTTTGCTAGGGCAGGGGAGCTGTTTTTCACATCCTACATAGATCTATATTTATATAGACTTTTCACATACACTTTCAATATATTGCAAACAGAAGAATAATGCAATACAAGTATCAGTGCTGTAACACCATTTACATTGTCTCCAAAGATGTTGTGATAACCTTCTTGGTATCTCTGATGCAATTGCATGGCTGTCTTTGCATTTGCAAGTTGAGGTTGTTTGTCTTGTACATCGTGTATTACTCGTATATTACACCATATATTACACTTCACCCCTGTAGTTCTGATGCCGTTTCTGAATTTATGTATGTTTGTATTTTAAAGAATTTTTTTCTATCTCCTCACTTAAATTCTATACCTCATGTACCACAGTCATCTTTGGCACCTGTCCCATGAAAGCCTTCTCTTTTTCAATATATTTGCTGTCATTTTTGGGAATCGAGTTGCTGCAATCATGGTATTTTAGACCAGATGCATTTTTGCAACAGTAGTAGCCTAAGAAACTTCTGAGAATCATGAGCTCTCTTGGACAGATATGGGGGCATTTCTAATTTTAATCAGAGATATTGATCTAGCTATAATATTTTTTTTTCACTTTTCTTTTTATGAATAATTTATTATAGAGACGCTGAATCATTAAATTCTACATGTAGAAATATTTGCTATACTGAACAAATGAACCTAATCCTTATATCTTTCTATAGTATATGTTTATGTACTACTACTGGTTTTATTTATTAAAGTAGTCTTCATTTTGCCTTTTTCTCAGACTGCATTAATTGTGCGAATAATATATCACATTAAGGAATAGCCATTTAGAAAATACATTAATGCTATTTATCTCTTGTTCAATAATGACACCAGACATAGAAGACAATGGAAAGATTACTGCTTTACTAAGAACAGTACTTACCTCAGATACAAGTGTAAACTGCCTATTGACTTTTAAAAATGCACTTGTGTGAAATACTGTTAGAGTTTTAACTTTAAATACAGGATGGATTTCCTTATATCCATGATTTTCTTTAAGCTAATGCAAAATCTACAAGCATTCTCTTGTTATTCATAATGGGGGTAAACATCATCAAAAGTAGTTTTTCTTGGATGTATGTGGTCTTCAGATGATCGATATGGAAGTGTATGTGTATATAAACAGATGTTTATTAAAAGTTTTTTCTAGTAGCATCAAGCAGTATAAAATCTGGTTTTAAGTTAAATAAGAAAATATATTCAGGGGCACATTCAATCATTTCAAGCTGCAGTATCTTCTCCAGTTTACCAGGATACTTCACAAAGGAATGTTTCTTTTACCATTTGAGAGAATTCAATACCATTTTGTATAATTATTCCTTATGTAAAACTACCGTATTACAACCTTTTGGAATAATAAGATATTGCTGTAGTTATGTTCTTAAGGAGCAAAGAGTTGTTAGGCCATTGGTGGCTTTTAACTGACTAGAGATTTGTGAAAATAACCACTCGCATGAAGATTATTTCATTTCCCCTTTTCGCAGAACAGCATTCAATATTATTTTATTTAAAACAAATATTTTATTTAAAAGATTACCTCTATAAGAAGTACTGTGAAATACATTGTTACAAAGATTGAATGAGTCTTGTCAGTTGTCAATCAAGTGCAACAAGACTGAGAATTTATTTGAACTAAATCCCTAACAAGCCTCGTCTGCTAATTGGACTTAGCATTTATGTTGCTAAATGAGAAGCATTTTGGCTGCAGTATAGGGTGGTAAGACCTACCCAGTGGAATAAACAACAAACATCTGTTATCCTGTCCTGCTCCAGCTTGGCTTTTACCACTTAAGTACCTCAGCCCTGGAGTCAAGGTTATGGAATATGTGGTTCTCTGGCTATGGTGCATATATATGAAAGGGAAGAAATAACACAACATTAGTAAAGACCAGCCAACCAGAAGATATTTAGTGCAGCTGGTCCACTTTGCTTTAACCTCTACAAGCCCTACAAATATCAAAACAAAAGCCAAGAGAAGGGTGTATGTTTTATAGCAGTTGTCAATGCAGCAATTCAAGTGAGCTTACAGTGGTAACCATTAAAACAGATTTGACATTTAACCACCTTTAATATGCTTTGGTGTCTGAGACACCTTGGTATTCCTGCAAGCTCTGTGTAGAAGTAGTTGCTGAATCCCAGAGATCCTGTAGGTAGACAAGTTTCAACAGTAACTACAGTTACAGTTTTGTATGATAATTTTTGCCTGTCATTCTAAAAATAGTGATGTGTAATGCCTAAATTGAATTAACTTGCCTTTCTTTTAAAAAAATACTTGCTTATAAAGTTAGTTGACTTATCTTTCCTGCTGGATTTGGTCTTTGCCTGAGCTAATGGCTGCAACAAACAGCTATGCAATATAGTTACAGGTAATCTATACTGTTGTATTTCTTTTGAATTCTGAACCAGAGATATGATAGAGCAGAAATATTTTTAGAATGCAACCGTGATTGTTTCTTCTGTTTGTAAAACAGGTGTTGACCTCTAACCTGGCCAAGTGGCAACAGGAGAAGGAAGATTTACAAGGAAAATTGAAGTTGAGAGAACATCTGTCTCAAACTGCTGGGAAGAGTGAAGCCACACCAGCCCCTTCAAAAAACATTGATCTAGAGATGAAACAGCTGCAGTGCAAACTAAAGGTGACAGAACAGATTATCTAGTGCTGAGGATAGTTTGTATGAACAGTATTTTATAACTGGCTCAAGCAGATACATGTATACTCACGTATGAATATCATATACATATCTTAGCCAATGATTAGCAGCTTTAGGTGTTTGATAACCTTTGATGTTAAGTAGGAATATAGTCATAAGCAGAAGAATTAAAAGTTAAAATTGAATTGTTTTTTCAGATCAGATATGCCAGATAGGGTGACTTGATGGGTTTTCACACAATGATTGCATGCATCTTCTTGGAAAGTACTGTGGAATTACTTCAATGAGAATTGTGTTGATTCCTTGCTTCCTTTAAGAAGGAAGTAAGCAGTAGCAATCTGTGAAAGGGGAACAAATGCTGCCGATGGTGCAGCTCAGGTAATGTAACAGTGTTATGCTACCTATATGTCACTACCATTCTTGTCTTCAAGGTGGCATCATTCTTTTTGTATTTTAATTTTTCTAGATTAGCTGGTAGGAAAATACAAACTTCTTGATGATTTCATTTTTCAGTCTGCAGTGATTCTGTTATATGTGAATGATGTAGATGCTGGCCTGTGTTGATCTGAGAGCTTTCTCAGCAGGTGGTCTGACTTGAAAATAATACTACTTCTTCTGATCGCGCTGAAGGAAATATATATGCAACAGAATGTCTTAAAGTTGCGGTTTTTTCCATCATTTTGTGATTAATATTTGGAGAAATAGAAAGGGTCAAAATGATAATAGCTTCTTGCTGCTAGAAGAAGTGGCGCATAAGCAAGCTGGCTGCCAAAGGATCAACTAGAAGAAAAGGCCATGTTACATGAGCGGTACAGCTGGGTCTGGCTCTGAGTGCTGGATTAGCTGTGCTAGCGCACAAGATGTGGGAAGTGTTCAAACCTCTTAGCTTTTGATAGTAATCATGGTATTACAGATCTTAGCTATAGCACAGTGGAAGCGTAACATCTAAATTCAGGGATTAGTAAAGGTAGGTCACATTGATAAAGAGATGAGAGCAGCAGGGAGTAGCCATGAAAAGGCACATAATTTGATCTATTTTAATTATGAGAAAGAGATCTTGAAACCATATACACTGGCTTCTTGAGTGTTAATTTTCGATTTTGGCTTGACTAATCTGCTGATGGTGAATGGTAATTTTTGTTAATTAGGGTTGTTCCTTTTAGATAAGTGTCCTCATTATCCAGAAACCTAAAGATTTGGTCGTGGTTTTTTTTTGCTTTGTTTTGGTTTTTTTGTAAAATACTATGAGTAATACATGCTAGAAGCCTACTTTGTCTGCTTCATGTGAACTGCAAAATGTATCGCTGAAAAATTGATGGTCTGTTTCTGCAGCAGAGGAAACATTTAGTAAGTATGTATAAACCTGATGTCAAAAATACTAACACGACTTTTAATTCCTTCTGAAAGATGTATTACATTTTTAATGTAAAAAATAAACCATGTATTCGAAACTAGATTTAGAATAAACATTGTCTGTGACCCCAAATCGAGATTAGTAGAACAAATTCACTGGTTGCTGAATTGGATGAGGATTTTGATGATAAGGGCCTCAACAGCTACTTAAATCAAATTACTGAAATTCTTAGCGTTACTTTGACCTAACAAGTTTTCAAAAATGCAAGTCTGGCATTTTTAGCAGAAGAAATTGGCAAAAGTTGTCAACTACTCTTACAGGCTATCTAGCATACTTAAAAAGGAGATACAAAGTTATCTTCCTAAATTTCTGAACGTAGGAGGAGCAAAAACTTTCCTTATAATTCAAAATCTCGAAGTACTTGTGTTTGTTAGTTGTTTGTTTTTTTCTCAGAGCTATCTTTGCAGTGTTTGTTTTTGTTGTATGTAATGACTCCTTCTATGTTTGCCAAGAAATGTGTTAAGTGTGGGTGGTGAGTTTGAAAGCAGAAGACTGTAAGGATATGTCTTTGCCTCTGAGCATGTGCAGAGGCTCACCTAGTGGTCTGGATGAGGGGATTAAGGGCACCCTCAGAAAGTTTGCAGATGACACCAAGAAAGGTGGATGTATTGATGAAGGTAGGGAGGCTCTACAGAGGGACCTGAGAGCCTAGATCAATGGGCTGGGGTCAGTGATAGGAAGTTCAACAAGGCCAAGTGCCACATCCGGCATTTGCTTCGCAACAACCCTCTGAAATGCTGCAGGCTTAGGGAGGAGCGACTAGAAAGCTGCCCTGTGGAAAAGGACCTGGGAGTGTTGGTTCACAGCTGACTGTACGTGAGCCAGCAGTGTGCCCAGGTGGCCAAGGCAGCCAACGGCATCCTGGCCTGTATCAGGAATAGTGTGGCCAGTAGGAGTAGGGAAAGTGATCATCTCCCTGCACTCAGCACTGGTGAGGCCACACCTTGAATACTGCGTTCATTTTGGGTCCCTCACTCCAAGAAGGACATTGAGATGCTGGAGCATATCCAAGGAAGGGCAATAAAGCTGGTAAAGGATCTAGAGCACAGTTCTTATGAGGAGCAACTGAGGGGACTAGCGTTATTTAGCCTGTAGAAAAAGAGACTCAGGGAAGACCTTATCTCTTGCTACCAGAAAGAAGATAGTAGACAGGTGTGGATCAGTCTGTTCTCTCATGTAGCAAGTGATAGGACAAGAGGAAACAGCCTCAAGTTGCTCCAGGGGAAGTTTAGATTGGATATTAGGAAAAATTTCTTCACAGAAGGTATTGTAAAGCCCTGGAACATGTTGCCCAGGGAAGTGGTGGAGTCACCATCCCTGGAAGTATTTAAAAGACATGTGGCTGTGGTGCTTAGGGACATGGTTTAGTGGTGACCTGGCAGTGCTGTGTTAACAGTTGGACTTGATGATCTTGAAGGTCTTTTCCAACCAGAATGATTCTGTGATCTAAGTATTTAAGTTCATATCTGGTATGTAAACCATGTAACTGGGTGCTCTACTTTCACACTAATGAAGCTCAAGCTCAACAAACAGGTCTCAGGAAACTCAGGAATATTCTGCTAGCATACATAATTTTAACAATTTTCTGGTTATACCTCACATTATAATAGTAGTAAATAGACTAGACAAGTTATTAAGAACAGTATTTTACATCTAGCTACGCATACAGGAATATATACTCCCCTTGAGGTGTACAGAGTTATGTACAGTACTCCCATTAATGTTAATAGGCGTTACAAGTCTGCACTGAGCGGAGAAATTCTCCTAAAGTATCTTCATTACAGCATGTCTGATCTGTTCACTTATTGGTTTTATACATAACGAGTAAAATCTTTAGTACAGTGGCTTAACCTGCATGCATATATGCACATATATATGTTGTACATAGGCTTAACAAGTCTGTATCTTTTGACAACACCTTTTGGAATGCTGAAATCTGTGTATGCAATATGTTTGAGCTGACATTTTGAGCAATGACATTCAATACATATGGTGAGAATGCTAAGATGGATACTTAGATGTCATATTTTTATTTCTGTAGAGTGAATCACTTGTTCTGTATTTAAATCTTGAGTAGGTTATCTGTGTGTTTGCATGGAAGAATTGAGGCAATTTTTAACTTGCTACTATATGTAATGAGGAAAGACCAACAACTGTATAGCTCTCCTTCACTGGAATTACACATGCCTGAAAGTTCAGATCATACCTTTTTTTTTTGCTGAAATATAGGATTTGTGTTGGCCGATGGAAATGTCTTTGTCTTCTGCTTTGAGATTCAAGCGACACAAAAACAGGTGTTCGTGTAGATTGTCTTGTGTTTCTAAGTGTGTGAGATGAAAGAGATTATTGGAAATTGTTGCTTTATAGATGTAGACCCCCTGTGCTGTAGAATTTTAAGGATTTAGTTCAAATGAAGATCTAATTTATTTATCTTCTTTTCTGTTAGCTTTTCAGCTGACTATGCTATGCCAGAGGAAACATAGTCGTGATAGGTGTACTGGGCTTGCAGATGTCCTGGGAAACATTTATTAATCATACATTATTAGAGTAATAGGAAAGTAGTGATTTAGATCATATTTTTCAAGGAATGTACTTTTGTTTAAATATTGCTAGAAAGTAATAATGCTCCTTTTGTACCGATTAATTTCTAAGACCATTCATAAAATCTGTGGAAGTTTACACAGGCCATTATTTCAAACAAATTTACCATTGACTACAATAATATTCAACCAGCTTTATTTATACTTTAATATTTTTAAATATAGAATTCGAATAGTGAAATCACTAAGCAATTGACCACCATTAAGTCACTGAAAAAACAAGTCCTGGAAAAAGAAGAACGGATTCAGGAACTACAAGCAAAGTATGTTCACTCT